>PVIH01000535.1:0-150628 GCA_004025045.1 Sigmodon hispidus | reverse complement strand
TGGGTGCTGGGAATCGAACTCGGGTCCTTTGGAAGAGCAGACAGTGCTCTTAACCACTGAGCCATCTCTCCAGCCCCCCCTTCTCTTTTTAAAATGTCTGACACTGACATCAAGTGCCAGCTTCTTGAGGGTCTCTGTCTTAAGTGTAGTTCAAGTCATTCCCTTTCACTGAGAAGGGAGGGCACCTCAGACCCATCAATCTCTCCAGAACAGAGTCCTCTGTGTGTGTGTGTGTGTGTGTGTGTGTGTCTCCATGCTCGCTTTGTAAGGTTTTCTATTTTACTGTGCTGTTAATTGGGAGGCTTTCAGCTATCACTCACCTCTTCCAGTGGCTATTCTCTAGCATCTCAGTTTATTCTTTGGGGACCCTGATAGATTGTACCTGCACACAGTCACCATCTTCTGGCTCTGACCATCCATGCTCTATGTATTCTAGCATCTCCTGAGAGCACTTGTAGCTGAGGGCTAGAAGGAGAGGAGAGTAAGTGCTGGAACCCCAGGTGAGGGTCCTATGGTCTTTCTCCTATTTTACTATGGAGCAATAACAAGCTTCATCACTTTTACCACAGGCTATACCACACCATTGCCATGATTGTGTTTTTCTGTTTATTTCATCACCACAACCAAAGTCATCTCTAGTGCAAATGGTGACAGGATGGCCATGTTACATCTAGAGGAAAAGGTCATACATATCACGGGAGTTGTTACCATCTAATCCTCAGAACTCATTCAAGTTTAGTCAGCTCTCCCAGAAATACCATGAATCACTGTACATTGAACTGTCACATCTCAGCAGGTCCTTGGTCTTTAGCTTTTGCAATCTCGACAATTTCAAGGTTATATATAAGCTATTTGATCAACTGTCCCTCAGTTTGCATTTGCCTGATATTTTCCCTTGAGCAAATTTAGGTTATGGATTTTTGTTAGGAACTGCTCAGAGTTATGATAGCTTTTCCTTGTTGCAAACTGTCAGCTGATAATCATTTCAGTTTGTCCCATTTCTGTGTTCTGCGGTAAGTGGTATTTGCCAAGTTTTCCATTATAAATGTATTTATTATCTCTTATTAATAATTATTTTTGAAGAGATATTTGAAATGACGTAACTATCCCATCCTCTCAGTGTTTGAGGTGAAGGTAAAGGAGGCATCACTGTCTTCTTCAGTAGACTAAGGGGTTCCCTTAGAGCAGAGATCCTCAACCTTCCTAACTCTGCGACCCTTTAATACAGTTCCGCATGTTGTGCTGACCCCCGACTGCAGAATTATTTTCAATGCTACTTCATAACTGTAATTTTGCTACTGTTATGAATCACAATGTAAATACCTGTGTTTTCCAGTGGCTTTAGGTAACCACTGTGAAGGGGTCACTCAGCTCCAAAGGGGTTTTAACACACAGGCTGAGAGCCACTGCCATACAGCTTTAGAGGCCTTGACTCAAATTTGTATTAAATATTACAGGTACTCAAAGACTGTCAGCTTAGTTTGGCTTTAAGATATGTCAAATTTAAACTACAATTGAGGCAAATATCTTATTTATTAAGTCCCATAAAAGGAAGACCCCTCATTCCACCTTTTGGTCCTAGGCTTGACTGTACACTACATTTCAAAATGCCTGGGATTGCAAGATAAGAACACTCGAATCCAGGCTGCCTTCTTCTTCCTAACACTAATTTAAAAACTACATTTGTACCTGTCTGTTTGTCTTTCCTTCCAGGTCCAATAATAGAAGTCCTTTTCTCTAGCCTAAGGCTAATTTCACTCTTCTACCTCCTTTGGGATTTTGAGATTCCAATAGTGCCCCTTTTTTATGTTGCACAAATTTATCAACTCAGAAATTACTTATAGACCAGGTCAGACAAGGCTACAAGTGAGACAGTCTCAAAAAAGAAATTCCTTATAGAATACTCAACATGTTCCAGGAATGAGTCTTGATTTTAGAAACACAGAAAAATATAAGATGAAGTATTCACTCTCTAGCGAACTTATAATACAGAGACAAGCTAGTGTACAAATAGATAACGATCATCCTTTTTAGACTGGTAAGAGAAAGTTGCTCTAAAAAATGGTATTTGAGGAGGCTGGGGAGGTGACTCAGGCAGTAAAGTACTTGCAGTACATCTCTAGAACGCATCCATGGTGGCATGAACTTGTGGTTTTAGTACTAAAGAGGTATAGCCAGTCCAGTTTTATCAAGACTAGAAAAAGAGAAGGTGAATATCACCTAAGATGATGTTCTCTCTCTCTCTCTCTCTCTCTCTCTCTCTCTCTCTCTCTCTCTCTCTCTGTGTGTGTGTGTGTCTGTCTGTCTGTCTGTCTGTCTGTCTGTCTCTCTAATGCACATACACACAGGCACAAGAATCATGTTTGAGATGCCTGTGACTGCTGAGGAGCCAGTAATATAAAAGGCTAGTGATATATCTCAGTTGGTAGAGTGCTTGCCTAGCAAGCATGAGGTCCTGGGTTTGATCCTGGGTACCACATAAACTAGGTGTGATGTGGATGCTTGCAATCCTAACACCCAGGAGGTGGAGGGAGGAAGATGAGAAGTTCAAACTTTTCCTCAGCTACACAGGAAGTTGGGGTCCAACCTCAGCAGAGACTCTCAAAAATTTACAGTGAGAATAAAGCAGAGTCAATGTGATGAGCAAAGGCCCCAATAGTAACTGAGATTATAGACACAGAGGAAGATCCTAAGTGATCCCTGCAGACTAGAGAAGATAATAATAATGTTTATTGGAAGAACAAAGAGGGAGCCACTGAGAGGGTCTTGAAAGGGCGTTTATGTTAACTGACATAATTCTTGTGTCTCTACAGTTTTCTTCTAGGAAATTTCAAAATGTATGTCTCTAGAACAAAGAAGAGGAACCATTAACTGGATTTATTACAGAATAATCCTTCATGCAACGTAACTATTTTTTTATTTTCTTTAAAGATTTAAATGCTAAATTTTTCCTGAAACTATGTTTACAGTTATTGTGACTTGTCTCTATTGCTTCAATAAAATACCTGGACAGCAAGCAACTTCGGGAGAAAGGAGTTTATTTGCACCCACAATTTCAGGTTACAGCCCATTTGAAGAAGCCCAGGATTCTAATGATTAGTCAAGAAAGAGCAAAATCAATGTTTGTTTCTGCTTAGATCAATCACTCAGGACACCCTGCCTAGGGACGGCATGGTTCATCAGGCTGAGTCTTTCCACACCATCAATTAGCCTACTTAAGATAATCCCACCATGCCCATAGGCAAACCCAATGTAGACAACCTCTCATAGGTAATTCTAGTTCATTAGAAGTTGACAACTAAAGATAACCACCACAAAATGTAGGAGAAAACAATTTTTATGATCATATAAACTCCCTGGTCTAGTGACATATATAATTAATCTCCAAAGACAGGACTCCCTAAGAACACACCTACTTCCTGACCTAGATAGATACAAAGCGCTACATGTGAATAGCAATCAATGGGTGGGGCACTTATTAATTGACCAAAGATATAATTTCTTACATTGTAGGCCCTGGACAGGATTGAAGATAATATTTTCCTTAAATTTCTGCTCCTTGGTTTTCTTCTGAGTTTTCTTCCATATTTTGCCATCTCTTCAATCACTTCAGGTTTATGATAATCTTAGGTTGCCCAAAGCATGCTCACAGGGGGGTTGGGAAGGCAAGGAGAGAAGAGGGGGAGGAGGAGGAGCAGGAGGAGGAGGAGGAGGAGGAGGAGGAGGAGGAGGAGGAGGAAGAAGAAGAAGAAGAAGAAGAAGAAGAAGAAGAAGAAGAAGAAGAAATAAATCCATTTACAAAATGGTGTTTTGCATTCCCAAGAGTGTCACTGGCGTTTAGGAAGAGTTACAGAGAGGATAATGAGTGACTATTGAGGGAATTTCGTACAGTAAAGGAAATAACTTGGAGCTTTAGTAGGTTCACACCATTCCTCATTTACTCTCACAGACTTTGTGAGAGTTGGATATCTTGACTCTCACAAAAATTACCTTTGAAATCCAAGACAGGAAAGCAGAAGAGTGAATATTTAGGAAGAGGAAGGGGACTGGAGAGGTGGCTAATATGATCAAAGTATGTCATACACAGGCATGAAAACGCCATAGAGAGTCTCTTTACTTTGTGTATAATTAATATATGCTAGTAAAAAGGAGAAAATATAAAATACCACCACCTAAAATTCTCATACTAAAGTATGCTCAAAGATAAAATTATGAATGTAAGGAACAAATTTAAACTATAGTATGAATTAAATAAGTTACCTGGAAGCCTAAAGTCTCTTAACCAGTTTTGCTTTTAATATCTGAAATTATGCTGTATGGGTAACATTACTTTCCCCTTAACTTTGGCTTCTCCATTCTCTAAAAGGAGAAATCATTTTCTATTTCTTAAGTATAGGACTTTATATCATTTTTCTTTTAGTTTTTTTTCCAGGTAATTCTGAGGACATTTTACCAAATATCCAGCATTTAAAAAAGGAAGAATTAACTTTTGAATTTTAAGAGTAAGGTTCAGATCTGTTCCTGTAGTAGGTAGCTATTACATAACTAAAATGACATCCAGAAGTAGCTATTACTCATAGAAATGACATATTTTTAATTTTGATGATTTCTGAAGTCTTGTCAGAACAAAAGGAAGGATAATGAAGTCCATTAAAAGGCAACTCTTGGGTTAAAAATGAGGGAAGACTATGGAATGGCTGAAGATGGAGTGGAAATAGAAAAAAATATTTAAATAATCTAAGAATGTCTGGGTGAGGTTAAAATAGCCCTAGAGAAATAGCCCTGTGGTGATATATTATATATCTAATAAAGATTGCTTGAAAATTAGAGGACAGAGTCACCCAAGATTTAGACAAAGTCAAGAAGTGGTGACCCACACCTTTAATCTCAGCACTCAGGAGTCAGAGATCTTCTCCATCTCTGTGAGTTCAAGGGCAAAGCCAGTCAGTGGTATCACACACCTTTAACCCTAGTACTCTAAAAGTTGAAAGAGGAAGTGAAATATCTGGATGGAGAAAGAGGAGGCAGAAGTTTAGCTCTTAGCCTGGACCTCCGACCTTCTAGCTGAGGATTCAGGCATAAATCTGAGGATTCCTGAAGAGTGGCTGGGTGAGAAGTGGCTCTGGCTTTTCCTCTCTCTCCGATCTTAAGGCAAACTTTATTAAATATACAATGTATCACCACATAGTCAACCAGTGAGGAGCTTATCTGACAAGCACATAGTTTTCAGTGTGATACCTGACCCCCATAAAAAAGCCACTCAGGGCTGGAGAGATGGCTCTGAGGTTAAGAGCACTGGCTGTTCTTCCAGAGGACCTGAGTTCAATTCCCAGCATCCACATGGCAGCTAACAACTGTCTATAATTCCAAGATCTGACACCCTTACACAGTTATACATGCAGGCAAAACACATACAATAAAAATAAATAAATATATATATATATATTTTTTTAAAAAGTCACTCATAGTGGTGCCCACTTGTAATCCCAGGACTGGAGATGCAGAGACAGGCAGCCCACCTAGTCTGCTTAGCAAACTCTAGACCAATGAGAGCCCCTGTCTCAAAGAACAAGGTGGACAGTTCTTAGACCTTATCCTTTGCCTTCCACATGCTCTGCCCCCACCATGTACTCCTATGAACACACACAGTTTATGATGATGTTGTACTCTAACTTTTTTGGTGATCTCAAAAGCTTTTTAATTTTGAAAATCATTATTTTTTTTTATAAAATGGTTATATAGGCAGCTAAAGTGTACCTCTTTCTTTACAGTAACTATGGATATTGAAATAAGGCATAGCAACTTACAAACCTTTTTTGAGACTATTTCTCTGTGTAGTCCTGGCTATCCTGAAACTGGTCCTGTAGACAAGGTTGTCTTCAAGCTCAAGAGATCCTCCTGCCTCTGCCTCCTGAGTGCTGGAATTAAAGGTGTGCACCACCACTGCCTGTCTTAAAATTATCTTCAATAGGAAAACAATAGTTCTAATTTGGAAGTCCTAGCTAGGCAATAGGTCACTTATAGACTTTAATTGTTGGGTATATATTTATATTTATAGATGAAGAAACCAAACTAAAGTACTTTTTCACTTCTTGCCAATTCTTTTTTAATCAAAAAATTTAATTACATTTATGTTACGTGTGTTTGAGCGCTCCTATAAACACATGCCATGTGGGAGTCAGAAGATAACTGGGAGCATTGTTTTACCCTATCCTTTGACCCCTGGGGATCAAACCCAGGTTGTTAGACTTGGCAGCAATCACCCTTTACCTGTTGAACCATCTCACTGGCCCCTCAATCTTATATTTTATACATCTAATTTGAAATTTTGATGTATGCTGTGGTCTCAGAGTTTTTTAGGGTTAGTATTAAAAGGGAACTTTTCCTGCAATACCACATCCTTCCGGTTTTTCTATTACCTTTCTGAAAGCTTCATCTCTCCTTTTTCTTCTATTTTCTTCCTTACGTTTTTCCTCTTCCACAAGCTCTGAGGGATTAACTAAATTCTTAGTCTTTTGCTTGGGATCCTTCCTTTTCTTTTTGAAAAGATTTATGTGTGTGTGTGTGTGTGTGTGTGTGTGTGTGTGTGTGTGTGTGTGTGTGTGTGAGAGAGAGAGAGAGAGAGAGAGAGAGAGAGAGAGAGAGAGAGAGAGAGAGAATGTTGGATTCCTTGAAGCTGGAATTACAGGCAGCTGACATGGGTGCTGGGAACTGAGCCCAGGTCATCTGCAAAGGCAGCGAGTGCTCTTAACCGCTGGGCCATCTCTCCAGCACCCCGGTTTTTCTTTTCTCTTCTCTCCTGTTTCTTTTCTTTCCTTTTCTCTTCCTTCCTTTCTTATTTTGAGACGGGGTTTTTATTAGGTTTTGTTTGTGGTCTAGGGTCTAGGAACTGACCAGTCTCAGCTTTATTTTCTCTCAGTCTTCAGCTTCTTTTCTGACTCTAGATCTGACCCTATTTGTGTGGTTTACAAACAACACACTCTTTCCCAAACTGAGTTAGTGTTTTCTCTCCCCCAAACCGTTTCACTTCCAAAATTTCCTCTTTTCCAAGATACTAGCAGAATTGGGAGTGTCAAAACCTAGGTAAATCTAACAAGCTCAGTTCAGCCACTAGCCCTCAACAGGCCATTTACAAAAACAAATGACAGTGTAGAGCAGAGACAGAAGATGTGTCCAATATGGTCTTGTTGAGAAGAGAAACTGTTGAAAAGTTCAGTGACTTAGTAAGTCCCATCATTTGGGTCCTGACATGAAGTTTGGGCACCTTAGCAATCCTGGTCAAGATGTGGTCCCCTCTACAGATGATCTGTTAATGTCTGACTCTAGCCTCTCCTGCAGAGTGGGCTGACAAGCTTTCAGAATTGTGTGAAAGCTCTTTCTGGGAGACAGGCTCCTTCTCTGGCTGGCATAAGATCATTCAGCCTGAGATGACTGGGGAAATTCCAATTCCCTGGGGACCATTGTGGAAATAATAGCTAAGGGAGGTGTTTCCTCTTTGGAATACCTTTTCTCCTGCTTGGATGGATTATAACACCATGCTCTACTCAACACAGAAAATTAGCTAGCAAGAAGTTACCCCCAGTCTTACTCTTCTTTTTCTAAGTTACTATTGGGGCTGGAGAGATGGTTCAATAGTTAAAAGTGCTTGCTGCCTTTCCAGAGGACTCTGGCTCAGATTCCAGAACTCAGGTTCAGTGATTTACAGCAGCCTATAACTCCAGTGCTAGGGGAACTGATTCCTTCACCTGGTCTCTGTGGGGACTGCTACACATGTGTCACACACCCATAAATAAGAATAAAACTTTAAAAAATCATTAAAATCAGCCAGTTTGGGGCTGGAGAAATAGCTAGCCCAAGAGTTATTCTTGCCAGGGACCTGGATTTGTTTTCCAGCATCCACATGGTGGCTTACAATCATCATTAACTCCAGTTCCAAAGAATTTGGTTATCTCTCCTGGTCTCTGAGGGTGCTAGGCATGCACACACAGTGCACACACATATATACAGGCAAAACTCACAAATACAAAATAAATATAATAAATCTAAAACAACAAAACAAAGACCTCCTAAATTCATGTCATTCTCTGCTGCATGGATTCTGATTGTACTGAAAGAGACTCAGAGCCAAATATCAGAGAAAGGCTGAAATATCAGAGAGAGGAAACACCACAGTCAAATCTCACCCAGCTATCTTCCAACTTCCTCAGCCTTGCTCTTGGTCACTTCTGCCTCTGCTGGTTTCCTACAAAACCTTAAATACCCTTCTTGCCAGCTTGTGTCCCATCCAGGTTAGGATTAAAGGCAGGAACTATTACTCTATTTGAACTCACAGAAACACAGAAAGTTCTGTAGCTGGAGTTATGGGATTAAAAGCATAGGTCATCACTCCCAGGTTTTCCCTGTGCTGGGATTAAACATGAATCCCAGCTGTTTGTCTTTGTGCTCAGGGATCAAGAAATTCCTGAGCTGTCTGCCTAGGCTTTGACTGTGTCTTAATCTCTCGGTATTTCAGGTTTTATTTAATATGTAACATATCACCACAATTCTCCATCTCATGTTTTAATATTTGTATTATTTTAATAGCTTTGAAATTGTTCATTTTGGGGAGATACAGTATTTTCCCTGGCTAGTCCCCAATTCTTGGGCTCAAGTGGTCCTCCTGCCTCAGCCTCCTGAATATCCCAGGTCAGATGACAGACATATCTATTCTATTTTCTTACTTTCAGTCTTGCTCTGTCTTCCTCCCTGCCTCAATTCTTTATTTTTAGTTTTTGTTCTTTCTTTTTATTTCTGTATGTATGTTTATATGTGTAGGGACATGTGTTCACGCCTATAGAGACCTGAAATTGTTGACAAGTGTCTGCCTCAATCACTCCCCACTCAACTTATTGAGTCAGAGACTCTCACTGAATCTAGAGTTTGCCAGTTCTGGCCAGTGTAGCTAGTTAATGTATCTTTGTAATGCCCCCCTCCCAGGTGCTGGAATTTTAGGTGGCTACCACATCTGCCTCACTTTTACATGGGTTCTGGGGGTCAGAATTCTGGTCGTCATGCAGCTGTCTCTCCAGCCACCAGCTGGTTATTTATTTGTTTGTTTGTTTGCTTATTTATTTATTTATAACTCACCAACTATAGTGATCTACTTGGAAAACAATTGTGATCATCTCTTCTCTTCATTTAGTGAGTACCTACAGCTTGTTGGAAAACATTCTAAGATCTGGGAAACCAATGATGCAGGAAATGGGCAGGCCAATGTCTTATTCTCTAGAATTCTCTGTGTGATCTTTGCCTGTGTGATCTGTTCCTTCTTTGGGAAAACCCTCTGAATAAGGCATATCTGTTTGTGTATCTCCACCTAGAGTTACTTATAATTATAAACTTAAAATTTGTATGTTTCTTTGAGGCCTTATACTCAAATTTCTACACTGGGAAAAAAAGGATAAAAGTGGTAAATTTATAGAGATACCATCTTTGCTCTTAATGTCTGCTCTTGGTACTAGAAAGGAAAAGAGACAGGAAAGCCTTGAAGCATGTGATCATGGTGCCAGGATACTTCAGAAAAATATGGAACTCTTCATGAAATTGCCTATCATCCATGAGCAGGGACCATGCTGACCTTCTCTGTATTGGTCCACATTTAGTACACGTGCTACCAATGGAGCCTTCCATGTGCTTCTTCTTTTTTTTTTTTTTTTTTTTTAACAGTCCAAGTCTTTATTTCTTTTGTACACTAGGCCATGAATTCATATGGAATGGGCTCCAGCAGCTCAGGCTCCTTCCTGTTAGTCCTCACAAAGTGAGCTTCTCTGGGTGGGGAGGCTTCCGCTTCAGCTGAACCCAGGTGCCCTTCTCCTTGGCTTCCTTTTTCTTCTGGTCGTTCTCCTTCACCTGCTTCAGGAAGCTGTCCCTGCTCTTAGAGTGCTTGATGTGCTTGATCTGCACATTGATTCTCTTGCTGAGAATCTTGCCCTTCAGTTGCTTGTTTACTATGATGCCCACAGCATGCTAGGTGACATTATAGACTCTTCCAGTTTTGCCATGATAACACTTATGAGACATTCCTTTTTGAACAGTGCCCATTCCCTTGATGTCTACAATATCACCCTTCTTATAGATTCGCATGTAAGTGCCCACAGGAACAACTCCATGTTTCCTAAAAGGCCTGGAGAATGTATAGCGAGTGCCCCGCCTCTTTCCCTTGGTGTTCGTCATTTTGTCGAGTTACTGAAAGATGGCTGCCGAGGCCAAAAGGCCCATGTGCTTCTTTAAGGCCCATCTCTCCACTATCTCTCTCGTGAGCTCAAGAAAAAGGGTAAATATTTCTTTGTTACTTCCAATTCCTGGCACATAGCAGCATCCCACTTGGTTAGTTAAATGAATAAATGTTTCACCATAGGGGAAAAACAGCAAATCGCAATTAAGGGTATAAATTCTTTTTTTCCTTAGGAAAACAAAATTGATAGTTGAAATTGAAGATTTTTTATTTTTGGAATTATTGCTTTGAAGATTAAAAAAAGCACACACACAACAACTCTGGCATAAAGCATAGATTATGTTACCTCGGGTATCTACTCAACATTTAGTATTGGTTTTATAACACACTAGGCAGCTATTCTAGGATTGAAGAGACACAGATGAAGCTGCTTTGAATGAAAGGAGTTTCGTAGAGTTGCTTAAAAACTGATCAATCTGGGCTGGAGAAATGGCTCAGAGGTTGAGAGCATTAGCTGTTCTTCCAGAGGTTCTGAGTTCAATTCCCAGCAACCACACGGTGGCTCAAAACCATCTGTAATGAGATCTGGTGCCCTCTTCTGACACGAGCAGGCAGACCACTGTATACATAATAAATAAATAAATCTTAAAAAAAAAACCCCAAAAACCTGATCAATCTTTGAAAGTGTACTGGATCTTCTTTATAGTTATTGTTAACTTATCAGCATTTTAAATTCATTTTACTGTTTTTCTTGATAAATACAAAATAAAGAAAAAAAAAGTGTACTGGAACCAGGATATCTCAATACTTTCAAATACTTCTGCTCCAATTCACCTCCCCAACACGTTATCCTCCTATCCTGTATTAGCATTTATTGTTTTTGAACTTATAGTTTATTTTATGGCCTGTTGCTTTCCATAAGAAAGCAAACTTCAAGAAGGCAAGAATTTTATTTTATTTTTTTGAGGTAGGGTCTCAATAGGTAGCCCTGAGTGCTGAGAGTCAAGGCTTCTGCAACGATTTGTGTTTTGTTCATGACTCTATCCTCAGTACCTGGAATTCAGAGGCAAGAAAGACAACCACTAATGCATCTACCAGTTTCAAGTCTTTTTCTTTTTTTCTTTTTTTTTTTTTTTTTAACATTTATTCATGTTGAAAACGTTTATTTCCTTCATGTGGTTTGGTCTCATCTAATGGTATCAGCATACTGTATCTTGTCAACTGCTTTATATTTATAGCGTGTCTATTCCAGTCGCAGCAAAGTTTCTGGCAAACAACAACAAAAAACTTGGGAAACGAGATTGAGGGCCGCAACCTAATAAGTTTTTGTATTTCAGTAAAAGTTGGTTAAACTTAAGAAGCTGTGGGGAAGCTAAAACAAACAAACAAACAAAAAATCCAAAACATTTCGCATACAGGAGAGAGAAAACCAACCAGTCTTTTAGGCACTCTTTCGGATTTTGGGCGAGAAAAGAACTAACAGTTCGGCAGCCTACAGGATAGAAGGGTGCAATTTTTATTTCCGGTGCTTAGTGACCCACAAGAACAGCGTCCATCGCAGGATAGGGTAGGAAAAACTTCCGGTGCTCCGCTTTTTTAGAAAACGACTTGCTGAGTCACTCTAGGAGCAGAGTGCAAGAAATAAATCGCAAATGGGTGAAGAGGAAGATCAGCATCCACTATCTAGGCTCACTTTTGAATAGTCTCGCTCAGCAATATTCAGAGACACTGATCGCTACGCGGTTTTCTAAAAACAGCCACCAGCGCACGTCACAATCGCAGCAAAGCTTCTTCCATCAACCTCCACCTCTTTTCCTTAGCCCCGCCCACGTCAGGTTTCGAAATGCTCTCTGGGTGCGTCAGGAACCCGGCCGGTTCCTATTGGTTCCTCTTCCGTGCTTCTATTGGCTGTTTTGGCAAACGTGACGGCTGTCCTGCCTTGTGATTGGCTAGAATGCGTAGCGTCATTGGCTGTCAGGAGGGTGGGATGAAGGAAGTCGGTGTGAGCGAGGCCGGGTTGGAGGAGGGGTTCAGGCCTGTCCTCCCCAGCGGCTGCGGCAGCAACAACGCCAGCCGCCGCCGCCGCCTCTGGGACGCGGAGGAGGAGGAGTGGCTGGACCAGTAGGAGGAGGAGGTGGGCCTGGGGAGCGGGATGTCCAGCGCTACGACTTGCTGGTGAATGCTGAGGAGAGTCGCGGTTACTGCAGTCTGTGCCACCGGGAGGAAGTTGTGGTGTGAGGCCGGGCGGGAGCTTACGACTTTGGGGCGAATCGGAGCTCGGAGTCTGTGCGAAGAATCTGCGAGACCCTTTCCTACGCTGACCATGCCTGGAAGAAACAAGGCGAAGTCCACCTGCAGCTGCCCAGACCTGCAGCCCAATGGACAGGACTCGGGCGAGAGCGGCCGTGTTGCCCGTCTAGGGGCTGATGAATCTGAGGAGGAGGGACGGAGCGGGTCTTTCAGTAATGCCGGCGACCCTGAGATCATCAAGTCTCCCAGCGACCCCAAACAGTACCGGTGAGGGGCAAGGCTCGGACTGGGGAGAACAGGGTGCGGGCTTCGGTTGGTGCTTCTGTGACTCCTGGTCTCCGTGTCTCCCGGAGAAGCAACAGGGCGTTAATACTTCTCACCCCAAATGTGTATTTGGGTGGAGGTAGCAAGGGCAATTTTGAGGTGTTCCAAAGGGATCTCCTTGTAGTCCTGCTGTCCTAGAAGTTACTCTGTAGACTGGGCTGGCCTCTAACTCAAAGATCTGCTTGTCTCTGCCTCCCAAGTACTAGAATTAAAGGTGTGCGCCACTATCGCCCGGCTAATTTTGATTTTCATTAAAGCAAGAATAGAGGTTTCCTTGAGGAAGACAAGATGGATGGTAAGGGGGGGTTTGGCGTGTTAACAAAGATTGACAGGTGGTGATCTTAATTTTAGAGAGGCTATTTAAGATGTTTCTGTTATTTCTGTTCAGTTTTAATAAAAGGTATATGAAAGCCTCTTAAGTAAAAGAGAGGTAAAACGGAGTGAAAATTATGAAGAGGATGGTGTGGCTTTAGTAAAAGAACTTTACACCATAGCTGGCCTGAGATGGAATGGCTTGTGACTTTTTCCAAAAAATGTATTAGAGAGGACTTGAGTGTAGTTGGGTGAACAGTAGGCTTGTGAGATCACATCTAATCCAATGTTTCAATCTGTAACAAGTGGCGACTCAACCCACACCTGAATAAACCTAAGAGTTACCTTGATGTGGCTATCTTGTATTTGAAACAGTTCATATTATCTAACAGCTTTTGTTTTAGTGGTTGAGGAAATTGAAACGCACAGTTTTTCTTGCTTAGAATTAGGCAGCTAAATAATATCCGAGCTTTAATGAAACTGGCCATTTGACGCAAAATCAGTTATTTGCTGATATTTTACAAGGTTCTTAGTCATGCTGAATTAGCCTAAATAGTCTAGGTCCAAATTTATTATAAGCCTACAGTGTGCTAAAGTGTAGAAATGAACCCCAGAGATGGTCTTTTTTACTTTGCACAACAACTGAAACTCAGGTCCAGAAAGCAATTTCACAGCCCCCACTTCAAGACCAGCTTAATATCTCTGTATGTTTTGACAGGCCGTCAGGGTCAAGGTATCTTTGTAAATTAGGACTTTTCTTGTCAAAGATGTAGTTGTAACATGTAAATGAATAAGTAGTAAGTAATAACATTGTTTGGTTTTTGCCTCCTAGATTTAATTGTCAGTACAGGCTTTAGTGTTTTGTTTGTTTTTGTTGTTTTGTTTTGCTTCCTGTGCATATAAAGTTACCTAATAATAACTAAATGTCAGATACTTTTCTGATTGCTTTAGATGTACTGGTTGACTCTATTTTTTGCAAATTGACTTAGGAAATTTATGTGCCAGGTGCCAAAATAGCATTTCTGCACTTTGGTCATATTTACTGCATTTTATCCAGGGTAGCATACAAAAATGATTAAACTTACAGTGTAGGAGGATACAGACATTTAAAAAAAGTAAAATGGTAATGTACCCCTAGAATTCTAGTGCCGGGGAAATGGAGGAAGAAGAACTGGAAGTCAGAAGTCATCCTTGGTTGTTTATGTAGCTTGGGCTACATAAAACCCTGGTTAAATAAAGCAAAATCAGGGATGTAGTGAGATTCAAACAGTATTGAGAGAGGCTTTAAGGCATAGCCTTAGAGTCTAAAATCCTAAATAGAGTGTGGCCAACCCCTATTAAAAACCCCGTTGCATGCTGACCTTCCTTCCTGTTTGTTCCTGTGTTCTTTTTTTTTTTTTAAATCTATTTATTTATTATGTATACAGTGTACAGAAGAGAGTACTAGATTTCATTATAGATGGTTGTGAGCCACCATGTGGTTGCTGAGAATTGAACTCAGGACCTTTGGAAGAACATGCAGTGCTCTTAACCTCTGAGCCATCTCTCCAGCCCCTGTTCCTGTGTTCTTTTTTTTTTTTTTTAAAAAAAAACACTTTTATTTATTTATTTGCCTTGGTGTTTGCCTTGAACTGGAACTACAGACAGTTGTTAGCTGCCATGTGGGTGCTGGGAATTGAACCCGGGTCCTCTGGAAGAGCAGACAGTGCTCTTAACCGCTGAGCCATCTCTCCAGCCCATCCTGTGTTCTTAAAAAAAAAAAAAAAAAAAAAGATTGCCGCCTCATAAAACATTTCAACCCTCCCAAAATTGCCCTAAAGGTCAATCTTATATCAATAAATGTTTATATAACCTCTTAATAAATACTAATTCTTTTATATAATCAATTGCCAATAAATAATTCCTATAATACAAGGACCTAAAGTTTATGGAATTTCTACATATGTTAGAGTAGATTAAAGAATAAATAGGAAGTGATAACTAGAGTGGCTAGATAGCTTTTTCCAAAATTGTATGAGAGAGGACTTGGAACTCATGGTTGGATGGTAACTGGTAAGATCCCTTCTTGTCCTCCAGTGTCCCAGTCATCTGTAATGAATGGTGACTCAAACCCTACCTGAATAAGCTCCTGAGCTAGTCTGTGGTACAAGGCAAAGGAATTATTCAAAAAAGAGATAATGCAGCTGGAAAGCACTCAGGAGGCAGAGGCAGAAGGATCCCTGGTTCAAGACCACTGTGGTCTACAATTCCACAAAAGCTAGAGCTACAGAGAGAAACATTGTCTTAAACAAACAACAAATACACATACAAAATAACCAAAGCAAGCAAACAAAAAAAGTACTTGAGTTACACTGAGTAAATTGTTGCATTTTTGTTAAGAGTTGAGTAAATTGTTACATTTTTGTTTTATGGCTTTTGTTAAATCCTAATCTTCCCCTTTTGTCCACCTTTATGTTTTTTTATTCACTAAAGTTTTCTTTCTTTTTTTTTTTTTTAAAACTTTATTTATTTATTTATTTATTTGCCTTGGTGTTTGCCTGGAACTGGAACTACAGACAGTTGTTAGCTGCCATGTGGGCGCTGGGAATCGAACCCGGGTCCTTTGGAAGAGCAGACGGTGCTCTTAACCGCTGAGCCATCTCTCCAGCCCCTTCACTAAAGTTTTCAAGTTGACTTTTCTTTTTTAAATTCTGGTACTTCTGGAACTCGCTATGTAGACTAGGCTGATTGTGAGTGCTGAGATTACAGCCGTGCACCACCACATTATCTTCCAGTTTGACTTTTGAAGGTTATTTCTGTTTCTTTAAAACAAAGGTGGAAAACTTCAGAACTAGATCTTTAATTTTAAATTCTTTGAAGCTTTGTATCCATAAGCAAACATATCAAATGTTTGCAGCTTCCAGAACTAAATTACCTTTCTAATACTTGCATATAGATATTAACTTGTGTAACACCATTCTGGCCAAAACTGACTGATTCTTTCCATTATGTTTCTATGGTACTTTGTCCTTGATCTTTATAGTTCATAGTCATATATTAAGTAACATATGAATGAGCACTAGACCTGTTCAGAGGAATATTATGGTGAAATAATGCCATCAAAGATATGTCAGTTTGCATTTGTTAATAGTTGGCAGAATTTTATTTCTTTTTTTGAAAAGGATTCTAGGATTACATTTTTTTATTTAGTTGTGTGTGTTGCAAGAGTGTGAAGGTCAAGACAACCTACAGGAGTTGGTTCTCTCCATTCACTATGTGAGTACTGGGGATCAATCAAATTGTCATGCATAGTGGCAAGTAGCTTTACCCACCAAGGGAATTCACCAGCTCCTATTAAGGTTGTGGGTTTGTGTGTGTGTGTGTGTGTGTGTGTGTGTGTGTGTGTGATTGCTTAAATACCAGGCAAGTGTTAATTCCTCCCCTTTTCTGGATTACCCAAATCTTTATTCATTAAAGTTATAGATGGATGGTCCTTTTCTAATAGTGAGTGCATAATGTTCTGAAGCTTAGATTGACTAAAATGAGGATAAAAGACTTTGTTGTTTAATCTCTTTTTCTATATTTCTCTGGAAGATGGTAAAAGAAACATGAAAGGCAGTACCTTCTAATTTAAATTTTGCTCAGACTGTTAGAAATAAGTAATAACTACATTTATTTTTGTATATGTGGTTGGGGAGGCAGTGTGCTATAGGCCAGAGGATAACTTACAGAGTTGGTTTGTCTTTTACTGTTGGGTTCTGGGGTTGGTCTCAGCCCAGGTGGTTGGTCAGGCTTGCCAAGTACTTTTACCTGCTGAGCCAGCTCAGTGGCCCAGTTATCTCAGTATGCTTACTATATAGGAAGTAAAGTATAATGAATGAGGTACAGAGTATTACTGAGTATTGATTATGTTGTTTACTGTTACATGTTGTTGAACAGAGAGGGCAAATTTAAGTTATCAAAAGGCAGACATATATCAAAAATTAAGAGAAAATTTCCTTTTGTATTGAATGGTAAGAAAGAACATGGGCTGATTTTTTTTTTTTTTTTTTGACTAAAACCCTGTAAGTACTTCATTGAATATGGGAGGGATTAATTTTCTTTGTATGTGTACATACAAATTAATGGTGAGAGATCATAGGCTCTTAGAGTTATAAGATAAATCATTTTGTATTTTCTTGTATATAAGTCTAGGAATTTAGAAAAATTCAATTTATTGGTCTGATACCTGAATCTACACCCCAATCCCCTTAAAATTTGTTTATTTTACATTTTAAAATTTTATGTGTTTGAATGTGTACCATGTGTGTGCCTGGTGCCTTTAGGGACTAGAACGAGCATAATTTCTGGCTGTTATCTGCAGTGATAGAGTCAGGGAACAGACACTGGAATGGAATGTAATAGGTGTTCTGTATAAAGTCACTGTGTATTCGGTTTCCAGTCTAAGCTATGTGAACAGGTTAATCTCTCTAAGGCTCAGGACCTTTAAAAGACAGCAGAACAATCCTAAACAATTTCAATAGAAACTGACAATTGGGAAGAAGCAGTTGGAAAACTTAAATGAAGACACACTGAAAGAGAACACTTTAGCAAGGGTTGATTGCCAGTCATCCTCACTACTTGGCTACTGTGCAGTAACAGAAGAATTGAAGCTTTTCAGAAACTTCAGAAATTATTCCTGGTGAAAAGTCTTTCAAAATATGATAAGGAGGTGGGAGCATGTTGTATTGGTTTAAAGAATGAAAGGGAATTAAAAGATTTTAGGTCAACAGGGAGATATTTTTAAGATTTTTTAAAAAAAGTATCTATATCTATCAATAGATCGATCTAGTTTAATATAGTCCAAGTTGACCTTAATCTCAGTGTGTAACTCAGGATGATTTTGAACTCTCAAGTGCTTAGATTATAGGCATCTGCTCCCATACCCAGTTTATGCAGTGCTGGGACTCAAACTCAGGGCCTTGTGAGTGCCAGACAAACACTCTAGTAATTGAGCTATACTTCCGGCACCCCAAATAGATTAAAACAATTTTTATTTTTTAAATGTGTATGGGTATTTTACCTGAATGTATGTTTGTGTACCACATGTATTCCTGGTGCCACAGAGGGCACCCCTGTGCTTTGGAACCCCTGGAACTGGAGTTACAGACAGTTGTGAATCACCAAATAGGTGATGGGAATTGAATTCAGGTTCTCTGGAATAGGCAGCCAGTAGGCATGGGGATGTATTTAAGTGATTGGCTAAGTAGTGGGAGGAAGCAGTAGCAGGCATGAAGAACAGTTTGATTTGTTGTGCTGACTAGTCTTTTGTCACCTAACCAAGTAAGGGTCATCTCAGAAGAGAAAACTAATGTTGAGAAAATGTCTGTAGGAAAGTATATGTGGCATTTTCTAGGTTGATGATTGATGTGGGAGGGTCCAGCTCACTGGGGTAGTGCCACCCTTGGCAGGTGGTCCTGGGCAAGTCTTAGAGAGCAAACCAGTAAGCCATGGTCTGCCATTGTCTCTGCTTTACTTCCTGCTAAAACGTTCCTTCATGATGCCCTGTAAGCTGTAATATGAAGAAAACCCTTCCTCCCTAAGTTGCTTTTTGTCATGGTGTTTATTATTACAGCAATAGAAAGTCAGCTAGAATAGAAATTGGCACCAGAGAATGGACTGTTGCTGTGATAGACTTGCCCAAGTTGTGTGGAACTCCAGTTGGAAAGCCCTTGAATGCTCAGAGATGAATGGGTATTGTGAGGGATCTTGGAAGATAAGAATGTTGAGAGAGGTGCAGATAGAGGCCTGACTTATGAAGTTTCAGGGGGAAGTTTGAGTGTCCCTCAAAGACTCTAGTGAGGCTATTCCAGTGATGTTTTGAATTAAGAATCTGTAGTCTTGGCAGCTGGAGCTTAAGAATCAGTTCTGATTTACAAGAGACTGGTACCAGTGAAGTAAAACCATTGTTTTAGTGAACAGTTGATGCTGGTTAACTGGTGCTGAAGTATCAACCATGACTAATATGAAACTGATATAACTGAGGTGAAATCTTCTGCAAAGTGTTTTCTTAGGGTCAGTACACAGAAGTTGTAGTCCAGATGATGGCTAAGGCTGCATCTTTAGCTGATAACCAAACTGGAATGTGTAAGACCCCTACTTGGTATTATTTTTGAAGGCATGAAGGGTCTTGGAGAGCTGCTGAGAACTTCAAAATTGAAGTCAAAAGATATGTTACTTTGGAGAAGAGGTTTTCTTTTTATTTCTATAGAAAATGAGAGGATGTCGATTTATTCTAGGTTAAAGAAAGTAAGGTCTGATTGAGAAAGATCCCCTGAAAAGTCTGATAGAAATGGATGGCCCAGATGATCCAACATTTCAGCGCAGTTGCAGTTTCCTCTGAGTTCTGTTCCCAGAACAGCTTCAAGGAGACTGACTGAGATGACCCATTGTCACTGAATACCTTAAGAGCAAAGGATGGGAACTACATGGGAGATATTTGTTTCTCCTTGCTTACTTAGTTCTTTATCTGCTTACTCAACAGCTGTCTTGTGTGCAAGGCATTGTGCCCCAGATTCAAAATCAGCAACCCATGTCCATGAGATTAAGCCCACTGGATAGATAAAATAGCTCTGTTTTGCATGCCTTTGTATTGTGACATCGACATGAGATCTTAGAGATAATCAAGAAGGGAAAAATTATGGTTTAATAGTGATGTATTTGTCAAATTGACAAGTTTTGCTTCTTTTTTTTGGTCAACTTTATACAAGCTAGAATCATCTGGAAAGAAGAAAGGGACCACTATTGAGAAAATGCTTCCATCAGATTGGCTTGTAGGAAAGCTTGTGGGCATTTTTTTTTTTATTAATAATCGATTTGGGAGGATCCAGCCCACTGTGGGCAGCATCACCCCTGGGCAGGTGTTTTTGGGTTGTATAAGAAAGCAGGCTGGGGGTTGGAGAAATGGCTCAGCAGTTAAGAGCACTGACTGCTTGTCCAGAGGCTCTGGGTTCGATTCCCAGCACCTACATGGCAACTCATAACTGTCTATAGTTCCAGGCAAACACCAAGGCAAATAAAAGTGGTTTTTTTTTTTGTTTTTTTTTTTGTTTTTTGTTTTTTAAAAAAAAGAAAGCAGGCTGAGCAAGCCATGAGGGTGGGGTAGGGGAGTCAGTGATCTTTCACGGTCTGTGTTTCATTTCCTGCCTCCAGGTTCCTGCCTGGATTCTCTTCATGATGGTAAGCTGTAAGATGAAATAAATCCTTTCTTCAGGGTGCTTTTGATCCTGGTGTTTATCACAGTAATAGAAAGAAAAGCAGGACATTGGTGGCAGTTTGATAGCTAATGCAGAGAATACGGAAGAGAACAGGTGACAGTCAATCCAGCAAGAATTTGTGGGTTCTTTGTGTGAAAAATGGCATAAGGAGAACGTTGTTTTAGGATTAATTTGAAGGCTACTCCTTAGATTCCTAGGATATGTTAAGACTGGTTTAAGAGGCCAAGTTGCGTGTTGAGTAGTGTGTACACTGATACAGATGGCATCAGGTGTCCTCTAAGTGGTAGGCTCTCCTCTTCACTTGCTGTTTTTCTTGAGGCAGGATTTCCCTGTGTAGTCCTGGCCACGCTGGAACTGTAGACCAGACTGGCCTTGAATTCACAGAGATCTTCCTCCTGCCTTTGCCTCCTAAGTGCTGGAAGTAAAGGTGTGTGCCATAACACCTGGATTCTTTTTTGATTTTTAAATCTTTAAAAAATCATTTTATATGTTTGAGTGTTTTCTGTGTATATGTCTGTGCACCATGTGCATGTCTGGTGCTCACAGAGGCCAGAAGAATATTGGAGCCCCTGGAACTAGAGTTATAGGCAGTTGTGAACCACCATGTGGATGCTGGAATCTACCCAGGTCCTCTGGAAAAGCAGCAAATGCTCTTATCCACTGAGCCAGCTTTCCAGCCCTTCAGTTTTCTTTTAGCTGTTTCCCTACTAACTCAATTTAATAAATGTTTGCAAACTAAAACTTTATGAATATGGAGAACATGTCTGTTTTAATCATTGTGTGCCTAGCACAGTGTAGATTCTCTAATACTATTTATATTGCTAGGCATTTTTATAGAACTCTTAGTAATATTTTTCTCCAGAAGTTTCTTAGGTTAAATTTATATCTGGCCAATTTCTAAAAATTCTTTTATTTTCTAGAAAACAAGTATAAGTAGACAAGTTACAAAACAGGAAGTACAGGTTATAGAAATAATAGCCCATGGAAGTATTTTATGTCTAATTTATATGGAAGCCTGTGTTTAGCATACAGCAAGCACTTAATTATTAACTATACTTATAGTTACTAAGTGATATTTATATAAGATTATTGTTTGGTTTGGTTGTTTTTTTGAGATGGGGTCGTATGTAGTCTTTGCTGACATGGAACTCACTTTGCAACCCAGACTGGTCTTGAACTTGTGATTCTCCAGCTGTTGCCTCTGAAGGCTGGGCTTACCACTGTGCCACCATGTCTAGGTTGTAGCATGACTTTTGTAATAGCAAAAAGTTGGTAACAGTTTTTATTACTGGTTGTTTAAGAATTATGTTGTGGTACAGTTCTACAATGAATGTAATTAAGCTACAGAAAGATAAGTGCTCCGTTTTTCTTTTTTAATTTTGAGATAGGGTCTGGGGTTGCTCTGTAAGCCAGGCTGGTTTTGAAGTAATAACAGGCTAGCTGTCTGTGAACTCCTGGAGTTTCCTGTGTCTCCTCTCATCTCCCGTAGACGCACTAGGCTTTTAGATTGGCACTACCATGTCTGGCTTTTATGTGGGCTCTGGAGATCCGAACCCCGTCCTCGTGTGTGTGTGTGTGTGTGTGTGTGTGTGTGTGTGTGTGTGTGTGTGTGTGTGTGTGTGTGTGTGTAGCAAGTGCCTTACTCACTGAGCCTTCTCTTCTGAGCTTCAAGGCTTGGCTGAAATGTGTTTTGCTTCAGAGGGTGTCCCTGCCTACTTCCTTCTTTCCAGAATATTCTGTGTTTGCCACTGGCTTTCCTAGTTTGGTGATGATGTTATTGAACAGTGTGTACCTGCTGGTGAAGACTGTGGTTTCTGTGTCTTTCTTCTAAAGTAGCATGATGTCTGACACATGGAGTTGTTAAATAGGTGTTTATGGAGTGAATGCATAGACAAATTAGAATGAATGAGAGTAGGCTATATAGACAGCTGGTCATCAAATGATTAAAATAGTTTACTAAATAAGAGTCTTACAGGGCTACAAGCCTGTCTGTGAGATTGTGTTTTCCCAGAGATACAGCACCCCCCCCAAAAAAAATAAAAGCAGTTTTGGAAACCTGTATAGTGTCAAATGCATTTTATAAGAAGCAAACCATAGAGCTCATATCTATGTGGCCGTGCTTTGGTGCTGACCTGACATGCCTTCTGTGAATATGGAGAGCTGTTTTTCTAGACTATATAGGTAGAATGTTTATTTTTAAACTAAAGGACCAGAAGAGATGGTTGGTCATGTGCTTAACTTCTAAATTTTTAAAAAATTGATTATTCATTGGTTAAGACAAGTGCTTTTTCTGTTGTATGGTTTAGGCTGTCTTGAGACTCAGAAACTCAGGGTCCTTCTGCCTGGGTCTTCCCAGTCCTGGGACAGCAGGCAAGGACTGTGGCTCTTATTCTTAGTGCTAGGGATTGAATCTAATGCTGCACACACACTAAGCAAACGCTCTGGTGCTACTCTGAATGTCATCACCAACCTTAAAAACCTGTGTTTTGAATATAGAGATGTATTTTATGATATTTTTATGTATTTTATGATAAGAATTCAAAGACCATAAACAAGACAATAAAATGTGCCCCTTCATTTCTTTTCAACTAAAACCAGTTTTGCCTTCAAGATTCCTTCACCAGATTGACCAGTTTGATAAATTAAAAATTGTGGTAGTCTTTTCTGATTTGTGGAGGATTCAGTCTAAGACCTTCAGTGGATGCTTGAAACCATGAACAGTACCAGACTTATGTATGTTACACACACACACACACACACACACACACACACACACCCCACACTCCCTTTTCTGTCCTTACCCCTAGTCAAATAAGAATAGCTTTTGCAGTTTGAGGTCACAATTTCGTGGCTAGAAGATTTGCTCTTATTATAGATCTCTTGGGCTACTTCAGCATATTTTTTTTTTTCTTAAAGAAGACACTTTATGGGTTTTCTTTGTTTTCAGATTACCAACATTACTTGTGTTTAGCTTTGGAGACCATTAAAGGTTACTTTTGAATACAAGCACTGGAATACCATTAACGTCTATCTGCTAAAACTGACAGCTACTGCTGGATGTGGTGGTTGTGCCTTTAATCCCAGCACTTAGGAAGAGTCAGGTGGATCTCATATGTGAGTTCAAGGTCAGCTTGGCCTACACAGTGAGTTTCAGGACAGTCAAAGCTGTGTAGATAGACCCTGTCTCAAAAAACTAAACCAAACCAAACCAAAGCCAAAAGAAAACAAAAGCCTGACAGCTCTTAAGTGACTAAGATGAGCATATATACAGATATATATGTGTATGTATAGTAAATATACAGAATAGGCATGTATATATAGTATATATATCTATATCACAGGACAAGTAATTATTTTTTATTAAATCTTTATTCATGCCCTAACTGGATAGAGTGGTACACAGTTAAAAATAATAATTATTGTGTATGGACCATGATTGATGGTGAGTAACTGAAACTGGGGTAAATGGGGGTACTTATATAGTATTCACTGTGTATATTACATATATGTTGGTTCTTGTACTGAACAGTTGAGTCAAATGCTATATGTTTTGTTTTCTCCAGATACATCAAATTACAGAATGGCTTGCAGGCACTTTTAATTTCAGATCTAAGTAATATGGAGGGTAAAACAGGTGCAATAGATGAAGAGGAGGAGGAAGAGGAAGAAGAGGAGGAGGAAGAGGAAGATGATGATGATGACGATGACGATGATGATGATGAAGACTCTGGAGCTGAGATAGAAGATGATGATGAAGAAGGTTTTGATGATGAAGATGAATTTGATGATGATGAACATGATGATGAACATGATGATGATGATCTTGATAATGAGGAAAATGAACTGGAAGGATTGGAAGAGAGACTAGAAGCCAGAAAGAAAACAACTGAAAAACAGGTGTGAGTTATGTCTATATCATCTTTCCATTTGGGAACTCCTTGGGGTAATGATTGAACTTGTGGTTTATTTCTTAGTAGCAAAAAGGAAGTATAGAGCTATCTCTTGAGTTTTTTTTTTTTTTTTTTTTTTTAAGCAAGGGTCTAGTCTATATAAACATTAGATTTTGAAAACATTTTGCTCTGGTTGTAAAAGTAATAAATGTTTACTGTAGAGATTAAAGAAAACAAAATGTAAAGCTCATTCATTAGAGATAAAAATGGCACTATTTGAGTTTATATGTATTTATGTGCATTATATGTTTAGAAAAAAATGTCAGGAGGTGAGTATCTATACAATTCTTAGTTGAGGATAAAGGAATAAGAGAACATGCCATTCTTGGGAAGACTTGAGAAAGGAGGAGAACAAGCCTAGTGCTGTAACATCTTCACCTGGCCCTAGAGGTCTAAGTTACCTGTGGGTAATTCCTGTGTAGGTAATTGAATTTGATCTCACCTATGAGAAAGTGTTAACAGTTGGAACTAATAAGTACGTCAGGAAAGCTAATGACCAGTGAATTGGTATGTGGATCTTGATAGGAAGATTTCCCTCAACATATCTTTTGAAGAATGCTTCCATTTTGCAGGAGAGAATTCCTGTATCAGAGGGTAGGTAACATTTTGGAGATATTATAGTAGAACTGACCAGCAAATGTTTATTAAAGCTAGTGTCCTGTTTTGTTTGTTTGTGTGTGTGTTTTGTTTTTTGTTGTTGTTTTGAGATAGGGCGTGTTGTAGCCCAGGCTGGCTTTGAGCTCTTTGTGTGGAGTTTGGTCTCTTGATCCTCTAGAGCAGTGGTTCTCAACCTTCCTAATGCTGCAGTCCTCATGTTCCCAACTATAAAATTAATTACTGCTGCATCATAATGGTAATTTCCCTATTTATAAATTGTAATGTAAATATTTTTGTAGATAGAGGTTTGCCAGAGGGGTTCCTGCCCACAGCTTGAGAACGACTACTCTAGACTATTTCCTGAGTGTTGGGATTACAAGCATTTATCATCACACTCCATTTAGAGTTGACTATCAATACAACAGCAAGTATTGTCTTAATGTACAGGGTCTGTGGTGAGATTATTAATGTAAATCTCAAAAGGATACCTAAAGGTTGACAGCCTGTGGAACTAGCAAGATAGCTTAGTGGGTAGAGGTGCTTGCTATACTAGCTTGATGATCTGAATCTGATTTTTGGAACTCATAGGGCAGAAGGGATCCAACTTCTGAAAGTTCTCTGACCTCCATATGCACACTTGTACTCAGCATACACCATACATGCACACATCATTATCATCATCCATCATCAAGATTCAGTTCCTAGGTTTTTAAAAAGTGGCTAACCTTCAAAAGATTTGAAAATGTAAGTTATAAGTAGTAATTGTTGTTGGTGGTGTTTTGAGACCACTTCTTGTTATTTAACTTAGGTTAGTCTTGAATGCCCTGCCTTCTTGCTTCAGCCTCTTAAGTGCTTGAGTTTTAGAGTGCTGTGATTATAGACATGCTCTATCATGTTTGTATGGGTCCAGGTCCTCCCCTCCCCTTCTTGAGATGGGAACATCTCACTTGGAGGTTCAGGCTGGTCTCAAACTCTTAGGTTCAAGTTACAGAAGGAGCTGGGACTGTAGACATGCCTCACTGCTCCTGGCTTCAATAATCTTCTTGATTTCTCGACAGGCCCTCTCCTTCCTCCTCCTTCTTTTTCTTTTCTTTTTTCTTTCTTTTTTAAATTTTTTTGAGACAGAGTTTTACTGTGTAGCTCTGTGTGGCCTGGAACTTGCTAAGTAGACAAGACTAGCCTCAAACTCACAGAGAGCCACCTGCCTCTGCCTCCAGAGTGCTGGGATTAAAGGCACTCACCATCACTCCCCACTCCATTTTTTTTTTAAGAAAGGTTGTACCAGTTATTTAAAATTTATTTATTTTTATTACTGTTTTGCCTGTATGTATGTCTTCATGAGGGTATTTGATCCTGGAGTTACAGACAGTTGTGAGCTGCCATGTGGGTGCTGAGAATTGAACCCAGGGTCTCTGGAAGAGCAGTCAGTGCTCTTAACTGCTGAGCCATCTCTCCAGCCCCAGGTTGTACCAATTTTTTTAACCAAATTTTTGGGTAAATTGAGTTATGCTTTTAAGAAGCTTTTGTGTGTGTGTGTGTGTGTGTGTGTGTGACACAGAGTAGGCCAAGTTGTGTTAGCTTGGAGAACTTCAGATCTGAAACTCAAAACACTGAATAAATTTGTACATATGCCACTTGGTAGACCATTCTAAAGTTTTTATAGGCAAATTGAGAATTGATAGGGTCATTTCTAATTCTTAGTAAGTAGTAGCAGAATGGAAAAATTATAGCCAAAATGGAGCTGTAGCCTGGGTCTGTCTCTAGCATCTTGGGTGATCTTACATCGGGATTACCTTCTTTTTCTCACCAATTCTCAAGTTCACACAGTGTTTGAGCTGTGTCTTAGCTCCCCAAATAACAGTATTATTAATCTTAGATCCTTACCTCTCCGTTTCTGTACCTGTCTTTCTGTTTATAAAACTGCAAGTAGCTTCTCCTGTGCTTTGGATGATAAACAATTAAGTTTGAAGAGATGAAATCATTGTGACTCTGAAGCAATGTTTCTTCCTAGTGTAAGAAACAATGTGATTATAACAGCGAGAGACAGTTTCTCCTTAGTGGGCACGTAAGCATCTGAAAGGAAAATGAGCAAGTTAGTTTAGGTGACAGGTAGCTTGAGAATTTCTTAGGTTCTGAAGTGATCTTAGGATTTAATTTTATTTGAGAAATGTGAGCCTTACTTAAGATAAATCTCATTAGTGAAATGGGAAGAGAAAGTCTTTTAGTTTTTGAAGAACCTTACCTAGTTAGAAGTTACTTTCCTGAAGATTTAAAAAAATTATTCCCATTTCTGTCCTTCAAAAAAAGTTTTTCTTGATCTGAAAAGTTAATAAATTAACAAGATTGAAATTTAAGTGTGATATATTTGAATTATGATTTGTTCATAATTTTGAGTTTTATAACTCAATTCTCAAGCATAAATTTCTTGAGTAGAAAATTCTCAAGTATGAATTTCTTTTCTAGCAATCGCAGAACCTGTTTTTGCTGTGGTCAAAGCTGACTGATAGACTGTGGTTTAAGTCAACTTATTCAAAAATGTCTTCAACCCTGCTGGTCGAGACAAGAAATCTTTATGGGGTAGTTGGAGCTGAAAGCAGGTTAGGCACCTATTAAACATCACAGACCAGGTTAGACTGTGATCTGAAGAAGTGGATATCCTTCCCTGTTTTAAATGAGCTTATGTGCCTAAGTCTTCAAAAATGGGACTTGCAGTACCAAGTAAGGCTCTTTGGTTCTTCTAAAAGTACAAGGTTGGCTTGTATGCCAGGTGCATGCTATTTTTAAGAGGATAACCTTATCAAACAATGCTTTACCAAATGGATTAGTTCTGAGACCTGATACAAAGTTGGAAAAGTTAATATTTACTTTCCTATTTTCAAATTGACTATTTCTTCCACTTTAAGACAATCTTTTAACTAATGGTGATAGCATGTCACAATCATTTTAAACAGTCTTGTGTACATCTAGGGCATCTATTTTCCCAAGGAATTTGGCAAATGCATATTCATAAGAAATATATGATATACATGTGAGTGTTCAGTACAAAGTGAAGAACTAAAAAGCCTCTTTAAATCCTATTCCCATATCTTTTTAATAACAATTTCCCCCCTTTAACCATTTACTTACTATTTTTGTTAGATATTTTCCTAAATTGTAATTTTACTCCCATCCCATTTTAATAGTAAAGCCTTCTGAGTAACATACTGAGAAGTTTCACGTTTTGTAACTGAATTACTGAACGTAATAAGAGTTTTAAATTGCTTAGAGCTCTTTTTTCTACTTAGATAATATTAGTTCTGCAGATTTCCAAAGTCTAGTAACTCAGGGAACAAAGTTGGTTCAGAGCTCTGCTCAGCGTGAGATGCTGCCTGGGTGGCTGGCCGCTCCTGTCTCTGTTTCTGCTTTCTCCCTAGGTCTGCACCTGTTGAGCATTTGGCGGGATGGCAAGTGGAGGGGCAGCAGGGTGAAACTGACACGGTTCTGGTGAGTTTCACTTTGCTGCTCCTCCTGACTCCCAGGGAAGAGTCCGTTCCTTTCTGTTGTAAACGTTTCCAAATGAACCCTTGTGGAACTAGTGTTGCTCAGGATTGACTCAACTGTTTGTATGTGTTCTACTTACCCCAGTCTGCAGCGGCTCTGTGTGTTGGAGTTGGGAGCTTTGCTGATCCAGATGACCTGCCTGGGCTGGCACACTTTTTGGAGCACAGTAAGATCTTGTAAAATATCATTCCCAGCTGTGGTTTCTTTTTTCTCTTTAAATTTGTATGAATTGATTTAAAAGATTAGTAACTGATTAACTGAAGTACATTTAAACAAGAAAAAGCTAAGAAGAACATACTGATAGTAATAATCATGGGGAAAGACTTTTCATCGAAGTATACTTATATTAAAGATTTGAATGAAAAGGGTATCTTCCTCAATCTGTACTTAATTCATTGAAGTAGGGTCTTTCAGTAAAACCCAGAGCTTGCCCATATGGCTAGTCTCCTTTACCAGCTTGCTCTAGTGAGCCTCTATCTCCACTTTCTGAAATGAATTACAAGGGGTTTGCCACACCTGGCATTTTACATAGCCTCTAGGGATTTGAGTTCCGGCTCTCACGTTTGTTCAGCAAGTGCTTTAACCACTGAGTCATTTTCTCAGCTCCAAACTTTTTTTTTTTAATTATTTTTATTATGTATACAGTATACAGAAGAGGGCACCAAATGTTATCATAGATGGCTGTGAGCCACCATGTGGGTGCTGGGAATTGAACTCAGGACCTCTGGAAGAACAGTCAGTGCTCTTAACCCCTGAGCCATCTCTCTAGTTCCCAAACTGTTTTAATGTAAGCATCAATATTGCAACAGTATAGGGAACAGAGCAAAAGACAATTGCCATTCTCTAGGAATTGACTAGTTCTGGAATAATCTGCTACAGTGTAAATAGAACCCACTGACATCAGGGCATTGTAAATACAAACAATAAAAGGCATAATTAATACACCACAAAAAGGAACTATATGTTTAGCTATGAGTATACCTTAATAAAACTGTGGATGTTACATGCTACAGCTGTTTCCACATGTACTTGCTCTTCTGCATTTGTTATCTTTTTATATTTTTAGTTTCTAAGCTATTTGAAAGTAAGCTTCTTACCTGACATCCTTTGCAGTAATGGTTAGTCTACACATAAGCTTATGTTTAACTTTTTAATTATTTTATAAGCAAATTATTCATCTGTTTTAATAAATGTTCGAATTTTTTTGGAATAGAAATAACATATGAATGTTGTACAGCATCAGTATAGCAGCCATTTTTAATGTGTTGCTTCTTTTTCCTATTTTTCTTGCTTTATTTTTCATGCATAGAAAAGTTCATTTTTGATAATAAAATGTTGTCTATTTCTTTGTGTTGTGTGACCATTTATTTTTTTTATTTAGTGGTATTCATGGGTAGTTTGAAATATCCAGATGAGAATGGATTTGATGCCTTCCTCAAGAAACATGGAGGTAGTGATAATGCCTCAACTGATTGTGAACGCACAGTCTTTCAATTTGATGTCCAGAGAAAGTATTTCAAGGAAGCCCTGGATAGGTAACTATTATTTAATAACATTATGCAAATGGAAATGTTGGACATGTTTTGTGGTATTTTCAAGAAGTAATCTAGTTCTTTAGAATTGTCAGAATAGTTGAAAATAGAGCAAACTATTAAATGTTCTCTTTTTCTTTTTGAGACAAGGTCTCACTGTATATGCATAGCTGTCTTGAAACTCACTAGGCTGCCCTTTAAACTCACAGAGATCTACCTGCCTTTTGCCTCTTGAGTTTTGGGATTAGAGGCATGTGCCACCACACTTGGCTCATCATTTTTGAACTCTCAGGAACCTGCAGCTCACTAGTTTGACCAGCAAACTCCAGGAATCTTCCTGTCTCTACTTCTCTAGTGCTGAGATTACAGTTGTGTGGCTCCTTGCCAGGCTTGTATGTGGATGCTGGGGATTGAATTTAGGCTTTCATTTTTATGTGACAAGTACTCCATTGATTGTGCCATCTTCCCAACCCCCCCCCCCCTTTCTCTCTCTCTCTCTCTCTCTCTCTCTCCTCTCTCTCTCTCTCTCTCTCTCTCGTGTGCCCACACATATCACAAGGATTGTCATGTCAGATCCTTAGCAGTTGGAGTTACTGGTGTTTATGAGCCAACTGGTGTGGGATCCAAACTCCTGTCCTCTAATAGAACAATAAATTCTCTAAACCACTGAGTAACCTCTCCAGCTCTAGCAATGAAAAGTCCAAAAGTCAAATTAAGACCATAGCTTCCAGATGGGCATTGGTGGCTCATGCCTTTAATTCTAGAACTTGGGAGTCTTTTGCAGGCTGATCTCTGTGAGTTTGAAGTCAACCTGTTCTACAGAACAAGTTCCAGGACAGGCTTCAAAGCTACAACAAAGAAAAATAAGAAAAAGGGAATGAGAAGCTATGTCATGTACCTGAGTCTTAGATTTTTTTTTTTTTTAATGCGTTGGTATTCTGCCTGCGTGTATGTTTGTGTGAAGGTGTCAGATTCACTGGAACTTGGGTTACAGACAGTTGTGAGCTGTCATGTGGGTGCTGGGAATTGAACCCCAGTCCTCTGGAAGAGCAGTCTGTGCTCCCAACTGCTGAGCCATTACTCCAGCCTGAGACTTAGTATTGTTAAGAATGGGAGCATAGAAGACTTCTTATTGTTAAGAATGACAATAATTTCCAAACTCATTTGTGGTTTCATCTCAGTCACTTCAAAATTTTAGCTGCCCCTTTAGAGGAATCAGTAAGCTGATTTTACAGTTTATATGGGAAATAGTGAAAAGCAAAAGTCACTCAAGATATGGTTAAGAACAAGTTGGACTCTCATTTCCCCAATACTTGGAGCTGCAGGATTCCTAGTAATATGGTTCAGCCATAAGAGCAGACACTGCTCAGTAGGCTAGCACTGGGACTGTAGAAGTCAGTCAGCCACTACACTTGCTACCAGGAGTGGAGTGCTGGGGCAGCTTAGTAGGAGAAAAGCTTTTTAGCAGCTGTGCCAGAACAACTGAATGTCACATGCAGGAGAATGAACCAAAGGTCTTTATTCAACTGTTCACAATACTTAACTCAAATTGGGCCACAGACTTAAACGTGAAAACAAGAACTATGAAATTTTGAAGAAAATGTTAGCTTTTTCAATATTTATTAATAATATGACCTTATTATAGTTGATGATAGGACATGTGGTATTGGCAAAGAGATGAATATAATAAATCACAGAAATAGATAACATATATGTGAACACTTAAAGACACTATGAAAAAAGGGTGGAAGGGCTTTTTAATGAAATGGCAAGACAACCGAGTTTCCATGAATATAGGGATAAAATTGACTCCTTAACTCACAAACACACAAAAAATGTTATGGAATGATTGTAGACTAAAAAGTGAACAAAACAGCTAATTTTTAAAGCCATAATTTAGGTAAGCTTTGTTAAATAAGATTAAAAAACAAGCCAAAGGGGCTGGAGAGATGGCTCAGCGGTTAAGAGCACCGTCTGCTCTTCCAGAGGACCCGAGTTCGATTCCCAGCACCCACATGGCAACTAACAACTGTCTGTAGTTCCAGTTCCAGACAAACACCAAGGCAAATAAATAAATAAATAAAGTTAAAAAAAAAAAAAAAAAAAAAGAGCACTGACTGTTCTTCCGGAGGACCTGAGTTTGATTCCTAGCATCCACATGGCAGCTCACAACTGTCTGTAGTTCCAGTTCCCAGTTCAAGGCAGACACCAAGGCAAATAAATAAATAAAAGTTAAAAAAAAAAAAAAAAACACCAAGCCAAAGAACATCAAGGAAATGGTATACTCACGAGGACGGGGCTCAGTGATAACAAGGCGCAGGTTTGATCCCAGCACCATTCTCTGTTGTTTAAAAAGCAAGCAAACAAAAAAACACAAAGCAAATAAAAGTATGCGAGAATTTTTTTGCAATGAATAACAAAGGACCTATATTTTGAATAGTTATTGGTTTTTAATTTGTTAGATTTTGTATATGTATTCAGTATGCTTTAAGTTGGTATATAAAACATAAATATTATTAGATGCATTGTTAGAATTAAAAATAAAATTTAGCCAAAAGAGATTTGAATAAATATTAAAAAAATAAATTCCTGATATAACTATTAGATAAAATACATTTAGCCTTGTTAGCAGTTAAGGAAATGTAAATCAAAACTGTTGTGATATTTAACTATCTTAAAAGTTACAGAAAAATTTAAACTCTAATACTATCAAGGGAAAGTAAGACCATGCAGGTGTGCTGGGATCAAAACCACTGGGCAAGTATATTTCAGTCCTGTTACTTCTGGAAACTTGGAAGTTATTCCTAGTCCTCTGTAGTTCTTTCCTAGGTAGTACCTAGAGGAACTTATGCATGTGACCCATACACAGTATGGAAGACTAACTTACGGTAGTGGGTTTGTAGAACTCCAGTTCTAAGCCCAGATATCTGTCCATACCAGTGGAGTAGATGCATAAATTCATTCTAGTGAATAGTGTGACAACAGTGAAAGCAAAATACAGTCATGTTTGCCCATATGGGTGAATATACCAACTTAGCATTGAATTGAACAATACACAATTACATACAATATATTTATAATTATATAAAGTTCAGTAACAAATCATTTTGCTTAAAACATGCACTCTCAATGGAAGTGATGATGGTATTTGTTCCCTTCGACCAAAATAATAATAATAATAATAATAATAATAATAATAATAATGATAATAATAATAATTATTATTATTCTTGAGAAGTTAAAAAAGATTAGTGCTGGGTGGTGATAGTGCACGTCTTTAACCCCAGTACTTGGGAGGCAGAGGGAAGCAGAGACAGGCAGATCTCTGTGACTTGGAAGTCAACCTGGTCTACAGAGGGAGTTTTAGGACAGCCAGGACTACACAGAGAAACTGAAGGGGAGAGAAAAAAAAAAAAAAGTCTGTTCCTTTTTGGTCCTCTTATGTTTAATCACATGCTAAAAGTTTTCACTTTTTTAATTTTCTTGTGTGTCAAGTGATGAGCATTTAATCCAACATGAGATTCATGGGACGAAACATGGGAGGATCAGTGCTCAGACTGATTTGATCCCAGACTTACTGTGCCTGTTGGTTACTATTGGTTGCCTGTGTGTTTTGCTTGAAGTATTTTGCATATGAGGTTTTCTTTAGAACTAAATAAAAATATTTTGTTTTATTCAAGTTACACTAAGTATTGGGAAGAATGTGAATGTTTTAATGAATATGTGGAAGCCAGAGCAAAGTTACTTAGGAAAAAATTCAGGAAGTTAGTCTTTCAATTGTTTTATCTTTACTGGAAAAATAACTGTTTGGGGAAGGGTCCAGTAATCTCAACTATTCAGAAAGCTGAGGCAGAAGGGTCACTTAAATTCAGGTCTTCAAGGCCAGATCAGTCAACATAGTGAGATCCCAGACTTCAAACAACAACAGTGGAGCCCATGGGATGGATAATTTAGACCTGTACTCTTAGCACTTGGTAAGCTCAGGCAGGAGGATTGTTGGCACAGTACAAGGCCAGGCTGGGCTGTAGTGTAAGGCTGCCTCAACAAGCAAATAGTTTTAAATGCTTAAACAAAATCAATGCCAATTATATTTATGTAAGTGGCATTTACATGTGTAATTTGATGTATAACAGTTCATCTAAATAAATATACTAAGAAAACCAGGTCCATCGAGCTGGCTCAGTGGGTAAAGTGTCTGCTACTTAAGGTTGATTATCTGAGTTCAGTTCTTAGAACCAGTATAAAAAACCAAGATGTATTTGTAAGCATCAGTTATCCTGACACTCTAAGGAGGGGTGAGAGGCAGCTAGCCTGGAGTGGGCAACTCCTTAGAGACAGTCTTAGAGACCTGCCTGTCACAGGTAGATTCCTGTGTACCATATTCATTCATATTCTCTCTCTCTCACACACACACAAATAATAAGAATAAATACCAGTAGAATTCTGAGGTGAAGTTCAATATCAATAGCCTTTAAAATTCTGATTTTAAGGTCTGTAGTGTTACAGAGGACCTGGGTTGGATTCTCAGCAGCCACATAGTGGCTTAGAACCATTTGTAACTCTAGTTTCAGGGGATCTAACTCTCTCTTCTGACCTCTGTGGGCACCAGGCACACACATGTAAAAACATGTCATGTAGGCAATATGTATATATTATATGTATATACATAAAATATAAATAAAGCTAAAATTCTCATTTTTATTTTTTAACTTAAAATATAATTTATAATATTATTAAATGAACAGTGTGAGTTTTGTTTGGTTTAATGTACAAAAGTATGGATTTGGTATAAAGATTGTATATTAGAGCTAAGGGCATTGGATGTCTGAAATTTCAGCTATTTTGGAGGCAGAAGCAGGAGGGTCATGAGTTAGAGATTAGCCTAGGGGTGTAGCTCAGTGACGGAGGGAGGCTGTGAGTTTGATTCTTGGAGCTGCAAAGAAAGGGTAGGATATGGAATAGGAAACTTCTGAAAAGGCTTTAGTTGGTGAACTTATGTCCTAAGTACTTTTCTGAATGAGTGCTTTATTTCACGAAGAAACAAAGTGATTTTTGGATTTTAAAATATAGAAACAGATTATTTTTAACTGATCTTGTAGGTTTTGAGGTAATTCTGCAACTGAATAAAAATAGTTAATTTAAATGGATGTTGTTTGATGAAACTGGACAGTCCTAGAAACACCTGTTTTCCTTTTCAGATGGGCCCAGTTTTTCATCCATCCACTAATGATTAGAGATGCCATTGACCGGGAAGTTGAAGCTGTTGACAGTGGTAAAGAACCTTTTTATGTTTTGTAACAGTTGTTTCTTTTATTCAAATTGGCTGTTAGCATTTTTCATTTTGTTCAAAACAAAGTCATTTTATCTGTATATTGTGTTGATATATATTTAATAAAATAATATGAAATATCAGAAACAAACCACAGCCACTCAGCCAGCTCCTCAGGTCTGTCTCCAGGAATTCTCCAACTGAATGCCTCGGAGTCCTCAGCAGAACTGAAGGGAATGTCTGAGGAAGCTGTAAACCCTCTTCTCTTGCTCTACCCAGCTCTCTTAACTTCCTTTTTCCACATTCCTAAAGCTAGGGTTAAAGGTGTGGGTCGCCCCTCCCTGACCTGCCTTGGTTCTGTGGTTAACTCTGATATTACAGATTAATTTATTAAATATCTATCACCACAGTATATTTCAAAGGGCAGCATGATGCACCACATTTAATCCTGAGGTTAGTAAATAATCTCATTGAGGATTGAGTGGCCATGACCCTAAAGGATGCAGGGTTCCTAAAACTGATGTTAGATCTTACAGCTTTAGGGACCCAGCATCCTTTCAGTTCAGTTCAATTACTCTTCGTATATGAAGAGACCTTTCTCTGAGGCTCCGCTTTAAGTGGTACATATTTACAGGTTGTCCTTTGTTACTTGTCAACTATGTGTGTTCTTTATGGCTTGAATTTTTATTTAAATAATAACTGTGATTATGGTTGAAGAAATTAAAATCCTATCAGGAAGTGTATTTCATTTTACTTTCTCTTAACTTTGGAGATTTGTTTGCAATACTGAAAATAAAATAGGATACTTTTAATGGGATTTATTTGTTGCAAGAAAGATTGTAGGAGAAATTAATTTTAAACATTTGTTTTAAGATGGTTATGGTATATTCCTGTAATCCTCGTCCTAGAGAAGCTAATGTAGGAAGATAGACTTGAATTCCAGGGCATGCTGGGCTACAATATGAAACCACGTTCCAAAAAAAGAGGAAAAAAAAAAACAAAACACAAAACCTTAGCCATTTTAATAATTCTTGTTTTCACTTAAGCAGATATACTTGCTTACATAGTGGTTGGGACAAAGGGTTTATCCAAAACTCATTTATCTATCAAGTGGTAGAGTGTGTTCAGATAGTTACACTGTACTATTATTTTTAATCAACTGGATATGTTTGCATGTCTAGGGTATTAAGTACCCGTTGCTGTTGAACAAATTGCCAGAAGCCTGGTGGCTTCGAGTCAAATAAGTTATTTTCTTGTTGAGGAGGTCCAAAGTCTAAGTGATTGCTCTTTTAAAATAATTTCTCTTATATTACAGTCAGTTCTTCATATTTTTACAGAGACTTTTAAGAGAAAAATATTTGCTACGTTTAAAGAATGTATATATTTTTAGTCTCACCTGTATAATTTGCAGTTATACTCCTAAATGCCGACTTCTGCTAATCTATTTTTTTCTAGTTTTTTCCTGACTGTAATAATTGTGTCTTTTAAATTTTCCTGGATTTACTCTTGGCTGTTATCAGTCAAATTTTCACATTGGCGTAAAGAATGGATTGCTTAAAATGCAAATCTAATAGTGTCATATTCTCCAGTCAGATTTCTGCAGTGCTTTATTCCATGATGATTAAAAATTAGCATCTATGAAGTACTTCTTCACTTTATTGTCCTTATTGAAACCAGGCCTAGAGAAACAGAGTCAGAGTCAGTAGTCTCTCCAGATACAGATAGTCATAGGGGTGCCATGTTCCCCTTCCTCCCTTAGAGTGTTTTGCACATCCCCGTTTATCCTTCCCTTCCTAGCTTGAGTTACTTCTTAAGCAATCTTTCCTTATAGTATCTATTACTAACACAAGTATTTTCTCCCTATGAGAATATAAACTTAGTACAGGGCTTTTATTCATATTTCTGTTTCCAACTGTTTAACCTTATGTAAGAGTCATATGCTCTTGGTTCTGTTGGGTCCCTTTATGGGATCATGAAAGTTAGAGAACTTGCTCGGAGTTATTGTTGAGTGATACAGCTGGGATTGTGGCTGTCCTTGTCTGTCTGTGCTGCTTTAATAGCACACCATGGGCAGGGCTTACAGACAGCAATGCCTTACCATTGTACAGGCTAAGGAGTCCAGTATGAAGGCAATAGCAGATTTGGGATCTGACAAGGACCTACTTCTTGATTTGTAGATTGGCACCTTTGCCTTATGTTCTCACATAACAGAAGGGCAGGGTCACTCTCTGAGGTCACTTTTGTTGTTTTGGGTTTGAGCTTCCAATGGCTGAACCATCTCTCCAGTGCTGCAATCACTTTTATAAGCATACTCATTTTATTCATGAGGACTCATGACCTAAATACTCCAACATTCTCATCTTTGAAAGCTGTTACATTGGAGATTGGGTTTTAACATATGAATTTTAGGGTGATAAAACATTAAAACTATAGCATTAGCAAAGAAAGATACTTATGATTTTTTTAAGGTTTTTTTTTTTTTATGTATATAGTATACAGAAGAGGGTATCAGATGTCATCATAGATGGTTGTGAGCCACCATGTGGTTTCTGGGAATTGAACTCAGGACCTCTGGAAGAACAGCCAGTGCTCTCAGCCATCATACTTTATTATCAACATAGTTGCTTTGGTCATATTTTAGAAACAATATATGACTAAAGTCTCAGATCTGAAGACTGATATGATAGAGCATTTTACTATGCTTTCCTCGGGGAATTCTTAGACATAACAGTCTATCTAGAGCTGAAATGCTCAGATTGTTAACCTCACTGCCATTATTCCAGCCTGAGTTTGTAACATATTTTAAAAGTCATTTGTATTACTACTTTGCTTTTAGTTTTGTAGGCTTGAATTTCCAGACAATTAAGAAAATAATGAAATTTCATTTTATTGTAAATGTTTCTTTAAAACCAACAGAATATCAGCTTGCAAGACCATCTGATGCAAACAGAAAAGAAATGTTGTTTGGAAGCCTTGCTAGACCTGGACATCCTATGGGGAAATTTTTTTGGGGTAAGATACTATATTCTATTCATTTTATTTCTAGGTAAAGAAAACTGTGAGTAAGACAAACTGATAAAGAGAGTTAGAAATGTTGTTAGAGTGCTTGCCTAGGAAGCACAAGGCCCTGTATTTGTATTTGATCCCTAGAACTGCATAAAATTGGGTGTGCTGAGTGCATTCTTGTTATTCCCCAGGGAGTTAGAGGCAGGAGGATCAGAAGTTGAGTGTCACCTTCAGCTCAGGCCAGCCTGATATATGAGACTGTCATAAAGAAGCAAGTACAACCAAATGAAACAGAAGTAAACAAAACCCATCCACCTAAACCCCCCAATACAAGAAAAATTAACAAGCTGGGATAGCTAAATGCCTTTATCTCCTTAAAGGGCAGCTAGAAAACTTCAAATAACAAGTTGTGAGCATGCTTGTGCTTGCTTCTTTAACACTGAGTGCTAGAATAGAATCAGACATTCTGTGAGTGCTGGCTATGCATACATTATATGTTTGTTTTTTTTTTTTTTTAAACCCAAGGTCATCGGCCATTGTAAAGCATAATTTATTTTATTTTATTTTATTTGCATTGGTGCTTTGCCTGCATGTATGTCTATGTGAGTGTCAGACCTTGTTTTAAGAGATAGGTACCATTATAATCTCCATTTAAAGAGAAACATGCTCAGGAACTTGTGTAATTTACTTAGTCACACAGGTAGTAAATGTTTGATGGTAGTTTGAGTATCTGTTTATCTGATCGTAAAGCCTGTACCCCAACCTGATGTTTCCATTTATCAACAGACACTCAGGAATGGTTTCTCTAATAGTTTTTGAGCTGTGGCCTAATTTTGTTTAACTGGTAAGCTGTTGAACTGGTATCTGTTTTTCGTAATGGCCTCTTATTGTTGGTAGAAATCAGTCTGTAACCTACCTATTAATCTTGTCATAGCATGGAGAATGAGATGAATTGATCTAATCAAAGAGTATTTTATTTCTGTATCTGTTGGGTAACTTTGGCATCCTAGCTATTTATGTTTTATTTTTAAGAATTTGGTAAAATATTAGTAAAATAATTTAGAGGAGAAAAATTTAAATCAATACTAGATTATTAAATGAAATTTAGGCAATTATTCTCTGTTTAAGTTTTTCAAATCATTGATTAATTCCTTATGTATCTATTTCAGAACTGTTTCTTGGCTTATGTTATTATTACATGACAGCTCAGAATTCTTGAGTTACTTTGAGTAATTTTCTAGTTTTTATTTTTCCTTAACATTCACTGTTGGTGTAGAAGACGCTTAACAAAGTCCATTATATTACACATATAATTCTTAATTTTTTGGGTGGATCTTTTTACAGGAAATGCTGAGACACTCAAGCATGAACCAAAGAAGAATAACATTGATACACATGCTAGATTGAGAGAATTCTGGATGCGTTACTACTCTGCCCATTACATGACTTTAGTTGTTCAGTCCAAAGGTAGTATTATCTATTATGTTCTTAAAATTACTCTGAATTAGCAGGGCTTGAATTGCAGTTTATTTTTGAAGGTTTGCGGCATTTTGAAAAAATTTGCAGATGAAGTACCCCATAGAAATGTCAAAAAAAGATATGTCTTGAATGCATAAAATGCATGTAGATAATAGTTATTTTATTACTTACCATCATAAAATCTACTTGTCCATAAAAAGAAGATTAATCTAAACTCAGATAAATATACCACATTTATTTACAGCAGAGAGAATGTAAACAGATGTTAAGATGCTATATTAGGGGCTGGAGAGATGGCTCAGCGGTTAAGAGCACCGTCTGCTCTTCCAGAGGACCCGGGTTCAATTCCCAGCACCCACGTGGCAGCTAACAACTGTCTGTAGTTTCAGTTCCAGGCAAACACCAAGGCAAAATAAATAAATAAATAAAGTTTAAAAAAAAAAAAAAAAAAGATGCTATATTAAAGCATAACTACAAGAAATTCATGGTAGTTACTACTGGAATAGTTTCTTATTTACATTCATTGTTGTGATGGTGACCATCGTGACATCTGCAAAAAGCACTGCTGATCGTGTCTAAATGGACATTTATGTTCTCTAGTAAACTGGACTGTAGTTTTTTTATTTTTGTTTTTTAAAAAAGGTCTCATGGTGCTTATATAGTTTCACCGTATATAATATGTATAAAATCTAAAATATGTGTTAATAGATTTTTTATTATTGATAAGGCTTCTGTTAAGAGCTCACTATTGGGGCTGGAGAGATGACTCAGCGGTTAAGAGCACCGTCTGCTCTTCCAGAGGACCCGGGTTCAAGTCCCAGCACCCACATGGCAGCTAACAACTGTCTGTAGTTCCAGTTCCAGGCAAACACCAAAGGCAAATAAATAAAGTTTAAAAAAAAAATATTTAAAAAAAAAAAAAAAGAGCTCACTATTAGTGGTCAGTTTTGGGGATAGTCAAAAGTTTTATATCAGGGTTTATAGAAAGATGGCAAATTGTTTGTGATTGTAAACCTGAGGACCTGAGTTCCCATGTAAAAGAGCCAAGCACCAGTGTGTTGCTTGTAATGTGCTGGAGAGGCAGAGAAAAGCAGATCTCAGAGGTTTGCTGCCCAGCCAGTGTAGCTGAACTTGTAAGTTCCAGGTTCAGTGAGACCTTGTCTCAAAAATGAGATGAAGAACAGTTGGGAATGACATCTAGCATTGACCTATGGTTTTTATGCATATATGTGTGAGCATATGTACAAGCACAGAGTATACGCACATATTCCCAAAGAGATAAGATTATATGTGATAGTATGTGTGTTTTTGTTTTTGTTTAACTGCCTCAAGGTCATCATTTTCATATTGTTCAAGGGTAGCTATATTACATTTGTAGGATGTTTGTCTGAATCAGTATGGCATATTAGTTGCTCCATTGTTTGACATTAGTTAGAAATGGGCTAGATAGATGGCTCAGCAAAGAGCGTTTGCTGTGCTCACAGTGGTTCTCAGCAACCATGATGAGTGCCTAACAACCACCTATAACTTTAGCTCCAGGAGATCTCACACATTCTTCTGGCCTCCACCAGTACACACACACACACACACACACACACACACACACACACACACACACACACACACACTCCACTATACATAGATAGAAATAAAATATTTTTTTAATGAGGGAAATTAAATTTTGAATATGGTACAAAGTAATGACAAAGTTCACAGAAATATAAGATCATCTCACACAATTTTTTTCTCATAAAAATAGGTTTATTTATAGGCTATTCTCAAGTGTTTGTGAGCATACTGATGTACTCATAGGTCATTAGGGGTTTTGAGCCGGTCTCATATAGCCTTGACCTCCTGCAATTTCAGACATATGCCACCATGCTTGGTTGTTGTGTTTTCTTTTCAGATGACTATGTGGTTTTATATTTAAGTTTATAATCAATGTGGATTAAATATAAAACCACAAATAGAGTTATGTGAGTGTCTCTTAAGAAACTCTGGTAGCTTTTTTTGTTTTCTTGGTGTTTTAACTATTTTTAGACTTCTCAAAATCACTTGCTAACCCATTCTTTGGACATTATTTATAGTTTGCATATTCTTTTAAAGAATTGATACTCACCTAAATGATTCTCCTCCTTAAAAGATTTTGCCCAAACCTCTTCAAAATTGAGATAAAAACTTGATTACCTATGAAGCATTTTTCAAAATTAATCCACAGATGTGATTCTAAATTGATTTTTACATTGTTGTACATGCATTGCTATTTTTAGTATAGAGAAGTTGTTGCAAGTTATTTCATGTATTTAAAATTGTATTTACCCAGATGTTTTGATTTTTTTTCCCTGTTTGACATGCTGATTTATATTACAGATTTTTGTTTGTTTTTGAGACAAGATTTTTTATATAGCTCTGGTGGTCCTAGAACTTACTATAGAGACTGGGCTGACCTCAAACTCAGAGATCTGCCTGCTTAAGCCTCCCAAATCTTACTGTAAATTTTTTAAATAAACAATAGAATTTTGATGAAAATCACATATAATCTAGATTACGTTGATTTGAAGCTTTCCCCCCATACTATTTAAAAGTCAAATTTCTGAGTCTGGGGAGATGAATGTCTCAGCTTGTTTCACAGGTTTGATGGTCTGAGCGTGGATCCCTAGCACCCATGTAAAAGGCAAGCACAGTATCATGCACCTGTAGTCCCAGTACTAGGGAGAAAGAGATAGGAATCTCTGGGGCTTGCTGGCTAGCCAGTCTAGCTGAATTGCTAAGCTCCAGGTCCAGTGAGGCCATGTTGAAAATGTTAAGGTGGAGGGATTAGTGAGATAGCACATCAGGTTAAAATACCAAGTGTGAGTTCATTTTATAAAATCTATATGGTGGACCTTCACACACAAAAATAAATTTAATTAAAAGTCGTTTTTTGAAGGCAAGCAGGAGTAACTTAAGAAAAAAGGTGAAACATAATCAAGGAAGACAGTGAATGTCAATCTCTGGCCTCCACTTGTGTGTGTGTCACACACACACACACACACACACACACACACACACAGAATCAAATATTTACATAGAGCCTGCAAAATAGTTCAGTAGATTAAGGTATTTACTGCCAAGTCTTGATTACCTGAGTGCCAATCCTTGGGACCAACATGGTAGATGGAAAGAACCAATTCCTACAGGTTGTCCTCTGACTTGTCATGCACAGTGGTACACGTTAATGCGCACGCACGCGCACGCATGCACACACACACACACACACACACACACACACACTAAATTTAACAAAAATTTCAAATATCTATATAAGTAAAGTAGTTTAGGTTAAATCCAATACTTGATTAGTCTAATTTGTATATATCTTAAAAAGAACCCTCCAAAAACCTTTTATTTCTTTGCTTTGAAGTGCTGGGAATTAAGCTTAGGATATCTCTCATAATAATCATATGGTCTGCCACTGAGAAAAACCTTGGGCTCATTTATTGAGAGTTATTGAAACTTATCTGGTTGGAACTAACACATAGTGTTCAGTGATAGGTCACTTAGATACATCTAAAAGTTTTCTTTTTCATCTGTGTTAGAAATTTCAAAAGACTTAGCGGTTTAGGAAAGGAGTCAAAAATTAGAAGTCATGCATTACATTTGTTCCATTTATCATTGCTGTGACAAGTGCAATTTAGGGAGCATTCTTCTGGTCTGTGGTGAGGGTGGAATTCACTATAATGAGAGTGTGTGCCTGGTCTGCCCCACAAAGGCAAAGCTCAGCTGACTTCCTTCTTGTTCACTGTGTTATTCAGTGTGGACCACGAGCTCATAGGCTGGGGCCAGCTACATTCATCTTGGTCTTCTTTAACTAAGCCTCACCCACATGTTAAGAGCTCTATGTCTCCTTTGATTCCAAATACACCCAACCTGACAGTGGGGATTAACTTTGACGTACATACCAGAACCCTAAAATAATTGTGGGGAAAGCCTCAGCAAATATCAATGCATATATGCTGGCAAAGCCTGGGAGCAGTTTAGGATGCCATAGAGAAAAGGGTTAGTCTGGGGAGAAGGATGTATTTTGGAGTGGGTTCAGGAAGACATTTGGTGTATTCATTTCTCTTGCCTCTTCATGCTTGCTTAGTGGTAAACAAAAGTTTTTGTGTTTTTAAACTTAGAGTCTAACAAAACTGTGGGTGCTGTACAGTTTTTTTGTCTGTTGATATTCTTCCAGTTAGTCATGACTAGCTATCACCACTTGGTGTTAGCCTATTTCAGATGTGTATAAAAAACAGCCACCAGTGTATCTACAGTTTTCTGCATTGACTAATGATATTGTGTGGCCATTCTCCTGCACCCCTCCCCCTATCCTTCTTCAAGAAACCCTGGACACTTTGGAAAAATGGGTGACGGAGATCTTCTCTCAGATACCGAACAAGTAAGTTACATGTCTCCACCATTAAAGAGCACACCTTTCTGTATGAGTCCCACAGGTATTTTTTCTGTTGTTTTTCAATAGGTTATAAAGCTGAGACCTAAGGAAATTTACTAGTTTAGTTAAGATCGTACAGGTTTTGAGTAGAAAAGATAAGATAGGAACCTATTTTCATAGTTCAAAAATTACATGCTTGTAAATTTCTAGTAAGCAATAATTCTGAAGATCTTGTGCTTCTTTTTACATTTATTTTTTGCCTTTTTGTTACCATCCAGGGTATTTGGAACTATGATAAGAGTTAAAAAGCATATCATGTACACCTACTTCTAACAAATTTTGTTTAGAAATCAGGTTTTTTCCTCCCTTTTTCTTTTGTCAGTTGTTTGAAATGTAGGATATTTTTCCTCATTAAAGAAGTATCTTATAATGATGGTGATTTATACATTCTCTGTATAGTCGTTACATTTTAAAAAGTATTTGTAGTACAGCTTTCCTAACTGGAAGTACGTCTTGTAGGAGGAAAAGCTAGAAGTGAAGGCCAGTGACAAGGCAGTGGCTGTTAGCGGCAGGGTCCATCTGGTGCAGCAGTGAGGGAGACAGTCCAGTTAGGATTTTAATCTGTTTGCTGATGCCAACACTGCTCCTTAGCCAGCACTGTGTGAAGCCTCCCCAGTGATTCTATAAAGGCTTTTCCTAATTATTTCTTAATGTGTTTGTTTTCTTTTCAGTGGGCTACCTAAACCAAACTTTGGTCATTTAACGGATCCTTTCGACACACCAGCATTTAACAAACTTTATAGAGGTTTGTGGACCCAAGGTTTAAAATTGCTTGAAATAATTTTAGCACATTTCCTAAAATTTGAGTCTGCCAATTTTCTTTGAAAATGCAAGACACAACAGAAATTATGACTGTTGAAAGGGCTCTTTGGGCAGTGGAGATCCACCAGTTAGGGGCAGATGGTGGCCACTAGCAAGCTGTGGTACCTTCTGCTCTGGGTCTGTTTCATGATACCCCAGTTCCTCATATTTCTTTTGTGCGTGTCTCCCCCTTTATTTTATCCTTAAGAAAATAAATGTAGAAGAGAGAATATTTGAAAATTACTTTTTAATGTCATTATACATAATGGTATATTTGTTAAATGAAGGGGTCCTCAGGTGTCAGGGAACTGGAAGGGCGTCTTTACAACTTACTAGAAAGAGAGCCTGTTTTGGCAAATTTTCTTTAATACTTTCTAGGTAAATTAACATAAATATCCATGATTGTTAAAAATAAAAAACTTACTATAAATATATAATGATATTTTCTTTTTAAAAATTGACATCTGCAGAAATTGTGTGGTTCTTGGTTGCACGATCCCATCGTAATTTACTTACCCACTGGCCAGCGGTGACTGTTACAGAGACACCCTTACATCCTCTCGTTCTTTCTTCATTTTCCCAGTTTCTTTCCGTCTCTGCTTCTCCACAACCCTTCTGCTGCAGGCTCCATCCTCTTAAGTCAGATATTCCAAGAGAGTATTTTCTGCTGTTTCTAGCTTTAGAGTTTCTATCTATGGGCTCATAATCTCCAGAAATACCTTAGCCAGTGCACACATTTTATCATGAGAAACGGACTTGGAAGATTTAAATGCAACTAAGTTTTATCCAGCTCCTCTAAGCACCTTCACCAGGAGATTACTGGAGCGGGTTTCACACAGGCCTCCTAACCTTAGACAGAGGGATTCATCCCTCACAGCATTCCACATTCTCATTGTTCTTTTTCATTCTTGCTTAAAACAGGATTATTCATATTAGAAAACTGGCAACTCTAATATCTGCATTATATTTAACCATTTGTGATTGCTGGAGAATGAAATATATTGAACAAAAAATATGTTCTTATAACAAAATGTTATGGAAAATATTTATAACAGTTCTTCTGGCATTTTTTGTTTAGTTGTTCCAATCAGAAAAATTCATGCTCTGACCATCACATGGGCGCTTCCTCCTCAACAGCAACATTACAGGTAAGGGTTCAAGGGAGGTTCACCTCACTAAATATGGAGTCAGGGTCATCATTCAGAGAAGGCTGGGTGCTTTAAGTTTGGGGTTTCTATATTTAAAACTTTGATGTCTTATAAACTGGAATTACTAGATTATTCAAGTCTTTAGGTATTTTGTGTTTTATTTTAATATTTATTTTTATTTATTTTATGTGAATTGATGTTTTGCCTGCATGTATAACTGTGTAAGGTTGTCAGATCTTAGAATTACAGACAGTTGTTAGCTGCCATGTGGTTGCTGGGAATTGAACTCAGGTTCTCCGGAAGAACAGTCAGTGCTCTTAACTGCTGAGACATCTCTCCAGCCTGTATTTTATGTTTTTTTATCAGTGTAAAAACTGGAATTTCTTTTTAATAATGAATTACTTTACCTGAGTTTTTGAGCCATGTTTACTTTTTAAATTATTTTTAATACTTATAAAATAAAATATATCAATTAATGATATATTTATTCATGACGTACATCTTTTTTACTTGTCAAAAATAAAGGTCAAGCTAGGCTGTGGTAGCAGTGGTGGTACCTTTAATCCAAGCACTCAGAAGGCAGAGGCAGACAAATCTTTTTGAGTTCAAGGCCAGCCTGGTCTATAGAGCAAGTCCAAGACAGCCAAAGCTGTACAGAGATACCCTTTCTTGAGAAACAACGGCAAAAACAAACAAACCAGCAACACACAAACAGAAACCCCCAAAAGTGAAAAGTTGAATAGTGTTAAGTTCAAATGATTTATTTCTGTGAGTTAGGGACATTATATAAACTAGGGTAAAAATGTCAGTTTATGTATGAGCAGCACAGCTTTAGCAAGCAGTTTTTTTGTTTTCAGGTGAGGAATAGTCAACTCTACAAATGCTTTATAGGTAATAAATGCAAAAATTTGATATACATTTAGCTTATTTTAAAAAATACACTTGTTTTTTGTTTTGTTTTTGAGACATAGTTTAAAGCCCTGGATGACTTGCAGCTTGAATTCATAGGTACACTTGCCTCTGCCTCCCAGGTGCTGGGACTAAAGGCATGCACCACTACTGTCTGGTTTATTTTTAAATTATGTATATGTGAGTGTCTGCATATGAGTATGTACACATGAATGCACGTGCCTGTGGAGGCCAGCAGAGAGTGTTGGGTCCTCTGCAGCTGGAGTTACTGGTGGTTGAGAGCTTTCTTTTCTTTTTTTTTTTTTTTTTAAATATCTATGTATTTATTATGTATACAGTATATAGAAGTGGGTACCAGATCTCGTTATAGATGGTTGTGAGCCACCATGTGGGTGCTGGGAATTGAACTCAGGACCTCAGGAAGAACAGTCAGTGCTCTTAACCTCTGAGCCATCTCTCCAGCCCCGGTTGAGAGCTTTCAAAGCGGTGCTGAGAACAAAGTTCAGTCACATGCAAGAGCACTGCATGCTTCTAACTGTTAACACATCTCACCAGCCCATCTTGTTTTTTCTTAAAGATTATCAACAAAGCAAAGCTGTAGGGCAAACCCAGCAGAAGGAGAGGAAACTGTGTATTGCTTGAGCTCAGTAAATATTTTTTGTTACATGGTAGAATATTTGAACAATCAAGTCCACTGAAATTAACAAAAACGTGACTATAATCAGGAAGCAGGAAAGTATGTATTACAAGAATAAGATAGCAGAAACTACACACACACACACACACACACACACACACACACACACACACACACACACTGAATATGTAGCCATAAATGTCTTAAATGTTAACATTGTTAAACTACTACTAAAAGGCATTAGCTAAAAATTTTTTGTCTTTGTCTCTGATCTCAAAGATGGCCCAACATTGGTAGCTCATTTTATATCCTTCAGGCATTAAAATATTGAATATATTGGGGCTGGAGTGATCAAGAGCACTGACTTCTCTTCCAGAGGACCTGAGTTTGATTCTCAGCACCCACATGATGGCTCACAACTATTTATCACCCCAGTTCCAGAGGATCTGACACTCTCTCTGGCCTTCATGTGCACTGCATGCATGTGGTGCACTGACATTCATACGAGCAAAATACCCATACACATATAAAGTAAAAATAAATATTTTAAAAACTAAAAAGAATCCCATATAAAAATCTCTTACAGGAGTGGGATCTCAACACATGCTGTTAACAGAGTTGTTCTTTTTTATCCTTTTAATCACAAAGTGTTTGAAAAAATATTGAAAATTACAAAAAGTAACAAGTTGTTATAGGGTTTTGTTTGTTTGCTGCCATCCAGCTATTTTTATAAGGCCTGATGCTTTATATAATATTTCATTATCAGTCATGTTTATACCACACACATGTGAAAGAATTCTCAGTAAATTAACTTTGGTGGAGAGCAAAGTTTTTTATAGAGAAGCAGTGTTTCCCCTTTAGTGTGGTCAAATGCATCATTATCAGTTTTGTTCTGATGCAGATGTCTGGTCAGCTGGGCTTTACTCTGTACCTTTCTAATGTGTAGGAGATTGAATTCACATTCTAATTCATCTTGTCCAGGCTTTGAGAACTGCTTAGCAGAGTGGAAATAATACTTTGATTTTTCAAGGACTTACTACATTGGTGGACATGGTAGCCAGGATCAGTAGTCCCTATATGTTCATTATGTTATAAAGCTACTACTAAATTGAATTTTGTAACCTAATTAGATTTTCTGGGTTTTTTGTTTGTTTTTGATAAGTCTTATTTTATGGAACACTCCATTAAATTGTAGTAGAAACAAATGGTGAAAGAATTTAAACAACTTTTTTTTTTTTAAGCTTAAATTGTTTATTGAAAAGAATGTGACTGGGAGGGGTGGGAGGGGGGAAGGAGTCTGAACAAGGGGATACATGGATAAAAATATGACTTTATTCATAATAAAAAATGGAAATATTTGACACAAAAAGAATGTTCTAAAGTCTAAAAAGATAATTTTAAGATAGTAATATGAGTTATAATAAAAAGGTTTATATATAAAACTTTGAGTTTATCAACATGAGATAAATAATACAATGTTTTCTCTAAATATGTTAAATTTAAATGGACTAAATATTGTGAATGTAATCTTTTTTCCATTTTTTCTTTTTATTATGAATAAAGAAGTCACATTTTCTATTATATACTTATTTTACATTGACTATTATTGTATTGTAGTAATTGACCGTTACATGAGGTTCTGTGAGTAGTTGTGGCCAGTCAGACAAAGAGGAAAAGAGAAATACATTAAATTATATCTTTGGTTGAAGATACTAATGTACTTGAAGGAAACTGAAACTAGACTCTAGATTTTCCAACCTTTAGGATGATATTGTTTTATCCTAATGAAGGATTTTGTAAACATCTGATATGGAACACTGATTTATATTTGGTTCTAAAATGGTAATCCATATTATGATGGAGGGAGCTGGGGAGCAGGGGTTGGAGGATCTGTGGGTTAGACCTTATTTAGCTTAGTCTAATTGGTGAACCCCAGGCCTGTGAGAGACCTTATTTCAAAGGAGATGGATAGAGACAATAAAGCTAACACCTGATAACACACACATACACACACACACACACACACACACACACACACACACACACACACGCACGCACGCACGCACGCAGAAAACCTCAAAAACAAAAATACTACCCCTCTCTCCTGAAAAAAGTGATTCCATATGAATATCTTAACCAATTTCTGTTTCTATATTGTGGCTGTTAATTGATTAGAATTTCATGTTTACTGAATTTGTATAATAATCTTAGATTTCAAGCCTGGTATTTTAAACTTTCTTTTGACTTCTGACCTTTAATTTAATTTAATTTTTTTTCTTTTTAAGGGTGAAGCCACTTCATTATATTTCCTGGCTGGTTGGACATGAAGGCAAAGGCAGCATTCTTTCTTACCTTAGAAAAAAGCAAGTATTCAATTATTAAGCACTTCTGTATCAATCTCTGAATAATAAGCAGTAGGTTTTAGCATGCACCCCTCTGTTTTAGTTTCCATGAGGTATGGAATCAAAATGCTAATTATAGTCATAGTACTTTTTTTTTTTTTTTTTAAACTTTTTCTTATTTATTTATTTAATTATTTGCCTTGTTGTTTGCCTGGAACTGGAACTACGGACAGTTGTTAGCTGCCATGTGGGTGCTGGGAATCGAACCCGGGTCCTCTGGAAGAGCAGAAGGTGCTCTTAACCACTGAGCCATCTCTCCAGCCCTACCTGGTTCATCTTAATGACTATATTTTTGATGTTTGTTATAAGCTATCATTTTAACTTGTGTTGGAAATAATTACAAAGTCAAAAAATTACATATGGAATTAATAATTGATTATATAATTATATATTATATATATTTATGTCTAACAAAAATAGTTTGCAACTGTCTGTAGTTCTCAATTCCCAGTTACAGGCAAACACCAAGGCAAATAAATAAGTAAGTAAAGAAATAATAATTTGGATAAGTAAATCAATTATTTAAATGCTGTGGCTTTATAGGGTTTCCAACCCAAAAGGTAGACTGTAGAAAAATCATACTGAACATGTGCACTTAAGAAAAATATGTGTAGCCAGGCAGTGGTGGTGTACACTTTTAATCCCAGAACTCAGGAGTAAGAAGCAGGTGGGTCTTTATGAGTTTGAGGCCAGTTTGGTTTACAGAGCGAGTTTCAGGACAGCAAAGACCACCCAGAGATACCCTGTCTAACCCCCCACTTCAAAAAATGTATCTACATTAGTAGAGTAAGTATGTCCTAATGCACTTATCCAGCTGTTTCATTTTTTTTAAAAAAAGATTTATATATTATGTATATAATATACAGAAGAGGGTACCAGATGTCATCATAGATGGTTGTGAACCACCATGTGGATGCTGGGAATTGAACTCAGGACCTCTGGAAGAACAGTCAGTGTTCTTAACCTCTGAGCCATCTCTCCAGCCCAGCTGTTTCATTTCTAACCAAACAATTGAAAGAGAGCTTTAGAATCTTAATCAGTACTTTTAATTTCTTCTTTTTTTTCCTGTGTACTAATTTGAGAATGAAAAATTTATAGAAATACTATTTAAGATATTATTGTGTTCTAGAACATTGACAAAAATTCAGAGGGCAGTTATTACCAAGAACTTTAATAACATTGAGTATGTAAGCCTTTTTAGGGTGTGAACAATGTGCTTTTTGATATGTGTGACCATTCTTCTTACTGAGCTCTATTGGACTTGCAAATTCTTCATTTTGGTGTACACCCTCTGATGTAAGCTTTTAGTGTTATGTTAGCCAGGAAACGGTCTGCTCTCATTGCTGCCCTTGCATTGGATAACCATGCAGGCTATCTTAGGTTCTCTAAGAACTCACTGAACATTCTAAGTTGGGATGTATTTTGTTTGTTTAAGACTTTCAGGAGACAGGATGAAAGATAATAAGTGAAATGTTTCCTAGTGATTGTATGTAGCAGATAATTTTTGTGTTTTTATTTTATTTTTTTCAATAGGAATCACATTGGCATCATAAAACTGTGTATACAGTATCTGTTAGTCTTCCCATTAAATAGGAAAAGATGACTACTGGTTGCTTCTGGTGACTTCTAAATGTACTGTAATTCCTTGTACTCCTAAAATTTGAACTTGAGAACTTACTGCTGTTGGATGTAGTGTCACAACCCTGTAATCTCAGCTCTGGGGAGGCTGAGACAGGAGGATTGCTGCAAGTTCAAGGCCAGTCAGAGCTATGTTGTGAGACCTGGTCTCAAACAAACAAAACCCCTTTAACACTTAAAAGTATATGTTTACATCAAAAGCTCAGGTTCCAAAATTTTACGTAAAAAGTTAGTTGGCTTTGTTAACTTAAAGGCTTACTGATTAGATTAATTTCCCTAATTATAGGTGCTGGGCTCTTGCATTGTTTGGTGGAAATGGTGAGACAGGTTTTGAGCAAAACTCTACTTACTCTGTGTTCAGCATTTCTATTACATTGACTGATGAGGGGTATGAGCATTTTTATGAGGTAAGTAACTAAAGGAAGTTGTTTTTCTTTTCTCTAGATACTACTTTGTGCGAAAGACTAACGAAATGTTCTGTTTACAGGTTGCTCACACTGTCTTTCAGTATTTAAAACTGCTGCAGAAGCTCGGCCCAGAGAAAAGGTAATAAGACTTCTTAGGATGAAACTGAGTTGATCCTAGTACAGTTTCAGTTTCAGATGCCAACAGACCAACAGACGTGCTTTAGCCCTCCAAGATGGTGTTCTGTCATTCCTTTCTGTTTCCTTTATTGGCTTTGTCCATCTGAGTGCAGACTATAATATAACCTTTACTTATAACTTATAACTCTCCTTATTTTTATGCCTCTTTTCTTGTGGGTGATTGCAATGAGAAATTTTAATACATCTTCTAATTGTCATTTTCTCTTTCACAGAGTTTTTGAAGAGATTCGGAAAATTGAAGATAATGAATTTCATTACCAAGAACAGGTACCAGAAGTCAAATTATTTTTGCATGTTATCTGTGAACAAATTGGAACTGGTGTGACTGACCATTGTCCCACTTTATGGAAGTGTCATTGGAATTTTATTTGTGCTTCTCAAGGTGGCCTTGACTTTTTTTTTTAGCACTTAAGTTACAAAGCAAGATTAGACCCTTGACATAGATTGTCATGTGTTAATCATTTTTCTATGTAATAGCCTGTTTCATCTGTCCCCCTTGATAAACACTCAATGGAGTGCTTGCCATGTAATCCAATAGTTTGGGGATTCAAAAATTTGAAGATATTTCACAAGGTAATCCATAGTAATCACCATGTGTAATATTAAGAACTCTTCAGCTTTGAGAATTTAAGGGAGAGGAAGTTTTCCTTGATTGAAGGTCTTCATGGATACGATAAATTTGAATTGAGTTTGCCAAAGACATAAGATTTGTTAATATTCCAGAGAATTGAAAGTACATAGGTAAAGAGCTTTGTGGGCCTCAGACAGTGGTTCAGTGAATAAAGCCCTTGCTATATATGCATGAGGAACTGAGTTCTAATCTCTGGTACCCATGTAAATAAGAATGGAGGCCTGATATGGTGGTTCACTCCCTTTATTCCAGCACATATGAGGTAGAGGCAGGTGGATCTCTTGAGTCTGAGGCCAGCCTGGTTGGTCTGTGTAGGAAGTTCTACCTCAAAAGAAAAGATAGGGGAAGACACTCTCAGCCTTGACCTTTGGCATACTTGGTTAGCACACAAGCATACATATATATGATCTTTCGGCATTATGAAAAAGTCAGTGGTCCTGTATATGTGTAATATAAGGGCATACAAATGAAAGTGCTGTGTCATATTGAAGGTAAAGAATTTAAAGAAGGGGTGTGTGTGCTCACTTGTTACATGTCCCCTGGAAGTCTGTTGAAGCTTCTGTTGAAGCTTTAGAAAAGTTGCGGCCACTGCACAGGAATGGCTGGTATACATATACCTTCAATTAAAAATCTCTGATAATGTTTTTCATTTGCTTTGTTCTCTGTATGGGTTTTTTGTTTGTTTGTTTTTTTTGAGACAGGGTTTCTCCATATAACTCAGTCTGTAAACCAGGCTGGCCTTGAAGTCACAGAGATGTGCCTGCTCTGCCTCCCAAGTGTTGGGATTAAAGGCATATGTTACCACCAAACCAGCTCTGTTGTGGTGGGATTAGGCACTATTTATCAAGACCTAGAGGTGTGGCTTTTAGGTCTTGAGGACTTTTGTGTGGGCATGGCCAGGCTTGTTTAAGATTGGTTGTATATTGGTATTTTTTGTTTGTTTGTTTGTTTGAGTTTTTGGAGGGAGGATTGTCACCATGTGGAACAGTTTAACTTTTAAAAAATTGTCTTTAGGTTTGATTTTATATTAGTGTTTTATATAAAATTTTTAATAAATATTAATTTTTTATGATTAGTTGATAGTAAATAATTTTATAATACTTGGTACCCAACATGGGGCTCTAGAAATTGGTTTATCTCATATAACACGAGGAAGAATTTAGGTTTTTTTTATGTATAAATTGAATATTTGTGTTTTGGGGATATTTGTTATCTCTCTTAAAAACCTTATTGTAGTTTTTTTTGTCTAGGTTTACTGTCTGCTCATAATTGATCAATTTTTTTTAATTACTTAAAGAACCTTTAAGTAATTAAATGGGTCTTCTGTTAATTGATGAAGTCTTAACATTTTTTTTTTAAATCAAAAAAAAAAAAAAGAAAAAAGATGTCATTGTATACAAGAGCTCAAGGCTAGAGCATAGCTAAATGACAAAGTGCCTTAAGTCTGCATTGATGGCCTCTGGCAGGGGTGTGGGTGAGGAAGGACTTGTTTTCTTTAAGGGTCTGGCCATGGGGAGTTTAATTATGCTCCAGTAAGCAAATGAGCAGCATGAATGGGCTTTTTTTTGTAAATAGGGAGATCATAAGAGTGAGTATGAATCTGAGAGGATTGATAACTGAGTTTGATGGGGTACATGATGTAAAATCACCAAATAATAAATATATATATAACAAAAATTTTTTTTAATATATGTTTTTAATTTTTTATTTGTCCTATGTGACAGAAATATTTATTTTAATTTTTTTGCATTATGGCTCTTGTAGGAGAATGTTTAGAGGGTAGAATAACTAGAAGTAATTAAGGTCTGGATCTACATGATTAACATGTGCATCTCTTAATTTTTTTCTTTATTAAAGCCAATTAAATTTTTTATTAAAGCCAAAATACTCTATGTATTTTTTATTGACTCATTTACAGGTGCATCATTTGTATATTTGTTATACAGTCATTCTTTTACATAACTTTTCAGTCAAGAATGTTGCCGCAGTTGAGAAATTTAACACTGAAACAAAAATGTTAATGTACAGCCCATATAATAGTGTTTTTAAGTATGTAAAAGTACAGTTTACAAAAGGATATAGAAATAAAACGCTCATAAAAGTAAAATAGTAATATATGTCTTTCTTGTGTAATAAGTGGAATGTATTAATGATTTTTCAGAGTTGTTCAGCAGTGACTATACATAGTATTTTAAATATCTGTAACAACTGAATTATATTTTTACAGGTGTTAGTCATAGACATTGCTCATATTACCATGTGGACTACTGATAGTGATCATTTTATTAATTTATCTTTATGTAGTACTGGGAATTGAATTTAGGTCTCTTGCATGTTAGGGATGTACTCTACCACTAAGCCATGTATACAGCCTCTAATAGGCATAATAAAATATTAGAGATTTGTGAAAATATGTAATTTCTTCTGAACCTCCAATTTTGTCCAATGATATAATTGTTCCTAGATCTGAGCCAGTCAGACCATCTGAAAAAAGATGGATTTTTTGATGGTTACCAAAGTCTGTTCTCTCAATGTATACCATAAGTAGGGAAGATGTAAGTTCATGAGTAAGGTTACAGAAACTCTAGTTACTATTGACTCCTCTGTAGTATGTTTTTTATTCTTGAAGCTATTTAAAATTGAAATGAAAGTCTTACTCTGTGAAACAAAAAGGCTGCGGTGTCTCACCTGAGCCCTTAGGGGGCCCTGTAGGCACTCTGCCCTGTAAATAGTCCAGCCACCTTACTAGGAGTGTTTTCTCATTAGCTGTGGAGTCAGAATCACAAGGGGAGATACTGGAGTGAGCATTAATGTACTACAGCTACAGGTGATACCCACAGTCCTGTATTCTACATGGTTAAGAATACACACCCCCCCAGTTAGTCATTAGCAGGGTATCTCAAGATAAACCTATTGACATCTCCATATGCCATAGCTCCTCATCTCTTTCTCCTGCATCTTTGGCGTGCCTTGTTTTTAAAATATGAGCTCAACACATCTTAAAACCAAAGCAGATGCATGTGGGATATCTTTCTGTCTGCTGTGAATATCATTGGTTAATAAAGGGACTGTTTTGGCTTCTGGCAAGACATCTTAAAAGCAGGCAAGGCAGCCAAGCACAGATAAAGGGGAAGAGGGCAGAGTCAGACGGAGATGTGCTCCAAAAGGCCTGCTTTTCTGCATGAACTGCTGCTGAATTACTTAAGTATGTCAAGTTATTTCTGTTTGGGGGTTTGTACATTTCTATTTTAAACAAAATTGTTTCCTCTTCATACTTTTTTATAACCTTCAATGAAGACAAATAGGAATGCCCTTTCAAAGTAATACTTTTAAAGAAAAAAAATTAAGTTTGTTAGAAACTCGAACTCAGTATGCTTTATAAGTCAAATGTTTGAAATATAGCTATTTAAATATTTTTACTTGTTTATCTGTTGTGTGCATGCTATAGCATACAAACCATTGGGGGATGGTTTGTAGGAGTTGAACAATTTCTGTCATGTGGGGATTAACTTGGGTTATTAGGCTTGGTACCTTGACCTGCTCAGCTGTCTTGTCTCCTAAAGCTCTGTCGTTAAAGATTATTTTTGGGGGCTGGAGAGATGGCTCAGAGGTTAAGAGCACTGACTTCCAGTGCTGTTCTTCCAGAGGACCTGAGTTCAATTCCCAGCAAAACCACATGGTGGCTCACAACCATCTATGATGAGGTCTGGTGCCCTCTTCTGCAAAACTGTATGCATAATAAATAAATAAATCTTTAAAAAAAAAAAAAAAAAAAAAAAAAAAGATTATTTTTGTAGGCAGAAAAACAGGGTCAATCATGTACTAATTAATGGAAGGTAGTTTATTGAATTGAGTTTATGAAGTGAAAACATTTATAGAAAACAAAACAGTTAAAGGATGTATATTAGCAATTGTTAGAGAAGATGTGAATGAATCTAAATCCTCAGGCATAGCTGGGAATGGTAGATGTCATAGCTGCTTTGAAAAAGATTGTCAGTTTCCTCAAAAACTAAACACTTAACATTTGAACTAGTCAACTAGCCATGACTGTTAGGTGTATACCCAAGAGAATTGGAAACATAGATACCCACAAACTTATGTACAAAGGTTCATACCAGCATCATTTTTTATAGCCCCAAAGTAAAAATAACTATTCACAAACCATTGAATAAAAAAATAAAGCAGAATATTGCTGTTATGGAGTGGTTGATTTTATATTACAACATGGATGGACCTTTGAAATATTTTTTTTAATGAAAGAAACCAGACACTAAAGGTTTCTTGGTAAATGAGTCTATTTTGTTGCAGAATGTTTGATCACACTGTAAATCCTGAGACTGTGTTATTTACTGGGAAAGCCTGTTTCTAGTTGTTGTGTAGCTCAGCCCTAGCACACACCTTTAATCCAAGAACTTTTTGCTTGAATACTGTAAACAGGATTAAATAAAGTCAACCATAGGTCAATAGGCAGAGCAACCAACCAGTTGACAGGAAGTGAACATGGGATTATTAAGAAAAAAACATAAAGAGTAAGAGGGAGTCAGGAGGATGGAGAGGGAGATGCACAGGAAGTGGGAGGGAGGGACATCTAGTGTGAGGTTTGGGTTTGAGGTGTAGAAGACAGGTCAGAGACTTTTTCCTTGGAAGGTTGGTTAGCTGGGTACTCCTTCTGCCTCTCTGAGCTAGTAGGCTTTCCAGCATGTGGCCCCCAAATTTTTATTGGTAAAATCAAATGATTGAGATTTTGTTAAAAATGCTATTTACTTGGAAGAGTATAAGTAAACTTAGAGGGGCAGAACACAAATGATGGCTGTTGGGCTGAGGGCAGTGAGTATTAAGTTCTGTGAGCCTGGAGAATGATGAAAGTGTTAGAAACTTAGTGGTAATGATGGAACAGCTTTTTAAATATAAAAACTATTGTATTATAGACTTTAAAATGGTTGGTTTTATATAGTATATGGATCACAGCTTCCTATGTTAAATCTAAAATTATAAGTCTAAAATCTAAAATTATAATTAAAAATATGTGTGGGCATATTTTCCTTTGTGACGCTAGTGATTGATCCCTTGTCAAGCTAGGCAGGTGCTCTACCACTGTGATACCCCTTGCTTTGTTTGCTTATTTTACCAGAATCTCATTGTCTATTACTTTTGTATCACAGATCAGCTTTTAGGTAGGCTCTGCTTGTTAGGGCAAATGCTTTTATTTGTCCAGGCTTTTACCAGGTTGGTTAGAGCAGTTGCATTACAAGGAAGAAGTTGGTAAAAAAACAAAGCACAAAAAAACCCACAAAAACTTATTAAAAGTGTAAAACCCGGCTGGGGAGAAGGCTCAGGTTCAGAGCACTGGCTGTTCTCCTAGAGGTCTTGAGTCCAGTTCCCAGCAACCACATGGTGGCTCATAACCATCTATAATGAGGCTGCCACTGTCTTCTGGCCTGCAGGCATACATGCTGGTAGAACATTGTATACATAATAAATAAATACATACATACATCTTAAAAGAAATAAAAAGATAAAACAGAGCCAGGCCTGTATTCCCAACTACTCTGGAGGCTGCAACAGGAGGAGGATTCTAAGTTTAAGGTCTGCCTAGGCTACTGAGTAATAAAGGCTATCAGTGGGCAACAGTGTGACTTTGTCTCAAAATAAAGTAAAAGCAGAGTTTGTATGTATTAGTTACTTTTTTATTGCTGTGATAAAACACCAGGACCAAACAAGTCATAAAAGAGAGTATTTAGTTGGCTTATGGTTCCAGAGGGTTCATGGTGGTGGATGGCAGCAGGACCACCTGGGAATTCACATCTCAAACTGCAAACAGGATGCAGAGACTGCACTGGGGGTGGTGGGAGGCTTTTGAGAGCTTAAAGCCCACACTCAGTAACACACTTTTACTTCCAGCAGGCCACAAATAGTTTCAGCTGGGGACCAGGTATTCAAACATACGAGCCTATTGGGGCATTCTCATTCAAACCACCACAGTGCAGTAAATACTTGAACTGATTGATTTTTTTTTCCTGGAAAGTTATTTCTACTTTATAAATGAAGAACTGGTCATCTTTTCACTTTTAAATTGAGAAAACATACTGATTCATATAACTTCTTAGAAACTTTATTTTTATACAATGTAATGTCCATTTTTAGTGCAGTGTGATTTTAATACATATATACAATGTGTAATGCTCAGACCAGAGTAATTGGCAGATCTGTTTCCAAAACATTTGTATATATTTAGGATGTGTTTAAATTGTTTCTTTTTCTGCCTATTTTGAAGTATTTGTTGTTACCCATAGTTATCCTTCTGCTCTGCAGAGCTCTGTCACTGTTCCTGACCTGGGGGCCTGTGCCTGCTGGCTGCTCTCTCTATTGATACCCACACTTGTACTTTCTATTTGCCTCTACTTTTATCTATGGACACATTGTAGTTTGACTCATCTTACTAGTAGTTTTTAACTGGTGGTGTTTCAGTATTGTCCTCATCTTTATTGACATAGCAGTCATGTTGTGCACCTGAAAGAGTTCATTGTAACGAAGATGCCCATGTGACTAGCACAGAGGAGGTTGGTCTTGGCCTCTGGTGGCACCGCAGCATGGTCTTGCTTTGCTCTCTCCTCTTACAGTGATGGGGTGTCCTGTTAGAGCCACGTGGATGCTTTCATCTCCAGTATGTGCTGGGATGGACTGAGGACAGCAGTGCAGCTCTTATATGAGATGCTAATGATTGTATCTCTTTTCAGACAGATCCAGTGGAGTACGTGGAGAACATGTGTGAGAACATGCAGCTGTACCCACTTCAGGACTTTCTCACCGGAGATCAGCTTCTGTTTGAGTACAAACCAGAAGTAAGGAGCAGTCCAGCTTAGAACTTGCTTTAGGAAGGAAGGGAGTGAAAAACTGTAGAGATGTTTAAGAACTCTGAGAATGCAGAGTTAGTTTAGTCAGAGTTTTTGTTGAAGCAGAAGACAGCTGATAATTTCTCATGGGTCTCTTACACAAGGCCATCTTTCCTATTTTTGGGAAACAGTTTCATGTATCCTAGGGTGGCCTCACACTTGCTTTGTAATTGAAGATGACCTTAAACTTCCAATCTTTCTGCTTCTCCCAGGTGCTATGACTGCAGGCTGGCATCACCATGCTGGTTTATGTAGTATAGGCTGTCAGGCCTCTTGCATGCTAGGAAAGCACTCATACAATGAGTTACATCTCCAATCCCTTTTGTTCATCTTTTGATACAAAGGATGAAAATAGAAACTTAATACACACCATTTGTCATTTTTCAAGTACTGAAACACTTAAAATAGTTAAGGCAGTTTCTAATACTTATGTAGTTTGGTTCTAAGCATTCTTTTTTTAAAAAAATTGCCTAGCTGTTTTTTAATTGGAAATCCAGGACAATTAAAAATTTTAAAATTTAGCTGGGCATGGTGCCACATGCCTTTAATCCCAGCAGTCAGGGAGGTGGAAGCAGTTGGATCTCTGTGAGTTTGAGGCTAGCCTGCTCTACATAGTGATTTCCAGGATAGCCAGGGCTACACAAGAAAAACTGTCTCTAAAGGAAAAAAAAATAATACTTAATATATTTACAAGAAAATATGAGTCCCTGTATTCAAAATAAATTACTTATGGGCTGGGTCTGATGGCACAGGCCTATAATTTTAGCTGTTTGGGAGGCTGGGCTAGAGGTTCTCAAGCTCCACTCTGCCTGAGCTGCAGGTTGGAGATTCTGTCTCAAAGTAAAAAGTTGAAAGATGGTTTGGGATATAGCTCGGTAGAGGAGAATTTGCCTAGCATGCCTGCACAAGGTCCTAGGTTTAATCTCAAGGACTTCAAGGGATTAAAGATTTACATATAACATTGTGTGCAAGCGAACACCACTTGGTTAGCTCCTCTTCCACTGCTGGGGAACAAGTCAGCTTCTTCCTATAGGGTAGCTTTTGTCAACCTGGGGTCATTTAATCTCAGTGAATATTTGTTAGTGTCTGGAGATAGTTTGTTTGGGACAGTTAGGGATGTGGTATGGGATATAACTAGGACCATAACTAGAAGCCTGAGATTGTATGAACCGTCTTAAAATGCTAAGATAGGACCCAACAATAAAGAGCTATCTGGCCCAAGATATAGCTTATGTTAAACACTGCTTCCTGCCACCTAGTGATAGTACAGTAAATGATAGACCTGCTTATTTATTTATTGCTAGTCCCATTAGAGTGTGAGTGTGTACCATGAGGACACAACATTTGATGTTTGTCAGTTATATCTCAATAGAAATAAAAATAAATTTTTTAAAATATTTATTTATTATGTATAGAATATACAGAAGAGGATATCAGATGTCATCATAGATGGTTATGAGCCACCATGTGGTTGCTGGGAATTGAACTCAGGACCTCTGGAAGAGCAATCAATGCTCTTAACCCCTGAGCCATCTCTCCAGCCCCCTAAAAATAAAATTTTTGAATAAAATAAAATAAAGGTATGGAGTTTTATAAATTAGGAGGGTTGTGTATTAGAAACAGTTCACAGATATCACTAGGGTAACAATGTAACTTTTTAAAAACAATGTATTCACTTAAATTGTTACTGTGTTTTTCCCCCCTTTGCATCTCTCATATTGCTTCCTGTCCTCTTTGTTAGGTCATTGCTGAAGCCCTTAATCAGCTGGTTCCTCAGAAGGCAAACCTTGTTCTTCTGTCCGGTGCTAATGAGGGAAGATGTGACCTAAAGGAGAAGTGGTTTGGGACTCAGTACAGCATAGAAGGTGAGTCTGTGACGCTTCTCCTTTAACTTAGTATGTCTCACTCAGCTAGGGATTTTTAAAAAAGACTATTTTATTTATGTGTGTGAATGTGTACATGTATGAGTTTATGTACAACCATGTGTGTGTGGATACCTTCAGAAGTCAGAAGGTGTCAGCTCCCATGGAACTGGAGTTATAGGCAGTTGTGAGCTGCTGTGTGGGAGCATAAGCAGCAGGTACTCTTAACTGCAGAGTCGTCTTTCCAGCCCCATCAGCTGGGAATTTTAACTTGATGGTTCTTATGGAGACAAAATAAATAAATAAATAAATAGATAGATAGACAGACAGATAGATAGATAAATAAATAAATAAATAAAATAAAGGTGTGCCTGTGTGAGTGCGAGCATGCATGTGCATGCATATATATAATTTTAATTTTTATTATTTTAGACAAGATCTCACTTTGTAGCCCTGGCTCACCTTCAGCTCATTATAGAGACCAGGTTTGCAATTTTTTTCTTTTTCTTTTTCTTTTTTAGAGACAAGGTCTCTCTACTAGCCTTGGCTAACCTAGATTCACTATGTATATGACATCAAGATGGCCTCAAACTCACCGAGATCTGTTTGCCTCTGCCTTAGAGCACTGCAGTTTTAGGTGTGCCTACCATACCAGGCTTGGGATGGTGGTCTTAGGTTTCTGCTGTCCTCTTTGTTCTTAGCATTGTCTTCTAACTCCCCACAATAGCTAATTAAGCTCTGAACAATCAATCACTTTTCACAATCCTCCTACAGACATGGTTGTAGTCATGAGTTTCTGTGTCCTACCTAGCCAGTCTCACAGCCATTTAGTCCCAAATAATCATATAAAGTCTTATATTAATTATAAGCTGTTTGGCTTATGGCTCAGGCTTATTACTTGCTAACTCTTACTTCTATTTGTGTTTAGCCACATGGCTTGGTACCTTTGTTCACTGCAGTATTCCCATCTTCCTTTCTCTGTGTCTCCTGGTATCTCCCTCTTCTCTTCCCATTCCCAGAATTTTCTTAGTCTTCTAGAACTTCCTACTGGCCAATCAGCATTTTATTTAACCAATATGAGCAACAAATCTTTACAGAGTACAAGAACGGGCTGGAAAGATGGCTCAGAGGTTAAGAGCACTGACCGTTCTTCCAGAGGTCCTGAGTTCAATTCCCAGCAACCACATGGTGGCTCACAACCATCTATGATGACATCTGGTGCCCTCTTCTGTATACTGTACACATAGTAAATAAATCTTTTTTAAAAAGAAAGAAAAAACAGTGTACAAGAGCAGTATTCCACAGCACATGGTCTGTTTTATCACAGCAATACTCTACTCCTGGCACCATAGCTAGGGTTTCTGTTATGATAAAATGTGACCAAAAGTACCTTGGGAAGGAAAGGGTTTGTTTCTTCTCTGGGCACACTCCATCACCAAGGGAAGTCAGTACAAGAATTTGAAGTGGGATTCTGGGGGCCATAACTGAAACAGATCACAGAGGAGGGCTGCTTATTGGCTTTCCTAGCCTGCAGCTGGCCTTCCCATATCAAAAACATTCCCCACAGACCTTCCTATAGGCAATGTGGAGGCATCTTCTCAAATAGAATTACCTCTTCTTAGATATGTTTAGGTTTGTATCAAGTTGACAAAAAACAACTAGGATATTGACCTCCAGCCTGCCTCTGCTGCCTGAGTGCTGGGATTAAAGGGGCAGAGCAGACTACCATGCTTGGCAAAAAGTATGTTTTTAAAAATTTATTTTGAGATGAGAGTTACTTACACTTTGTGAGCAGTCCTTTTCTGCTATAGTTATATTTTTGAATTAGTGAAAATATCCTGCTTAATTAGTTATTTGGTAGGTAGATTTTTTTTTACTTTGTTATTTATTGATATTACTTATTGTTTTTGAGGCAGAGTCTTGCTATGTAGGTCAGGTGGTCTGGAACTCAGAATCTTCCTGCCTGCACCTGCATGGCAACCCTTGATTTCACTTTGTTTTAGAACAGCAGTTCTCAGCTTGTGGGTTGCGACCCCTTTGGGGATTGAATGACCCTTTTCACGGGGCTGCTTTAGACCATCTGAAAACATAGATATTTACATTGTGATTCATAACAGTAGCAAAATTACAGTTATGAAGCAGCAACAAAAATAGTCTTATGGTTGGGGGTCACCACATGAGGAACTGTATTGAAGGGTCATAGCATTAGGAAGGTTGAGAAGTGCTGTTTTAGAGAAATGTTTCTCTAGAAGCATCACTGCTTAGCTCCTGCTCTCTGTAAACTAAAATACCAAACTATTCTTTAGAGAGAGACAGAGACAGAGAGAAGGAAAGGGAAAGTGCACTTGTCAGACTTCACCGTGCCTGTGTGTCACCTGGAGATTGAAAGTAGATTCTGGCTGCGTGTGGTAGCACATTTTTATGATCCCAGTACCCAGGAATTCAAGGTAGGAGGAACTCCAGTTACAGTATAGTGTGTGTTATGTAATCAGACTTTGTCTTCAAAAATGAAGAGGGAGGAAACTATAGAAAGAAAGATTGACTCTGAATCAGAGAGCCTGGGTAGGACCTGAGTTCTGCATTCCAAACACTGTTTCAGATGTTCCTGCTGGGTCCTGCTTTGACTGGTGAGTTTGTAGGTTTATAGCTATGTCTGAGGAGAAATTTAATGAAGGCCAATTGATGGCTGATTTGCTAAGAGAATCCTAAGCACTGAATTATTTGTTGAATCTGTCTGTTTTTCCTCTCAACAGATATTGAAAACTCTTGGGCTAAACTGTGGAAGAGTGATTTTGACTTAAATCCAGATCTTCATCTTCCTGCTGAAAACAAGTACATAGGTCAGTAAAATAGTAATCATTGCGGATGTTGATCCGTGGGCTAACAAAGCACAGCTGTGAAGTCCATGTTTCTAGTGCATTCATATTTTAGGATATCAGTAGTATTCTGGGGTGGGAATTACTATTGCCTTTGTTTTCCAGTGGAGAAAAAAACAAATTTAGAAATGCAAAGTGACTTATCCAAGTCACTGGAGTAACCAGGCTTCTAATATTCATGGCTGGTCCTTTCATAGGAAGAAACTATTAGAAAGTTGTGAAATTAGGTCCAACTAGATAGCTTTGCAAGTGAAAATGCTTGCCACTGAGTCTGACCGGAGTCCATCCCTGGAATCCATGTGGTGGAAAGAGAGAAGCAATTCCTACAAGTTGTCCCTGTCCCCACATTTACCTTCCCATTGAGGAGATTATTAAAAAGAAGATGAATTAGGAAGTCAACATAGTGGTGTGCTGTGATGTGAACTCGAAAAAAAAAAAAAAACCAAACTATCTGGATGGAAAATAGCCAGATGTTTAATTGTATATACAAATGGTGTTAGGTCAAAACATTTTGTTCTGAATAGGCATGAATCTGCAGACCTGTCTATTAACTTGCATTAGCAAATATATTTCTAAAGTTCGTTGAGAAACTTAAAAAGTGGAGGTTTTCCCAATGTTTGTGACTATAGTTCACTCAGGACACCTTTCTCCCAGTAGCTCCATTCAACCATCCGTATCTATAAGAGATGAAATTCTCTCCCATGTCCTTGCACCCTCATAACGGCACTAGTAGTCACACTGCCACAAGGTTGTAGTGTGATTCAGGTGCTACCCAAGGAAGCCTTAGTGACCTCAGCAAAAGATCCAGCCCCCGATGGAGAGACCAGGAAACACCGACTTGCCTTTCTTCTACCTGTCTCTCCTCTGATTTTCTTATTTACTTTTATGACACCCAACACAGGCCAAAACAGTTCTTTTACTTCCAGCATACAACAACACAAGGTCAATAAACCAAACTGCTACATGCTGACTTTAGAATATTATAAAGAAAGGAAATATCAATACATATTACAATGTGTATTCACAATGTGGTGAATCTTAAAAGTACTGTGTCAAGGGTCTAGAAAGCCGGCTCAGGGGTTAAGAGCACTTGTTGCTCTTGCGGAGGACCAGGGTTCAGTTCCCAGCACCCACATGGCGTGAGATACACATGGTTGTAAATGACCATGTGGGTCCTGAGAACTGAACCCTAATCTTTGGGAGGAACACCAGCCAGTGCTTGTAACTGTTTCTCCAGCCCCATCAGTACTCTAAAATAAATACATATGTGCATCTTTTATTCTCATTTTAACTATCTCTTACCTAATTAAAATGTTAAGTAAACAGTCTACCATTAATTTGAAATGACAAGGTAGGCTTTATTTGAGAAGAACTCTTTGGTAATCTTTCAGAATCCTTAAGGTTAGCAAAGATATACTTATAGAAATATATTTATTCAAAGGTTGAGTTATACAAAAAATACCTTCTAGTTAACAATTACTTGAGAATGAGAATGAAGCTGAATGTGCAGAGCTAAGAATCTTCTGTTAGGAATTAGACATTTTCAGTTTTCATCTAACGTAAGGCCAAGTGTACACTGTATTCCAGTGTTTGAAAAGGATCACTCTTGTTTTTGTTGTTAGCCACGGACTTTACATTGAAGGCTTTTGATTGCCCTGAAACTGAATACCCTGCTAAAATTGTCAATACTCCACAAGGTTGCCTGTGGTATAAGAAAGACAACAAATTCAAAATCCCTAAAGGTAAGATCTACCCCTAAAGGAATGAAGTGGGGAAATTTGTTCTTATGTAGGCGCTTTTTCTGTTCCTGTTGCCTGCCTCCTTCCCACTGCTTTTCCTCTGAAGCCCCTTTTTACACTTAAAGACTAATAGTGTGCTGGAGTGTATGGAGATACTCTGCTTTCCAGGAAATAGAAATTCAGATGGCTCAGCAGCTAAAAGAACTTGATATCCAGCCTTGTGCTCTGGCTTTTGATCCCCAAGACCTGCATGGTGGGAGAAGAGAACCACCTTCTAAGAATTGTCCTCTGACCTATACACATGCACACGTGTACACAGATACAAAATTTTTAAAACTTCAATTCTAGAAATTGTTTTTAAGTATTTTTTCTCTCAGAACAGTGAAATTAGAACCATGTATTTGACCATCTTAAAGGATTGATTATAGTGTTTGGACATTATACTTAAAAACAAAATAAGATATGAAGAAAATTATTCCTAGATAAAATAGAAAGCCTAATCTAGAACTGTAACGTGAAATCGTCCCCAACTACTTATCTCTGCCCTTTGCTTTTTGCATAAGCTTTTAAGCATGTGTAGTGTGGGGCTAAACAGTCTCTTTAAATTTTTTATCTTACAGGTGATGATGCAAACTGTGTTGTTCTTGTGTGTAGCAACTTGAAATTATAGTCTGAGGCTGCCATTTAATCAATGTCCTGAACCTTGGGTGGACTCCCATTCGCCCTTCCTCCCCCTGGCTCTTTTTTAAAAAACTATACTCAATATATAATCCAGTCTGGCCTCCAGATGGCAGTGCCCCATCTCAGTCTCCCATGTTTAGGGATTTGAGGCTGTACCACCATGGTTTCTTTTGAATGACTTAGAAGAATTTGGAAATAGTAATTGCCTTTTATTCAAGCTTCTTAGAAAAAGAATCTTATTAGGACATCTGTGAATACTTAGTTGCTTGATTAATGTTCCTAACATGTCTACTTCTATAAATATTTTTGCCAATCTGAAGTTACTGATAAATATGATTATTCATAGACCTTTCTGTATATTTCTGATATTACCATAGGATAAAATGTGCCTTCTATGATACTTTATTTGGAATGGTAAAAAAAAAAATATTCTTTAAGAGCTATAAGAATAAAAATAAAATATGTAGGGATAAAAGAATAAATATATAATGAAGCTTTAAGGATTAGTAGTTTATTTAGATTTTAAAAGTCACATTAGGGAAAAATAGTAGGTGTTAAAATATTTGAGTCCTCTGGCCTTCTATATTTTATCCATGGTCTTTTCCTTTCAGCCTATATACGTTTTCATCTGATCTCACCTTTGATACAGAAGTCTGCAGCAAAGTAAGTGTTTGGGCTTTTGTTGTTACTTTTTCCTCAAGAAAGAAAAAGAAAAAAATTTAAACTGTTGACTGTGTTTTATGTCAACTTGCACAAGTTAGAATTTTTTTTAGAAGAGAGAACCTCAATTGAGAAAATGCCCCCACCACATTGGCCTGTAGGAAAGCCTGTGGTCCATTTTCTTGACTGGCAATTGATGTCAGTGGTGCCAGCCCTGGTCTAGTGGTCCTGCATTCTACAAGAAAGCAGGCTGAGCAAGCCATAAGGAGCAAACCAGTCAGCCATAAGGAGCACCCCTTCATGGCCTCTGCATCAATTACTGCCTCCAGGTTCCTGCCCTGACTTCTTTTGATGATGGACTGTGATAGGGAGGTGTGAGCAAAATAAACTCTTTTCCTTCCCAAGTTGCTTTTGGTCACACACAGTGTTTCATCACCACAGTGATGACCCTAAGAAGTTGGTGCTGGATGTGGACAAACTGGACCATGTTTTTGGGAGGATTGTGGAAGGACAGATCTAGAGAAGCCCTGAAGTGTTCAAAGCTTGATGAGCTGTTGTGAGAACTTGGAGGATAATGTTGAGAGTGATGTAGACTATGAAGCCTGGCTTATGCGATTTCAGATGGAAGCAAAGATCCTATGGGGCCCTTTGTGTGATATTTTAATTAAGAATCTGTGGTGTCTGGTCAGCACCATGGAGGCAGACTCTTCTGGGAAGTGTTTCCTTGGGGCCAGCATGCTGACTTTTTCTTAACTATTGGAAAAGTTTTATTTCAGTCTGAACAGTTGGCTATTTTCTCATGAAGTACTTGAGCTTTGCTAGCTGTTTTACGTTTTTTGTTTGTTTTCTATGCTCTAAACAAGTTAGAATATCTTATAAGCAAATCACAGAATGACTGGTTGGGAAAGGCCTTAACGTTCAGCTCCCACTCTGAAGTAGGAATAGGGGTGTCCAGGGGCTAACTCCCTGTCTACAGAGAAGACAGCTGCGTTTCTGTGGATCTAGGGCCTAAAGACTTGCAGGGCTTTAAGGTTTATTTTATTTTAGATTATATATGTTTGTATGTATCTAGGAGTGGGCTAGTGCTGCTGCCACTGCCACCGTATGTGGGTACAGGCTCCAGAACAGACCAGAAGGTGGCATTGGATTCCCTAGAGCTAGAATTATAAACAGTTGTGCATTGTCTGTTGTGGGTGCTGGGAATTGAACTCAGATCCTCAGCTAGAGTTTGTGTGGATTTAACTGCTGAACAATCTCTCCAGCCCCAACTTCCAGACTTGTAATTATAGCTTGTTCCTTAGAAACTGTTCATGTATTTATATAGATAGCTATACTGTGGGAGATCAGAGGGCCCAAAATATGAGTTACAGGAAAAACTCAGAAAAATGTGTGTTTTATTTATTTGTTTATTGGTTTGATATAGAGTTTCTCTGTTGTTTTACTTATATATTTATTTATTTAGACAGGGTTCTCTGTGTAGCCCTGGCTGTCCTAGAACTTGTTCTGTAGACCAGGCTGGCCTTGAACTCACAGAGATCTATCTGCCTGCCTCTGCCTTTCGAATGCTGGGATTAAAGGTGCGCACCACCACCACCCACCTACATTTCTTTGTCTTTGCCTCTTAATTATAAAATCCAGTTTTAAAATTGTAAGCATGACTACTCTCCATCGTCATTTACTGTATTGCTGGTCTCCCTCTCCTCATATTTTAAATTGAAGAGTCTAAAGCCTAAGCCTGACTGGTGGCCAGGGTCGCTGGCTGGTTGGGCTGGTTGCTTCTGATGCTGGTTCATTCCCTCATTGTGTGTGTGCACATTGTCAGTTTCTGTGTGTAAGTGACTTGGGAAATTGGGGAACTACTGAAGGTAGTCCTGTGATATACCTATGGTGCTGAGTCCTGAGTAACTACACTTCCTTCAGACCTCACGGTTGTCTGTTCTAAAGAATGAACAGCTTACTAAAGGTGATGTTTCTCACTCGGGCAGAAACAAATCTGTGTTCTTGTCTTTCCTGCCAATTACTGATGCTAGTTACATTTTGTACTTTGCAGTGTTGTCCTCTTTGACATCTTCGTCAATATTCTCACTCATAACCTTGCCGAACCAGCTTACGAAGCTGATGTGGCACAGCTGGAATATAAACTAGTAGCTGGAGAACATGGTTTGATTATTCGGGTGAAAGGATTCAACCACAAACTACCTGTAAGTATATGAACCCTGGTTTTCTCAGAGGGAACTTTGAAATCCCATATTTTTTGTTGCCCCAAAACACTAAGCAGAGACCCAAATGTGGTCCTTTGGTAGGCGGGCTTCCTGATGGATAGTGTCAGAGGTTTCCCCTGCATGTGATAACTGTTCTGTGAACATCTAAAATAAGGTTCCTGCCCTGACTTCCCTCACTGATGGACTGTGATGTGGAAGTAAAAGCTAAATAAACCCTTTCCTCTGTAATTTGATTTTGGTCAGTGTTTTATGACATCAACAGAGAAACAGACTAGAACAGAATCTGGGGCTTAGTGATCTAAGGATCTTCCTATCTCTGGGTGCCTTGGTGCCTGGCTTATTTTGACAAAAATGCTAGGATAGAACTAAGGTCTTCATGCCTGGGTGACAAACACTTTACTGACTGGGCCTTCTCCTCAGCTCCAAGAATTATTTTATATATATATATGACATTAATATATGTTGCTGGCAGTGCTTTAGGTCTGACCTCACTTCTGTTTGCCTTGGTTCTCTGAAGCCCACACTGGCATTAAGGTTTGCTCTGAGGTAAATTCTCACAAAAGAGCAATAACAGATTTAAGTTAGGACATTAATATTCTGGGAACTGGGTTCACATAAGAAAGGTTGCACAGAAAAGAACCTGGCAGAATCCAGCTCTGTGCTGACAAAACTGAAGAATCTAATTCTTCCCTTTATACCATTGCCCTTGTCTGCCCAGAAGGAGGCATTATGGAGTGACTTACTTTTGTCCACCTTCAAATGTAGCTTTAGGACTCAAACAGATTAAATCCCAGAATACAGCTGGTGTCATTTGGGAAATATGTTTAGAAAGCTGTATAAGACTCTTAGAAAATTGGTGTTCTGCATATTTTGAGGTTTATCTCACCTTAATACTTAAAAATGATTATGATAATAATGATAAGGATTATACTTATGTATAAAAAACTAAAGAATGATTTTATTATATAGATGCAAACTTCCTTAAAAATTTGAAAATTAAATATAACAGCATTGCACAATAAATAATGCACCTTGGCTAAGTTTCTGAATGGCAGAGCTAGCTAGTATTAGGAGGCTGACAGCACAGCTGTGATGTTGATCTGATAGCGTTTACCCTTTGAAGCAGTTATTACCCCATAGAAATGATTGGAAACAAGGATTTGAGTTACACGTGTGGGAAAACAGACAAAAAAATTCATAGTAAAAGGAAAAGTTTAAGTTCTATTATAAAAGAATACTAAAACTTCATATTTCTGGGTAAAACTTTTTAAAATTTGGTTTTTTTTAAATTTTATTTTTATAGAATAAAATCTCATTTTTTATCCATATATCCCTTTGTTCAAACTCCCTTCCTCCTCCCCATCCCCTCATCTCCTCACCAGAAAGGGAGTTTTGTTTTTTTTGAGATAGGGTCTCACTATGTATCCCTGGCTGTCCTAAAACTTGATTTGTAGACCAGGCTGGCCTTGAACTCACAGAGATCCACCTGCCTCTTCCTAAGTGCTAGAATTACAGGTGTATGCTGCCATATCTGGCATGGATAAGACAATTCAATATTAAACATTTGTCACTGCTTCCAAAATTAATATGTAAATGTAATACTCTTCCAATTAAAGGCACATTTTTTTCAAAAAAGGATTTATGTATTTATTGTGTATAGTGTTCTGCCTGTACATGTATGCCTGCAGGCTGGAAGAGGGCACCATATCTCATTATAGATGATTGTGAGCCACCATGTGGTTGCTGGGAATTGAACTCAGGACCTCCGGAAGAACAGTCAGTGCTCTTAACCTCTGAGCCGTCTCCAGCCCTAATGGCACATTTTAAAGATAGTTTACACTGCTTAAGCATTTGTAGCAGCTTTGGCCCCTGGGGATTGAGTCCTGGGCACTCTCTGTGCCCCTGCAGTGCCTGTTCCCTCCCTGGCCTTGGCACTAACTGAAGAAAAGCATCACCTCCCTCAAGTTGAGTGACTTTCATGCTCTGCTACTTAAAGTGCCTTTTCTTTTAGCTGCTCTTCCAGCTCATCATTGACTACCTGGCTGAGTTCAGTTCCACACCCGCTGTCTTTACAATGATAACTGAGCAGCTAAAGAAGACTTACTTCAACATCCTCATCAAGCCTGAGACTCTGGCCAAGTAGGTGGACAAAGGACGTGCCTAAAAATGGTTGACTTTGCAGGGGGAGGCATTTGAGTTGCTGAACTGAATTGTTCACTATGTCAGTACCTTTTAACCTCCACGGTCAAGGAGAGTACAAAAGGGAGCTGAACAACCTGAACAAAAGTGCAAACCCTCTGTGACATGCATGGATCCCCAGCTAATTGCATTCTGCTTGGGTTTCTTTGTGTGAATCAGACAAAGGTGCTTTGGGTACTCTTCATCAGCTGATGGAAGAATTCTCTGTGGGAGGGCAGAGAAGGTTCCTGGGAGTAGACAGCCTTTTGTCCACATGGCTTTAAACCCTTCAGAACTTAATTGCTTGGGCATCTTTAAACAGGCCCTGCTTTTGTTTTATAAGTGACAAAGAAATTGAATCACAGATATTAAGAATATGAGAAATCCTCTAGCTACTGGGGAGGCAGTTTGGAGATGGGGAGTGAAGTTAGTCTGATCATGAACTAGGGCCACTGCAATTGTAGACACTATAGCATTAGCTAATACTACAAATTAGAGAAATTTCTAACAAAACAGCTATAATTAAAATTTTGTGAGCAAAAAATTTGTGTACAATTAGTTAAATTTGACTTACTTAGCAACTTATGTGAAATATTTCACTCTATACCTGAGACAGAAAGGTGCATTATTGGTGAATAAACCCATTTAAAATTTTGTATGCAGTTTAATTGCTATTTTGGCATTTTTTTCTTCATCATTGTTATGATAGGAATTACCTATCTTGAAACACTTCTACAGAATCTTAACATTTTCTTAAGATACATTTCTTACACTTGTTTTTAACTGTCCTTTTGTACAGAGATGTGAGGCTTTTGATCCTGGAATATTCCCGCTGGTCTATGATTGACAAGTACCGGGCTTTGATGGATGGCCTTTCCCTTGACTCTCTGCTGAAATTTGTCAAGGATTTTAAATCCCAGCTCTTTGTTGAGGGCTTAGTGCAAGGGAATGTCACCAGCACGGTGAGTGAGGTGCTCTTACGGTAGGTAGGGCCTATGAATTACATTGTTCTTCCTAAAGATTTTGTTGGGCCAGAATCTCCAAATTCTGGTAGGAGTTCCTGGCCCCTGGTGCCAGGTCATGTCTTATGAAGAAGACTATTTATGAATGAATGGGCTTCGTTATTAATTTTGTTTTGGTTAAGTTTGCTGAAGATCATGAGAAAACCGTAATGTAGAGATTAAAATAGGAAGAGAAGAGGAGAATGATGTGTACATACATGCACAGCCAGATCCTGCAAGCTTGGTCAAGCTAAGTAGTGAAATATCTATTTATTTTTGAAGTATCTAAGATGGACAGAAAAGGTAGAATGGAAGTTTTCAGGGGCCAGTGGGTCTGGGAGGGAGGAAGGAGAGAGGTGTTAATGGGCATATAATGCTGATTTTCCAACACAGAGATGTTTTAAAAGTATATCCTATAAGCATAACTACAGCTAACTGAATAGTATGTGTGTGTCTTTATTTTTTTTTCAAGACAGGGTTTCACTGTATAGCCTTAGCTGTCCTGGATCTCATTCTATAGACCAAGCTGGCTTGGTCACAGAGATCTGCCTGCCTCTGCCTCCTAAGGATTTAAAATTTTTCCTGGGATTAAGAATTGTACACTTTGTTATAAACCATGTTCTATGAAAAAGAAATATATGAAAAGTGCTTAGGAGACAACCATGGAGAAACTCCCTGGCAGAGTGGGAGGCAGGAACCTGTGCTGGAATAACCTTTTGTAGAATATAAAAAACGGTCACTCTTAGACTGTAGCTTCTATTCTTCCCTTCTTTCTGCTTCTATCTCCCAAACCAGCCTTGGTTTTTGTCCTGCCAACAGAAAGACCTTTCAGAGTCTCATTAGCAAGAAAAGTAGGACTAGCTAGTTGTCCATCTGACACAGTGGGAGCACCAGGCAGGGTTTTGGCTGAGGACTTGGTATCATGAAATGGCTACAGTAGAAATTAGTTCAGAGATGAGCTTATGTCACTTAGCATCTTATAGAAAATAGAGTCTCAGAGGGAACAGAAGGGATGCAGTCAGCCAAATGCTGTTATGTTGCTGACTCTTATCATAGCAGGACGTGTCAGCTGCCCAGACTTCCAAAATACAGCACTGGCCATAAGCATGGTCTACCTAGACAAACCTGTGAAATGGGGAGCTGTTAATGTAAACACACTAGCTAGAGGGGCAGCTTAAGTCAGTCAGTATTTGATAAATGTTAAGTGGCCTGATAAATAGCTCATCCAGCGAGTTGGTGACTGACTCTGCTTTCCTAATGCTGTCCATCCTAAGTGCTGCAGGGAACTAGAAAATTAGAATTATTCTCTTTTACCTTTTAGGAGTCTATGGATTTCCTGAAATACGTTGTTGAGTAAGTACTGGTTTGTTTCCTCTGAAGTGTGTTCTTCCCAGAAAGCAGCATTACACCGTAGCTCAGCTGACTGTTACTCAGCTCTGTTACATCCTCCTTGGGCTTGGTTTCTGGAGCCTAGTGTAAACAGAGCGGTTCAGAAGGGAGGTGAAACCTGCCTTCTTCAGTTTGGGGAGGAGGAAGCGTACATATAAGGTCTGCCTCTGTTACCTACTCTGACTCTTTCACAGCAAACTGGACTTCATGCCCCTGCAGCAGGAGCTGCCTGTGCAGTTCCAGGTGGTGGAACTGCCGAGTGGTCACCACTTATGCAAAGTGAGAGCCCTGAATAAAGGTGATGCTAACTCTGAAGTCACTGTGTACTACCAGGTGAGTCTGCTGCAGTACTTAAGGCATGAGCTCACCAAATGGCCTTAAAGGCCTCATGCCCTTCTGGAGATTCTGCATTTAAAACCTGTCATTAGGCCCATTTGACTAAAACAGTCCCATTGAGTATTGTTTTATCTCCTTTGTGTGTGTTCTTCCCACAATGGCAGGGTTGGAGGATTCTGTAAAGAAGGACTTTTCAGGGGCCACTAGTCTGCTGAGACTACAGTAGCCTTTGGGTAGCATGGCCTTGTTTTTTCTTTTGTTTTTGGGTTTTTCATTGTGTTGCTGAGTCCCCTTTATTATACTATAAGCCCTTCCTTCCTTCCTTTAAAAATATTGAGAAAAGGTCTCACACCTGCTTGGAGTGCACCAAGCAGGCGAGGCTAGTGTCCAGTGAGCCCAGGGAGTAGAAGTACATGCCACCATGTTGAGAATTTCTCAAAAGAAATATTTTTATTTTATGAAAATGGGTGTTTTGCCTACACCTGTGTTTGTGTCCCACATGAATGTCTGGTACCTGCAGAGGCCAGAAAAGGGTGTTGGATCCTTGGAGCTGGTTATGAGCCAGCATTTAGGTACTAGGAATTAATTCTATCCCCAACCCTAGCATTTTAAAAAAAATAACATGGATTCTGAGGATTAAACTCATGTCCTTGTGCTTGTAGGGCAAGCACTTACCATCTGAGCTCTCCCTAGTCATTCCTCCTTCCCAACTCTTATTTTGACATTGTCCTGGTTTTCAGAAGCAAATTAATCTGCTTGATGCCATGGTCATCTCATACTAGCTGCTTCCTTTAGCAAATGTTTTCCTCCTCACAGAACACATGAGGTAGGCCTCTTCTTCTGGTGAAATAGGAAATAGAAGGAATAAATCTGTCAGAGCAGCTCGAAGAAACCTACTCCATATGTACTAGAAGCATCCTTGTTTGGCCTCTACCCATCCTTTTATGCTTGGTTTGCTATTCTCCAGACTTCCTGGGTCCTTTCATAGTATCTGCTTTGTGTCTATGTTTGACTGAAGCAACTATTCATTTTTTATTCATTTGAGGAACAGATTCAAATCCTCCAGTCACTTAGCATTTCCTGCTGCCTTTAGGGCCTTGAACTACGTGCATGATTTTATAGTCTTGCAGGCAGGAGTTGTCAGGCTAAATATTGTTGGCTTCACCCCTGTCTGCCTGAAGTCTACACCAGTGTCAGCACTATTCCTGTTCTCAGGCCAGTGGGAAGGCATAGTAAACAGGGCTGTTGGGGCAGGGAGCTAAGCACTGGAACCTAAGAAAGTAGTTGCCAAGATGATTAAAGCCTTGCTTGCCTGATCAAGTTTTTCCTTCAGTCAGGTACCAGGAGTCTAAGAGAATACACTCTTATGGAGCTGCTTGTGGTAAGTGCATGCAAGTGCTGTTTGGGAGTTCTTGGTCTACCTACCAAGGGCCAGCCTTCATGCCTAATGGCTGTAGACCTGTGGTCGTCAGGAACTTCTAATATGAAGGCCAGCCAATAAGAGCTATTTAGGTCTGTATGGAAGGAGGATTTTATTATACCTTGGGGTGAGAAATTGAAGTTTCTCTTCTGGGAATTGGGCCAATGGAGTCTGTTGAATTACAGATGCACATGGAAGAGCCCTGCTTTGACTTCCTTCGAACCAAGCAGACCCTTGGGTAAGTCTGTTGGCAAGAGCACTGAAGAACCGAAGCTCCCTTACTGCTGGCCAGTCTGCTTTGGTCCTTCCGTACCTTACAGTATAGTACCTAATACCAGTACTTGTGCAGTTTGTATGTTGGACTATGATCAGGTTTTCAGTTTGTTCAGGAGTCTGAGTAGGCCAGTTTAGCATTGGGGTAGCTACCGCAGCTATACACATGTTTAAGTTCCTTTGGGACTTCCAAAGAGAAAAAGCCCTTTACCCCTTGCTCAGTGCCTTTCTTGACAGGAACCAGGAGAGCCTATGAACTCATCTAACTTCTCTATCTGGCTTCAGGTACCACGTCTACCCCACCTGTAGGAACACATCTGGGATTCTAGGATTCTCTGTAACTGTTGGAACTCAGGCAACCAAATACAAGTAAGAGATTAAATGGGCACATTCCTGTTCTATACATAGGAGTGGGGCACTACAAGGGCTTCACTGAATCTTGTACAACTGTGACTAAGCAAAGCATGTTTGCTTTTAGTTGGGTGGGTTAGGGTAGTTAATTGACAGCCTATCTAGGACTAATCAGAGGCTTTACTGGTTCCTTAGGATGTGGCTTAAATCTTACAGATCACTTTGCAGGACTTACTAATGTTTGTTTTCAGGGAGAGTATCGAAAAAGGATGTTGTACTGATGTGGCTCATCACTGAATGCACAAAGCCCTGGGTTTGATTCCCAACACCATATAAAGCCAGGAAATGATAGCATCCTCTTGTAGTCAAGGCCAGCCCAGGCTGCATGACTGTCTTAAAGCCCAAACCACCAGATGGCTTAGTGGTTAGGGGTACTTGTTCTTGGAGAGGACCAGGATTTGCTTCCCATCCCCCACAAGGTGATTCAACTCCAATTTTAGAGAGCCAATGCATACTTCTGACCTCTGTGGACACAGCAACACATGTGAGCAAAACATACATACACATATATCTTAACTAGAGTATAAGGACTTGACAGTTTTAACTGTAGCATGGCCCAGCTGGCTGTCATTGTGTCACTGTGTGGGTATTATGAACAGGAGTTCATTTTTTTTTGCTCTCCTGGCTTAGAGAACTTTCAGCCTTTATAAGTGAGTGGGCCTGACTGACTTTGGCTTTTACCCAAATTATTTCAGCTCTGAAACGGTTGACAAGAAGATAGAAGAGTTTCTTTCCAGCTTTGAGGAGAAGATTGAGAACCTCACTGAAGATGCATTCAATACTCAGGTGACTGCTACCCAGTGTTTGTAAGCCTTAAGGATACCAGAACTGGTTACTACCATGCTTGCCAGGATGTTCATGTCCTAACATAGTAAACCAATGTCCCTTTAAAACCCAACACGCACATTCGCATGCATGCCACAGCGGCATGTCTACGACAAGCCAAATTTGTTCTGAATGGGTGTGATGTCATGGCTGACAGGTCACAGCTCTGATCAAGTTGAAAGAATGTGAGGACACCCACCTTGGAGAGGAGGTGGACAGGAACTGGAATGAAGTGGTAACACAGCAGTATCTCTTTGACCGCCTTGCCCATGAGGTAATTATTTTTCAGACCAGGACAGCCCTGAGGGACTTCTGGGGAAGGCCCTTTACTGTCCACTGAGTTTCCGGTCCAAACAGTATTATGTGGAGGAGAAATCTAGGCCATATGTCCTGGCTTGTCTTTCTCTTAAATCTTTAGTTTTAATCTTTAGCTGCCTCTGTAGCATCTCTGTAAGATGCCAACCTTTAACTCTGGACATGGACCATTTTCAGCCAGAGCAGCACCACTTTGAGGTTTCTTAAGAAATTTTATGGGGGTAATTTATGGGTTTGTACTAAAAGAATATATATAGCTTATGTTTTTATAAACATGGAGTTCAACTTGTAGCTGAAATTAGTGAAACCATCACAAAAGGGCTTTGGACCTCTCATCCAGGTGACTGATATGCACTGCATAGCCATTTTATGACCAGCTGACCCAGCTTAACAGTTGATGAGTATGAGGGGCCCTGTGAGACCAGAGAAAGACTGGGTTTCTGGCTCCTGCTGCAGTCCTCAGCTGTAACCACACCTTTGCTAATGAAGGGTGGGGACAGGCTAAGACAAGCTCCCCTAAGGTAAAACTCAGGTACTGAGGAATGGGGACAGATGTCTGCCAAGGATGATGCTCTTATACCTGTTTCCTGTCTTCTCTTTTCTGCAAGATTGAAGCACTGAAATCTTTCTCAAAGTCAGACCTGGTCAGCTGGTTCAAGGCTCATAGAGGCCCTGGAAGTAAAATGCTCAGCGTTCATGTGAGTACAACCAACGATATGGAGTCCCTGACATTTAACTGGGAAATGTCTCACATGAATCTTTGACCTCTTCCAGGTTGTTGGATACGGGAAGTATGAACTGGAAGAAGATGGCGCCCCTTTTGGTGAGGACTCTAATTCTCGTGAAGGGATGCAGCTGACCTACCTGCTACCCTCTCCTCTCTTGGCAGACTCCACCATCCCCATAACTGATATCAGGGCCTTCACATCAACACTCAGCCTCTTCCCCTACCACAAAATAGTCAAATAAACTGCAGTCTCATTGGCCTGAAGCAATGTGTATTCAAAGCCGTGTGTGAATTTTATGGAGTCACTACTGCCTTAGGGCTTCCGTTGGATTTTGCGATGGCAACCTAAGATTTGATTTACTTTTCTCTCCTCTGCAAGACTAACCTGGGGTTTTTGCACTGGATGGCAATGAGCTAGTAGCCAAGTGAGCAGCTTGCCTGGCCTGTCTCCTCTGAGGGGAACCCAGTTCTTGTGTGCCTACATGTAACTAATTTGTTATAGCACCAAACTACCCTGTTTTGTTTTTTAATGTATTTTTAAATAAACATAGTTCTGTATTTCCCTTCAGATCAAGCCATCTGCTGTGGCTTTTTGGGGGGGATGGAGGAGGTGGAAAACAGTATGCTCCTGGAGCCTTGTAAGGCAAGAAGGCATTTCAGCCTGAGCTACAGAGGGAACAGGGTTAGGGAGGCAGACTGGAGTCCTGGGGAGAAGCTCTGCCTCAGTCCAAGGCTGCCAAATTGGTTTCCAAGTTTAGTCATATAAACAATGAAAGAAACATTTTTAAAAAGGTTGGAAAATTATTTTATGAAGCCTTAAGAAGCATTGCATATAATTATACTAATCCAGGTTTAGATACAATCTAATAATAGCTCAATTTCTAAAATAAAGGTTATAGGTAAAACCATGAAATTTTCTAACACTTGGTTTTCATACATTGCTCTAATTTTCTAAATGACTCTGAGGAAACAGTATTTACAGGTGGGTGTACTTGTGGAAAAACCATCAGGTTATTTGTGTGTGTTTATCTAGAACCCAAGATTATATGAACTAGGAGATAAAGATTTTATGCCTGAACAGCAGAATTCGAGGACAGGACACTAAGACCTTGGGGGGGGGGGGTTGTCTGTCTTATAAATGCTTTTGAAAGCATGGGATCTGGAAAAGGAAGAGACAGACATCTTGTTTCAAAACCCGAAGTTTTTCTCAGGACTGAAGTCAAAATTGTAACTGCCAGAGAGGAGAAAGTGTTTTCCACTTTAATTGTCTTCTGTGTCGTCAAGTCCAGTATCCCTGAGATAGGAACCACTGCAATAAGAAAGTAAGAGACAGGTTCTCCTGAAGGAAGATCGAGTGCTGCTTAACTACGCCTACTGCCCTGATCACCAGGTGTGAATGGCATTGCCAGCCTAATGCTTCACAGCACCAAGACGCTTCAGCAATGGTTCGTCATAAACCCAGCACTCTCCATCTTCATGGAAGAGCTACAAGAAGAAGAGAGGATTCAGTTAGTCTGCACGTTTCTATTCAGTGCCATGCCCGTTCCACCCTCTGAGTGTCAGGCAGGGCCAGGGGAAACTCAGAAATGAACAAGTCACTGCTCAGGAAGCTACAGAGGAAAAGGAGCAAAACTTACCCTTGTCTCCCACTGGATTTCCTTCTCCTTCCTTTCTCGGGCTTCTGCTCGTTGTCTTTCTTCAAGTCTGTGCTTTGCTTCGGTTGCTGCATCAATGTCTCTGATTTTTAAATTGAAAGTGACATCCTTCCAAAGGCTAAAGAGATGGAGGGAGCCTGTGAGTGGAGAATGCAGGCCTCCAGCCACCCACAGCTGCTGAGCACAGTCCTGGAGACTGGACCGCCTTTAGCTACCAGTGCCAGAGCAGTAGAACCAGAATGGGCTTCAGAGAGCCCACTGCTAACTGTTAACAAAGGGCCTAGGGGTGGGTAGCAGCTTGACACACAATAGGACAACAGTGGGAGCGAAGACTTAGATGTCTGCCTCTGACTCCTCCTTGGTTTCTCTGTACACCCTGGGGGAGTCAGTTTATTTCTTGGGCTTTAGTGTCTTTTACTATAAACTTTAAAGGGTTAAATGAGGGCATCTGGTTACATTTAAGAATGTGACCTAGAAAGGGTCAAGAAGTCAAGAAGTCAAGTGCAGGAACTTAAGGGCACAGTGGCTCCTTCGTGTCGCTATTACTACTGCAGGGAAAGAGGCAGAGAGAAGTCAGCAAACCTAGCTGGGGTTACAAAGCTCTGGAGTGTGGGAACTGACAAAGGGCCCAGCACTGGAGCTCAGGCTGCAGTTTTCAGTGCTGGGTCCCAGACCCACCTGGACCTGGGCTTAGGCAAGCAGGAAGCACCATGGCAGCTGCTCTAGCTATGGCTCCTTACCAGCGGGACTCATACTCGTTCTGATCTTCCAGCTTCCTCACTTTTTTCTTGATTATAGGCAACTTCTTAGTATCTACAAAGATGGTATTTTCCTGGATAACAAGAAGTAGAATGATGCTTTATTTTTCAGTGTTACAGAGTCAGCTTCCCAGGAGACTTTAGCACATAAATCCCATATATCTCAGCACAGTGAGTTTCATATGCAATCTAAGTCCAAAATAATTCTTAGATTTAGCAGCTCAATTCAACAGACACATTCAGCATGGCTGTGTGTTCCCATGTTAGGGTGACCCTATCAGGTAATCTTCATGTTAAGCAGCCAACCCTCTCAACTCCATTTCACGGCTCTCCCTGCCATCTATACACTTGGCTTAGAAACGCCAAGAGTGCACAAAACTCCAGTTCCTTCATGGCAGGACTATCCTAGTTCTCTACCCGATGGAGTTAATGAATCTAACTAATCATAAACCTGAATGTATGAGATACAAATTAGGTTAGCACTTTGTACTGGCCAATTTTATGTCAACTTGACACAGGCTAGAGTCACCTGAGAGGAAGACGACCCAACTAAGAAACTGCCTCTCTAACACTGGGCTGTAGGCGAGCAAGCCCTAGAACATGTTCATTGATAGGGGAGAGGCCAGCCCTCTGTGGGTGGGCTGGTGGTCCTGAGTTCTAGAAGAAAGCAGGCTGATCAAGCCAATAAGCAACTCTCCTCCATGACCTCTGCATCAGCTTCCGTCTCCAGTTTTTGTACATACTTCCTTAAATGATGAACTGTTCTATGTAACTGTAAGTGAAATAAACCATTTCCTCCCCAAGTAGCTTTTGGTCATGGTGTTTCATCACAGCAATAGTAACCTTGACTAAGTACATTATATCTTACAATTTGACAACAGTCTGAACATTTACCAGGTGACTGCCAAGAATTGCTTCGAATTATTCTTAAGTATTTTGAGAAAAAAGGAGGCCATTCTGTTTCCTGCACTGCAGGAAAGGGAGTATGGAGGGAGGGAAGGTTCCCCCAGAAGAGATGCCAGCTGCTTTTGGTCAGTTTCAGATGAAGGAAAAAGCAGCAGGGCAGCTACAGAAAATGCATCCGAGACAAATGACCAAACAGTTCTTACCCCTGTTGCGTACTTTGCATACATGATACCGTTCCACTCCCCTTCAATTGAGCAGAAAGACTTCTTGTCATTTGGAGAACTAAACAGAAAAGAAACAATTTATATTAGTCTCAAGTTAAAAATGTTATACTCAAGAAAGTTGTCAGAAAAACAGGGAAGCAACTGTGGGGTCCGGCTAAAGTAGCTGCAAACCCATTTTGTAGTGCGCCTGACTTTCCTGTGGCTCAGGACAGTGTTCTTCAGAGGATATGTGACATGCAGCAATGGACAGAAGACAACCATCTATCTTCTAACCATGTCTTCCTTCTGACCACTCTGCTAATAACATCTGCTTTTGTGAGGCAGCAGAGTGACACTATGCCCTATATCACTCAGGCCTGCCTACTTCTATGTCAATAAACTCTTCTGTTCAGGGTCCCATCTTGTTCTTTTGGGGGGAGGGGGAAACTGATTCTTTTACTTAAATTAAATCCTCTTGGAAAACTGATTAACTCACTGGTCAAGCATTATTCTATGGGGTCACTGTTTCCAGGGCAGAGAAAAAGCCCCAGGGCACAACAGGACAGACTCCTTTTGCAGGCAGTTTCTGAGTTCACAAACTAACTCCCTGTTACTCAGACACACAGCTGCCTCCTAAGTCCTAACTGTTGAAAACAATCATGCCAGATACCTATGTGTGATGTTTACTGTTTTTCCCAGCAAAGGGACAGAAAAATGATAGGTTTTGTGAAGGCTTCACTGTAATCACAAAACCTGTTTTCACGGTCCATCCCCAGCACACAAGTCCTCAGGGAGGAGACACCCCTCCCCCACTGCTCTGTGCACATGCCCAGGGTGCAGGTCTCCTTCTGACATGAGACTTAAAAAAAAAAAAAAAAAAAAAAAAATGGAGACATGCTTACAAAGTTAAGAGTTGATAGTTCCTAATAGAAGTTCAGGAGAGGAAAGTACTTCAGAAAGTGGAACACTGAGGCAGAAAAACAAAATACCTACAAAATCTCTGCAGTAATTCTGTGCTTCTTGCCTCCATAGAAAGGTTTTGTATGGAAGATGATATTTGCACTGTAACCAGTTTTGGAGCAGTTAATATTGCATTCTCCTCCTAATTCCACCCAGGGCACTGTCAGGATAGACCTACAAAATCAAAGGTTCTCGGGTAAGACAGGCAGTTAGGAGAGAAAGGAGGGGTGTGGCTTAAGAACGGCAAGGCTCCAGCGGAGAAAAAGCACATCTACTTGCCTTCCATAGCCATTGGGGAAGGTGAGGATGTAGTGCTCATCGTACTCCAGACAAGAGACACAGCCTGTGGAGAGAACAGCCTCTGCTAGAGTAGCAGCTACAGGCCTGCCACCTGCTTGATGGGTGTGGAGCTCCATTCACTTTAGGGGTGCTGTGACACATACCTACCCGTCCCCATTCTCTTCCCCAAATTTATGTTTCCATGTAAATTATGACACCCAGCCTTACTTTTTCCTTGAGCGTCTAGTGCATGCTAGAATCCACGCTATCACACACTTACCCTGACCTATGTTGTGTACCCCAATGGACATCCCAAGAAATTTTGATTTAGTCCAGATATGAGCATTGAATTGTATCTTCTTGTTAAAACATTCAGCATAAAAGGCTGAAACTGAAAAAGAAATTGTTTTCCATGAATAATGTCACTGTTCCAAACTGACTGGACCCACAGAAAAGCCTTTTTCATCACAGAGAAGAGCCTCAAGTCATGCTAGGTGTGCCTTTTACCTGTTCCCCAGAGCAAGCACACTCAGAGCCAGTTGGCAGGACATTCCTCCCCCCCACCCCACCCCCACCCCGAGTCATGGCCAATCCAGATTTTAAAATCTAAAGGCAATCTGTTCTGGTTAGCAGAGATACTTATGCTCTCCCTCCCTGCAATCTGGGTCCCTCCAATATTTCCACTCTTGTTTCTTGAGACAGGGTTTCTCTATTATATAGCTCTGGCTATTCTGGAACTTGCAATATAGACCAGGCTGTGACCAAACTCACAGAGCTCCATCTTCCTCTGCCTCTTGACTCCTAGGATTAAAGGCATGTGCCACTATGCCCAGTTAAGCATTTCTATTCTTATACTACACTAAGATGTTGAGGCTATGTATCCCCCTACCATGTCTGAAATACAATGTGCAAAAATTACCATTGGTCTCCAAACTGCCCTGGGTAAGAGGACTTTAGAAACACTGTTAGTTCATTTTGTGCACATTCTATCTCTGAGACTCCAGTAGCTCAGGTGACAGGGAAGACAGACAGAACTTAAGTGACAAGTCATCTGACCTGCTTCGTGCACTGGATGACAGGCTTTAAGATAGACTAAATGTGGTAGGAAAAACCTTTAACTTACTGGGTGGATGATGGGAAACTTGCTCAGCCACAAATGTTACACTGTTCTTAGAAACCCAGGGTACAGGCCCTTCTGAAACCAGCTCCTAGAAGCAATTATATCATCCATTAAAAAACGTTTTAGATAAAACAAGATGAAGCAGAATCTAATAAGCAGCATCTCTGGTCCCTCCTGGCTGGATGGACAGACACACGGACACACGGACACACTCTACCTCCATTATGGCACTTAACTACACTGCCCATTAGGAATTTGTAGTTTCCCCTATTAGACTAAAGTTTTAAAGGCTTCATGTACCTAATATGAGATAGGCTATAAAGCCAGGCCCGGCACAGCCAACCTGGTGAATGAACAAGAGCTAGTAAGCATTGTCTATCTTTAGTGTCTCCTGGGAATAGATACAAGAGTCTGTCTCATTTTCCACAAGATTATTATGGGCTCTGCAGGCACTATGAACCAAGGACTTCTCCTTTTTCATGCCTAGTAGCTATATGGCCTACATTCTTTGCTGTTGGTCTCTGTCTTTAAAACTCTAAATAGAGCCCTAGGCCAGTGAGATGGCTCAACAGGTAAAGACCTGAGTTCAACTCTAATATTCATGTAAAAATGGTGAGAATCCACAAAGCTGTCTTCTGCTTTCACATCTGCTGTCCCTCTACTAATAAATATACAAACATAAATATCAGAGTTCTGAGCTCAGTTCTAGGTTACCCACTCTTCTCTAGCTGGCTGTCCTCTTATAATTTCATCCAGACCATCCATGGACACTAAAATCTCCCCTTCAGAGTTCTCTAGCAAGCACCACACTCAAATTTCACTCTGAAAGTTCCATTTGCAAGTCCAACAGCCTCAATTTATCTTGGCTTATCTATCATTCCATTGGCAGTGAATTGGCAACCAGAGCTGCTGATGCCCCGGTGCAAGGACAGATCTCTAACTTCTCTCTTCTCAAGCTCTGCTCTCTATCCAATTTCATCTTACAAATGTAGTCAGCTGTTTTTTCTAGAATACTGTCTATTTAAGCATTCTTGTTCCAAATTTAGTTTTCATAAAATCATTTTCAAAGAAAAGCTGAGACTCCAATAATAATAGTGGTAATAATAACAACCTTACCATCATGGTGTACAAGGAGGGCCTTCAAGATTTGACTTACTTCCTGTCCTCAAGTCAGGCTCCTCTTTTACCTCCCCACTACTGACAGAAAATGCTCCATCAACAATGTTCTTAGCATGCTGAGCATCTGAGATCACTGCCTTCACCATTATCTGATCTTGATAAAGGGAATCTTAAATTTTTTCAGTGTAGGGGCTGGAGAGATGGCTCAGAGGTTAAGAGCACTGACTGTTCTTCCAGAGGATCTGAGATCAATTCCCAGCAACCACATGGTGGCTCACAACCATCTGTAATGACATCTGGCACCCTCTTCTGTATACTGTATACTTAATAAATCTTTAAAAAGAAAAAAATTATTTCAGTGTGAAATAACTAAAAACCATAACACAGGGCTACCCAGAAGACCCAGCCAGTCAAGGTGTCTGCTGCCAAGTCTGAGGTTGTGAGTTCACTCCCCAAGACCGATATAGAGAGAACTGTCTCCTGAGAGTTGTCCACTGACCACACGTGTTTACAGCCCACACTCAAACACATTCAGAGAGATACATACATACATACATACATACATACATACATACATACACAAAAAGACAGAAAACTCACTGTGTTCTCTTCAGTATCATTCGGCAATGTCCAGTGACACTGAAAGATCTCACCCAAAATAGGGTTGTACGGCTTTTTGGCTACTGATCCTCTCCTTCCTGCATGGAAGGCTGAGAGGTACCATTTCACAACCTGAACCATTCGATCCCGGGGATCCTTCTGGTCACTAATGCTAAAAAAGACAAGAACAAACGTGATGTTCTATTCCTTGGCAGAATGAACACTGGTGACCAGCATGATCTATTTTGAGCCACACAGAACACAAAGACTGACACTGAGGCACAACATATATAACTAATTCATTCACTTTAGTGTTTGGTTAGAACACTCTAGCAAATGTTTATATCCATTAAGTCAATCATCACCCAGTTGGAACACAGAGCACTTCCCTTACTCCCAGAGTCCCCAGCTCCCTCTGCACACCCCATGTCCTCCCAAGACAAATACTGCTGCTAGTCTCTGGGGCCAAAGCTTTGCTTTGCTTGTTCTAGGATTACATGCAAGTGTGCTGCTTCCCTGCCATAGGGACTTCCTAGATTCCAAACTACCCAATCAATAATTTAATTATTGCTTGGTTTTTGAAAGAGGGCCTTAGTCTGTGGTCATACAGGCCTTGAATTTGACTTCTCTTGCCTAGTTCCTTTAAGAGGAGAGACCACATCCAGCTGGCTTAATTCTTTTATGATAAAAAAAAAAAAAACCATTACGTGTTATATTTGCTTTTAATTGGTTCTATGGGCTTACTGGTTTTCTTTTTAAAAATTTATAATTATTTTGTATTTTATATATATTGGTCTTTTGCTCCCATGTATGTATGTGCACCTCTTGCATGCCTGGTGCCTGTGGGGGGCAGAAGAGGAAGTTGGATCTCCTGGAACTGGAGCTACAGATGACTGACAGCTACAGATGTCTGGGGTCTGGGAACTAAACCTAGGTCCTTTGGAAGGGCAGGCAGAATTCTCAACCACTGAGCACGTCTCCAGCTCTTATAGTTCTTGGGAATGACTTTCCACTCAACTCTAGAGGAACTAGCTGGCTTTATTTCTCCCTGTGGTTATTGTTTTGTTTGGTACTGGGGGTGGTACTGGCAATCGTGTGAGAGCTTCACACATTCTATGGGGGTCACCTTACTACTGGACTATATTCCAGGCCTGATGTACATATCTTGAAGCTCTGTATATATGTGTATGTTTTTATTCTTTCATCATTACAAACTGTCCCTATCTGTGTCTCTGGTTGTTTAGAGACAGGATCTCACTCTTTAGCCCAAGTGTTTACCATGTATGCTGGTTGATCTCTAATTTACAGCAATGTTCCTGCCTCTACCTCCAGAATGCTGGGACTACAGGACATTTATCTTCTTTGCTCCTTTGATATTACTACATCCATAATAACCTTGCGGTGCTCGATGCTTTACATGGTGGTTTGAATGAGAATGCCCCCCTCCCTCTGTAACTTCCAACCCCACCATGAGCTCATACGTTTGAATGCTTGATCCCCAGTCATTAACCATTTGGAAGGATTAGGAGGTGTGTTCTTGTTTGAGAAGGTATGTCAATGGGGGTGGACTTGGAACTTCCAAATGCTCACACCAGGCCCAGCTCTGCCCTGCTGCCTCCCTACCATGATAATAACATAATAACCCTCTGAAACTGTAAGCAAGCCCTCAATTAAATAATTTATAAGAGCTGCCTTGGTCATGGTGTCTCTTCACAACAATAGAACACTAGCAAAGACATATAGTAATTTTTCCCCCTTTGAAGGGGTGTTTATGAGTATGTATGTGCTAAATACATGTATGGTGCATATAGACAAGCGTGCAGGTATGTGAGCCCAGAGGAAGATGCCATGTGCCTGCTCCATTACTCTTGACTCACCCTAGAGACAGTCTCTAAACAGACCTGGACACAGGCCAGCAGCTAGCAAGCCCTAGCAACCCTCCTTCTCTAGCACTAGGGCTAAAGTGAATGTGAGCATGCTCTGCTTTATATGTGTGAAGCCCAGGTCCTTATGCATGCTTCATTGCTAGGCAATCTCCCCAGTCCCCAGAATAGGATAGTATCATTTTAATTTTTATCGTTAGCAATACTAGAGATCAAAGCTAGGCCCTTATACTTGCTAGGTATGCATGCCACCACTAAAGAACATCTTCAACCCTGGCCTTTTACTTTTAAACAAGCAGTATTACTATATTTAAAGTGCCCTCCCACCCCCGCCTCAGAGAGCATAAGGACACCTTTGCTTTTTTTATATAGTCTGACAAGAGCTGTCTTCTTGAAGAGGGTGTGGTCTACCTACATTCAGCAGTTGCTGACATTGATGGTTTACCTGGGATTTATCTTCTACCTAGTCCCTTTGTTCTTAATTCAATATTTACTCTTCCTTTTTTGAAGTTAACCATGCATTTTTGGTATTCACTTATATCTGATTTATTCATGTTTTAGTCGTACTCTTAAAAATTTGTTTTACTCTGAGGAAAACAAACTTTACATTTCCATAAGTAAAAGTTACTGTTATTGAGCACCTGATTCCCCTGATGGCATTACCAATGGACCTCATCTGTCATCATATATTATGTTTAGCACTATCATAGATTTTAAAGTAGATGCACTTTGAGAACTGGTTACACGATTCTCTGAAATCTCACTCTCCCTCCCACTTCCCGCTCTTCTCTGTGGTCAGCTAGTGTCCATCCACTATGAAACCTCAGTGATGTGCATATGGCTTCAGGAAGCCGTGACCCTTTCAGAATAAGGGATGCAGTCAGAGAACACAGACTGGAATATTTCCTGCTAAGAAAGTTTGCCTGCTAGTGGTGAAAAGCAATGAGCCTTTGTCAGTCTCTCTCTGACACGATTTCTTTCCCTGTGCACACATGCAGGCTTTACATTACAGCTTATGATTCAGTCATAACTGGACTTTCAATCCTTTCTCTTCTTCAGATTGTAACAAAGTGCCTGCCAAATGATAGCTACTTTAGAAAGGTTTGCTGAGCAAAATTAAATGAATTTCAAATAAGTTCATAGCCTTGACCTTTTAAACTCCAATTGCTCACCTGTTAGTTGGCTTTAAGGAAGCTTGCCAGGTTACTGACTGACTTGAGGGCTCCTACCCCTCCACCACATGACCTAAGCAGCCTGCCCTCAGGAGATTCAACTTCTACCCCAAATGCTTTACAGCCACCAGCTGTACCACCCAAACAGAAGGCTACCAAGCAGTTGCATCTGTAGAGATTACAAATTACCTCACAAACAGGTCCGGATGTGCGAAAAAGTCTGCATACATTTCTAAAAGAGATCTTCTCTCAAGAATAAATGTTGGAAGAACTACCTGTAAAACACACATTTAACTCCTGAGAAACAGATTTCTACACTGCAGAAAGGCACTCATTCATCCCATCACATCCACTACAAGACCCCAGTCATGCTTTGGCAAACCCCTTTCCCAAGATGCCCTGACCATCGGATGTGGAACCGCAGGGGGAGTTCTCAACGTGTCCCTGTGCTATCCCTAGGTGTGACACAACAGCACTTGTGTCAATGTGTGACAATCATCCAGGTTCCAGGGATCAAGTAGGAAGGCAGGGCTGGGACACAAGCCTCTTCTGAGAGGACAGAGGGACACAAGAGTAAGACCTGAAGATGGTGGGGTCACGTGGGCAGAAATACAAAACCAGAGTGACAGGGACTAGCCAGGAAATTAGTATGGGTCCTATCGCATTCCAATGTCTTAATTTTAAATAAATATTTTCATGCCAGAGAGCATGAATCTCAATACAGTTCAGAATCTAAACATTTAAGGTTGGCAAGGATTTCTCCTTTGCTGCAAATCAATCTCAATTCTTCATCTATACATCCCACCCACTACTGTCTCTGAAAAATTCACATTTTACACCCACGGATGTGTTTCATTTAGTCATTTACATATACATAAAAAGGAGACAACGAAACACATGCTGGCTCCCTATGCTCATTCTCTGAGTGCCCACTCACCCCATCAACCCATGTGTAGCCTGGAAGACGTGGACAAAAGGCCTGATTTGGTTCTTACCTTTGTAAGGTCCATTCCGAGTCTAACTTGTGATAAGAGGTGCATGATGACGCTCTTGTGCTCTTCCACTGACCCCGCCTCCCCGTCATCATCTCTATCATCATGGGAATCAAAAAGATCTACAACAAAACGAGTCATCTCAGGCTGGTTTTACATAAGCTGATGGTGCCCTACCTACCAGTACTGCAAATATTTCTAACAGAGTTCTGAGGCCCTCACCAGCATCGCTTGTGCCATTGGACATGGAGGAATTCAGTGATTCTGTGGTGTCTGGGCGCTTTAGGCTATTTCCAGAGCTGCTGTGTGTCAAGACTGAGGCAGATCCTGAAGAACTGAATTAAAAAAAAAAAAAAAGTGAAACACATCAGTTTTTAATAGTTAAAGCGAGCAACATGGAACAAAGATGTTGATCACAAGTTACTTTAAACCAGTCCACAGACAGATGGCAGAAACAGCCAGCCTCCTCCTACAAGCAGCCGCCTGCATTCTACATCCTGAGGTCTAAAGGCCACAATCAAGTCAGTGAGATTTCTGCTCTGTATCCAAATTTGAAACTTGGATTTACTTTCTCACCTCCTTGTCCACATGGAGATGTGCCAGTCACTGGCAATTTTTCTCAAAAAACCAGTAACAGTCAAGCTGGGGGCTGTGGGTCACACCTGTGACCTTCAGCATTTGGGATGCTGAGGCAGAAGAATTGCTTTGAGTTTGAAGCAAGACTGAGTTACAGAGGGAGACTCTTTGGAAAAAAAAAAAAAAATCAAATGGCAACATAACCTGTCCCTTATCTTGGGTCTTTATTTTCTGAGATCCTGGAGGTAATCCATAGAGGATTAATACTTTTTCTCAACATTAAAAAAAAAAAAAAACTGAATTAACATTTTAAAGTATATTTTTACAAATAAATTTATGGCAACTGAATTTATGAGCTGACTTAAGATCTAAAGAGAGTCTCTCCTAAAAATTATCAAAATCTACCCAAGAATTTATATATAAATTAAATAACTAGCTGGGCATGGTGGTATACACATTTAATCCCTGAATGTAGGAGGCAGAAGCAAGCCAATCTCTAATGAGTTCAAGGCCAATTGAGTCTACACAGAGAATTCTAGGCCAGCTAGGGCTGCTACATATTAAGAACTTGTCTCAAACAAAACAAAAAGTCATAAGGGCAAGCAATTATGTAAAGTATAAAAACATAATCCAAGTTTCTCATAATGTACACTTAAAAATGCTACAGAATAACCCATCTTTTTTATAAATCTTTGTGAACACTGTATATTATACACTCTATAAATAGCTTACCATGTTGTCTCACAGAGGAACTGAGCAAGTGCAGAGTGCCCAGCACACCTGCCCTGCACAGCACACTGCCTCCCTCCAATACTCAGCACTAGAGCAGTATGTGCATTCCAACTGCTGGGTCTACAGGATCACCACCCCCCACTTCACCCCCAGCTCACAGTCCAGGCTTCACCCCTATTGCCATACACTGTTGTATGAGGTTTTGGCCCTGACTTTTCAGTCTTGTCTAGAGGTTTGGACTTGTTTCTACCCTTATTGTTGCTTAGGCCTAAATAATTATATATAGGTTTATATTTTTTAAAAAAAAAAAAACCTTTTATTTATTTATTTATTTATTTATTTGCCTTGGTGTCTTGCCTGGAACTACAGACAGTTGTTAGCTGCCATGTGGGTGCTGGGAATTGAACCCGGGTCCTCTGGAAGAGCAGACGGTGCTCTTAACCACTGAGCCATCTCTCCAGCCCAGGTTTATATTAATTTTACGCTGATTGACCTAGGGCTCAGGCATATAACTTGTTAATTTTTTATTTTTAAATTAACTTATTTTTTATTTTGTTTAGCCATGCGGCTTGATATTTTTTTAAAGTAGTATTTTAGGGTTCCTGGTGTGAGTTTGTTGTCGTCTCCTCGTTGTGTTTTTGTTATATTTTTGTAGCGTATCTTCTCTGCACTGAGATATTTTCTTAGTCTGGTAGCCTCGCCCACACTTCCTGTCTGTCTTTGACCAATCAGTGTTTTTATTAAACCAGTAGGCAGGACAATTATTTACAATGGAACAGAATACAATATTCCTACAATACAGCTTCTGGGTTTGTAAAACAAATGAAGAATAACATGCACAGAACACTTTCACCTAAAAATCCTCTGGGCTCTGCTTAGATTAATATATTAAAAATTTAGAATAGGGTATGCATGTATCTTAGTAGGTGCCCAGGTTACTTTGTTTGTATCTATTTAGCAAAAATCCTTAGGTAATTACTTACTGCCTCTGCTGATTTAGACTTAGAATACATCATAAAGGGCCATAAAGAATATCTTACTGTTTTTAAGAAGCAATGGAATGAGTGAAAGACCCAAATAAAAAATCAAATTATTTACATGAAAGAACTACATGAGAATTCTTGTCAAAATATGTGGTTCTGTAACAGATCATCAAAACAGAATCAATCTTTTAAATCAACTCAATTAGATACTAAATTTATATCAGATTTTTACCAAATCAATCTTCAAACCCCAACTCCTATAAACCATGAATTTTATTTTGAAAAAATTACAGAGGGTTGTATCTTTTCTCTTCACCAATGATTGCAGCAGCAGCTTGGGCATGTAAAACAGTCTCAAGATGGAGACAGAAAAAAAACATGGGATAAACCTCCAGCCAGTTCACAGCTTACCTCATTCAGAAAAAGAATGTGATTGTACACAACATTTAGCTTGTATATCCAAGATAAGGAGACATTTTAAGGTTCTAAAATTAATTAGTATAATTTATGAAGCATTTAGAACAATGCTCCTAGAGAAGCATGACCATTCTGAGAACACAGAGATGAACCAGAGATCAATGAAGCCCTGATGTCCTAAGATGGCAAAGAGCTTATTTTGAACACACATCTAGCACAAGTTCTTGCCAACACTTACTCTCATCTGATGAGCAGACATAGAATCTCATTAGCCAGTTATGCAATCTTTAACAGCTAGGAAGTTCCTAGTTATGTAATAGTTACACAGTTCCTAAGGACTAACAGTAATGAAAGGGCACAGACTCTGGAACTCTCTCTTCCATCAGAGATATAATGAGATATAATAAGGACAAGAACTTGACCTGAGTTAGAAAACTGGAGGTAGCAGCCAGTGACAAGTATCACAGCTCAAAGCCTAGATGGCAGGCAACAGTGTGAATACACCATTCAAATAAGGTGGGGTTATGAGACAATATGCAATGTTAGCCAACATATCCAGTTAACAGTGTTTAAAGCCTCTTTACAAACAAACAGAAAGCAAGTAAGTAAAAAAAGAACCTAGTTTGGCCAAAAATATCTACATTCTCCAAAAGCCTGAGACCCAAACTGAAACTACCCAAGAAGAATCTAAGATTGAGGGAGGAGAGGAGCCCGAATGCCAAATTGAATGTGGAGCTTATTACATTTGGGTCATTTCAAGGGGTAAGTTTATGAACTTTGTATTGGGGGCAAGAGACAAAAGAGAAAAGGGAACCAAAAAGAAGGAAAAATGAGAGGGGTCAGACTGTGCAGATGGTTTTATAGACATGCATATAATAAAGTTAATCATAAACATGTCAAGAGTAACCCTTAAACTAGACCAGAGACCTTAGGTGATGCTATAAGGAGTTCATTGTGTGTTGCTAACTAAGGTTTACTTTAGAGAACTTTAGTGGATGGATGAGCAGGTCAATCCTGTTATGTTTAGAGCATAGCTAAGGTTGGGTTGGTAGGTTGGCCCAGCGGGTAAAGACATTTGTCATGAAGTCTGATGACCTGAGTTAAATTCTAGAACACACACAGTGAAAAGAGAAAAGGTGGCTCCTGCAAGTTTTCCTCTGACTTCCACAGGTGACTATTATACAGAGACAGACAGACAGACAGACAGACACACAGTAATAGGAAATTAAAAGGAAAGTAGCTAATGTTTAAAAGACCTTATTTAAATTCTGTTTAAATGTAAAACAACAGCTAAACTTTTAAAAAAGAGAATCTTATATTTTGCAATTTTTTCTATTTTTTTTTTTTTTTTTTTGCTGAAACTGTATTGTTATGCATGGCAGTAATTAAGGTGCATCATTACTGTATTTTAAAAGTTACACATACCCTAGTGATGCCAAGAAAAGACAAACATCAGTCAAGTGAAATGATAAATCAAATAAACAACCAGAATTTGAAAACTGGATCCAGTAAAGGCACTGAAGTATTGAAGAGAACCCAAGTAAAACAGAGAGTAAACTGAAAAAACAAAACAAAAAAAAAACAACCAATGAAACAAGGAGAAAATTCGAGGGAAGTCTTATAATTAGAATGGGGCAAGAGGAAGACAGATATCAGAAGGTGAGATAAAATAGAGGAATAAGAACATGCAAATAAAGAATATGGAAAAAAAATCAAAACACTAAGATCATGTGAGAACTGTGGGATAACGTGAAAACATCAAATCTGGGGCTGGAGAGATGGCTCAGAGGTTAAGAGCACTTGTTACTCTTACAGAGGACCTGGGTTCAGTTCCAAGCACACACACGGTGGTTCTTAACCGTTCCAGAGAATCCAATGCCCTCTCTTGACTCTGTGTGTACTGCACTCACACACAGTGCACCTACATACTCATACACATAAAATCAATATATCTAGTAAAAGTAAAATTTCAAAAATATAACTTAAAAAATCAAAATTTAAGATTATAGGCATAGATGAGAGAGAAGAAATGAAATGGCTGTAAATCACACACTCTGCTCAATAGTAACTTCAAATATTAATAGTGTCAACTCTCCAATCAAAAGACATGAGATAGCTGAATGTATAAGAAACAAAATTTATCTTTCTGTTGTCTAGAAGGAACTCAGCTGTAAAGATAGGTAAGTATCACCTTAAATGAAGCTGCTTTAAAAGAGGGTGGGATCCAAGCATAGCTGCCTGCAACTAGGAAGCCAGCAGTGCTGCCATCCTGACAGTCAATGAAGCAGACTTCAAATCAGAACTAACCAGAAGAGAGAAAACAACAACATTATTTCAATCAAGGGAACCATTAACCAAGAAGACATTTCAATCCTAATCATATATGCATCAAATTCTGAAGCACTCAATTTCATAAAAATGAAAAGACTCAAAGATTAAACTGAGCTTAACTGTAGATGATTTCAAGACTGTATTTTCTTCAATATGTCACCCAGAGAAAAAAATAAATTTCAGAATTAAATGTATTCATACAATAAATGGGCTTAAGAGATATCTATAAAATATTCCAAACACCAAAGAACATTCTACTCAGAAATCTATGGATGTTTAAATAAATTACATCTGGGATACAAAACAAATCTTAACAAACTCAGAAAAACTGGAAATTTTGTGAGTCCTATAAGACAATGTAGTAAAACTTAAAATCATCAGCAAACAAATCTTTAGTATTATACAAACTCATGAAACAACACATTGCTGACTAATGAAATATGCCAAAGAAGATCTCAAGAAAAGTAAACTATGAAGCAGGGGCCAGGGATCCTAACCTGCCTCAGGACTCCAGCAATACCTCCCTCCCCCCCACTATACAGCCAGGGTGGGAGGAACTAGAGCAAATGCACCAATCAGGAGCCCACCTGCCTATAGTACCCAGTGGTTGGGCACTATATTATTAAAAAAAAAAAAAAAAAAAAAAAAAAGCATGGCCCACCCTCATTATCATGGTGGGTGACCTGAGCAGGACAAAGAGACTCACATGCAGGCCCGAGGCTATCTGCTCTGGGCTCTGAGATGAAAACAGATATGAGAACTGGCCCTAAGGTCACAAGAATGGGAGAGCTGTTCCTGCCCCCACCAGCTGCAACACTTGGCAGAGCAAGCCCTTTACCTCACACAGCCAGCCTTGTTGGTGGAGGTGTGGGTGAGTCAGCCCCAAAGTTGTAAGCATGAGTGTTGCATGAATTCTGGTTGTATTTAATGAAACTCGGAGGGCTGGAGAGATGGCTCAGGGATTAAGAGCACTGACTGTTCTTTCTGAGGTCCTGAGTCTTAGGGAATCTTACTTTACATTTACCTAAAATTACATATAATACATAAGCATGTATGCATATATATGTATAGTTTAAATAAAATTATGATAGCCACCTAAGGTGATAATGCTCCCCCAAGGGCCTAGACTGACAAAACCCCAGTAAGAGTCATGGGGAGCCTTTTGAGTTGTTGGTCAGGAGAGTCTAAGCAAATCCCCTCAAATTGTAGGCTACTGCTATTGCCCTCTCAGAATTTTTTTTTTTTTTTTTTTTTAAACTTTATTTATTTATTTGCCTTGGTGTTTTGCCTGGAACTGGAACTACAGACAGTTGTTAGCTGCCATGTGGGTGCTGGGAATCGAACCTGGGTCCTCTGGAAGAGCAGACGGTGCTCTTAACCACTGAGCCATCTCTCCAGCCCCCGCCCTCTCAGAATTTACTGCTATTGCCTTCTCAGTGTTTCTATTGCTGAAACACTCTGGACACAGGACTTGGAGGTGCTGAGCTAGATCTGACCTGGAGGCCTATTCCAAGGACTTGCCTTCATAGTCCAGAGGTGAAATGCAAGCAGACAAAGGAGAAAAGCTGTAAAGCCTGTGGACTTCACACCTACTCAGTAAGAGGGAACTCATGTCTGATACTATAAACCTAGCCAACTACTGGCCAGTGAGGCCACAGAACCAACAGGAGAACCTACCACTACTATTCCCAAACCACTCTACTCTCTAACTGCATTTAAATACATATCCTTATAACTTGTATGTGTAGCTCCCACCTCACATCAAAATACTTCATTTTGTAGCAAAGAACATTACAGAAAGCCACAATGGTCAAAATGTAGAGAGCAACTGATACACCTACAACACAAATGACATATATGAGGTTTAAGGACCATCAAGGGAAGTTGGGGTGGTGAAGGAAAGATTTTAAAAGCCAGAGGTCCAGGATTGTACTGCAAAATTTTATCTTCTATATATAACAGGGGAGACATACCCATAATATCTCAACAATATGGCTACCTAACAAGACTCAGCAGTGACAATGCCAATGTGGATGAAGGAAATCTCACAGGACCCCACTCCTAGTTGTCGACTTAACACAAGCATTAACAGCTACTTAGAGAGGGAAATTCAAGTCTTCTCCAGGGAAAGTCCCCTAATTGGTTATCCAATACCATGGTCAGCCTTACACACACACATACACTAACGGTTCAGCAGGTTTATTTACACATTTATTCATATATATACTCACACATCTATGTTACTATATATATAGTATGCATGTAACAATATTAAAGAAAAAGGTCATAAATTTAAGAAGGGAGAAATGAGATAAAAAAAAAACAGTAAACATACAAAAAATTTAAAAGCTAAGAGGGAGAAATTAGAAGAGACAAAGAGCAAGAGAGCGAAGGGAGAGACCCAACTGTGTTTACCTGGTGACCCCTCCCCCCTAACTCACACTTCTGCTGGTCACCTACACCACAGAGAACTTATTTTTCCTCTAATTTAAAAGTCAAATTTCTCTCACTAAAATAAACTTCACAAACCAAAAGTTGTTTTCCAGTTAATTCATGTGCATATTTTTTTAAAAAATCCTACACGCATTTCTAACTGAAATAAAGAACTTTCAATGAATGACTAAGACTTGGCTGATACACTGTTTGTCATTCACATATGGTCAGTCCCAAATTTATCCCGCCACACAAAGCAAAACCCAACCTACAGCAATTGTAGCAACTTCCAAGAAAGCAGGAAAATAAGGAAGAAATATCCAGCAAAAATAAAGCTAACTATGCCTCTGACAAGCAAGAGTGACATGAGAGCAGCCATGCTAAGCACAGCACATCTGACTTACGCTGTTCTCATTTAGATATTCACAATGATTCCTCCACACTGAACTTACTATTATCCCCATTTTACTAATGAGGAAAGTGAGGATTACATAGGGTAAGTTAAGTGGACCAAGGTCACACAACAAAACAGATTCAGAACGCAATGTATCTGAGATTCTAGAATTCAAACATCTGAACCATAGCAACCTAGCTGTACAGAGGTTGATAAGTCTTTTATTTAATTAGCGAACACCTAAGAGTGGCAGTTGAAAACTTTTTCTGTACAATTCTATGCAGCTAACTTTCAATTAATGGGGGAAAACAAGTCAGATATTTTATACCGAGGAAAAACCTGTCAGAGGGTCTGCTAACCTTCCTGCTCAGTAACTCAAGTCCAGCATTTCACTCCATCCCCAGGGACCACCACAGGGCAGGTCATCTGTGTTTCTTAGGCTACAACCAGGTTTTGCCTTCTCTTTCTAGCTGCAGCCTAGCACCAGCTCCCAACAGTACACTGTCTGGGGCCCCATCCACAAAATGGAGACCTGGCAGCAACTGCTGACACTCATAGGACAATGTTCAAAATTCCTAAAAGCTTAACAAATAAAGCAGTATGCCTTGCACTTTGTCACACAAACAACTTTCACCCAGATCAAGCACCTTACACTCATGCCTTGGGCGCGAGGGGTGGGGGTGGGGCACAAAAGATGTTTTAACAGTTTTATTTGTTAACAACTATAATCAGTTACAGTTTGGTAGCAGCCTATCAATAATGAATGACCTAGTGCAGCACAGAGTCCTACAACAAAAGAAATCCCAGCAACAAAGAAATGAGCCAGTGACATATTAATAGAGCAATAACACGGCGACTTCAAAATCAAATGCTGTAAAAGGAGGCAGAAGTGCTCACTGAATGGTCTTCTTGTCCTTTTTGTTACTGTCACTGCTCCCTGCCCCACTCAGTGCTGGGTTCAAGTACCATAGGCAAGCACTTAACCACTAAACCAGACCACAGCCCTGCAACATTCTTAAGAAAGAAACAAGTATCCAGTGACAGAAAAGAGCTCAGTGGTTGCCTGTGGATGAGAAGGGTTAAGTGGTGGAGAAGACGGCAAAGGGGCACAGCAGAACTTTGAAATGGCTGTGCTTGTAAGCCTGTGCTGATGGCCTAAAGTACACAAAAACAAAGACAAAGAAAGAAGAGAAAAACCAGAACCTGAAGAGCAGACAGGGGGTTTCTAACTACTGTTTTTGAAATGAAAACGAACACTTTCGCTTTTATTACCACCGGCTTTCTCCATTCTGACCGTGCCACTGGAAAACACTGTCTCTGCTGGTGCTTTTCACCTCTTCTCTCCCCGCCCCCACTGTATTCTGTGGTCAGTAGACACGAACAAACCCTATGGGCTGTGGGTGTAACTCAGTCCAGCAAACACTTCCCATCCACAAAGCACAGGGTCAATTCCAGCACAGTAATAGCAACAAACTCTCAAACAAACAAGAACTAGACTGTGAGTAATAAGAAAGTGCTTGCTTTAAAACCAACTACCTTCCCCCACACTAAGCACTTATATGTTTCTTATATGTTTTTCTAGTGTTTAAGTATAAACAAAAAAATGTATTTTTCCCTCTTTATATAAAAAGTGGGGCTGGAGAGATGGCTCAGCGGTTAAGAGCACTGGCTGTTCTTCTGGAGGACTTCAGTGCAATTCCCAGCATCCACATGGCAGCTAACAACTGTCTGTAATTCCAAGATCTGACACCCTTACACAGTTATACATGCAGGCAAAACAATTCACATAAAATAAAAATATTAAAAAAGTGGTAAGCTTTGTACCTTATTTTTTCAGTGGGTATCCTATGAAGGTTCTACAATTTATTAACATGTTGACTTTTTTTTTTTCTTGAGACTGGGTCTCACCTGGCTAGCCTGTGACTCAATATGTAGACCAGGCTGGCCTTGAATTCAGAGAGACTGCCTGCCTCTGCCTTTTTGGTGCAGGGATCAAAGATGTGTGTTACCACACTTGGGAGAACAGGATACTTTTAAAGACTACTTTTAAAGACTCCAGAGACTCTTCAGGTGTACATCATCTGAATTTGTGTCTATAACTAAGAAACAGAACCTCAACATACTTTCAATGGACACTTATTAAGAAGCTGGCCAGCTATTTTGCATGTTAAATGTGTATTGATCTATGTATCTTTTATTCATGTCCTTTGCCCATTTTTCTCTTATATTAAGTCTTAGTCTGTAAACGATCATTATGTGTTGGTGAAATTTATACTTTTGGCCATAGGAGATGCAAATATTTCTACCAGTTTGTTATCTTTTCAAACATTTATGCTGTTCTTTTTTCAGTTGGAGTTTATTGCTTATCTTCAGCTGAAGGTTCTGGTCTTCACTGGTATAGCTGAGCTCATGTTTCTTTTATATTTCTAGAATGCATTCCACCAGGGTAATGATGTCACACAGGGGGTGCTATTTCAGATCCCCTATAACTCTGTAAATATCCCCTCCAAAACAAAGCCAATCGTCACCAGTAATTCCTGTCTGTTGCGTGTTCCACAGTATTGCTAATGCAAGTAACTGAAGATGAGAGCCAGTTCTTGCAAAGCCTATCCATTAATGCTGAAAATTCCATCACATAGACACTTAAGACACTCTGGGCAATGATGAGCACAGGCTCCTGATCTCAGGGCTTTCTAAACACCAACAAGAAAGGAAGCCGTGCTGCTGACTGCTTCCAGGACTGCTTGCCAATTTGCTAAATACAAGTTCCTCCTCTGAAGAGAGCCAGCCCACCTCCATACCCTTCTAATAGGGTTGCATTTGTCTACCCCTTCTTCTTAGGCCCATTTCCATTCTCTCTATTAATCTCATCAGACCCTAGAATCACATTCTCTCTCCCCTCTGGGAAACTCTCTCCTAGCTCAAGACCTCAAAATGTCCCATGGCTTTCCATGCATAATCTTACTGCATCCTATCTTGTAAATATCTGTGTATGTATAATGTGGTTGTGTGAGTTTATGTGTCCTGCACGCATGCATGACCCTGCTGAACAAAAGAGGGCACTGGATTTCCTGGAATGGAAGTTACAGGCAGATATAAGCTGCCATGTGGGTGCTGAGAACCAAACCTGGGTTCTCTGAAAGAGCAGTTCTTAAACCCCCAAGCTATCTCTCCAGCCCTGTTCCTAAATTCTTACATTGAAACTTAAATTGCGAATGTGACAGTATTAAGAGGTATAGTCTTTGAGTAGCAATCAGGTCATGAGGCAATAACTTGTACATGGGATTAGAGGCCCCAGAGAGCTGCCTTGGACTAAACTATGAAAAATAAATTCTATGATTTATAAGCTTCTAATGTATAATCATTCAGATAGATACACCACATATGATGAAATATATATACATACATACATATACACATACATAAATATATATGCTTATTTCTCCCAACAAACAAGTTATTTTCTACCATTCCTCTACCCAGTAAAATTCCTGCTCTTAGTTAAATATCCTCACTCTAGTACAAACACATGTAACAGTGACTCCTCTTTCATAATACTTCCCAGCTTACTCAGTTCTCACTGGATCCTCTTTCCTGATGACAGTGCCACTATTGAAATATAAGAGAGCTGACCTAACATGACTGGCATTCTACCATAGCTCATGTTATTCATTCTGTTTGTATTTCTAAGTCAGGAGTACAAGTCAAAACTGTCACCAAACTGATTTTGTTTAATACCAGTGAAAAGCAATCAGTCCTTTCACAAACTTTACGAGGCAAGTCTCACTAATAGCAGTTTAAAAACCAGGAGCCATTTGAATACACACATTACTGACATACTTACTCTATGAAGCGCTTTGGGGATGAGCCACTTTGATGGAATTCGTCAGCATCATAGAACTCATCTTCACTGCTAGAGTAAGAGAACTCTGGGACTGTGTTTGGAGATAAGTTGACATGGCTGGGAGGAGTGAGACTGCTGCTAGGTGGTGAGTTCCCACTGCCTAGGAGTCAAAAGTTTTTAATTAGGGAAAATGATGGTAATTAGGGAGGTGGGCCCACAACAGACCTTTCTAAAGTCAAGACCGAGGTTGGTTACACTGATAAAAAAAAGTCTCTATATCATTTTTTTTAGTTAATGGTTAGACAATGAAATTAAGAAGGGAAATTGCACTACAAGATACGGACACAGCCATTTTATTCTTTTCATGGTACTGAAGACTGATTCCAGGGGTTCATACATAGTAGGGAAACGTTCTACCACTGAGCAATAACACCCCCAGTCTGGATACAGCCTTTTAAACAAATGGAAAAAAATCTATACCTCCACTCTGTAATTCAAGATTAACTTGTATTCTGTGTTGGAAAGGGAGTTCTTTTGATTGTATACTTGCTGGTGTGTGGCAACTCATAACAGACACCAGCACCAATGGGAGCCATGGCTCTGTATCCCATAGACTCAGATACTAAGTCCATGGAAATGCATGACTGCTAGAGACTGCTTGGGACACTACACTCATATTTACTCTTCATGTCACTCATCATAGTAAATATAAAACCTCTCCAGGAAGCCCAGACCCTTCTGCCTAACCCTAAGTCAGAGCAGAGACAAAACAGAGCTACTGAGGGAAGTATGCAGAGAAGGAAGATGAGAAGAACATCCTTCTAGGGATGGAGTTGACCTAAAGAAGCCAGGAAAGACTATCTCTGAAGTGACTGTTTGGTACACTGTTCAGTAATAAACAAGAACAAATGAGCACCATTGTACTGCGTCTATAATGCTCTGAACATCTACTGGCTGTCAGCTTACTTGTGACTAATCTATTATTAGTCTGGTGAGAACTCAAGTTCATTTACTGCTATTGCTGGCAACTAGCAGCAAAGGAACCCAGGCATGATGGTGCAAGTATCTGATCCTAGCACTTGGGAGACAGGGGCATATCTCTGTGAATTCAAGGTCAGCTTGGTCTACATAGCCAGTTAAGGGCCACCCAAGGCTACATAGAGAGATCCTGTCAAAAACAACAACTAACAAGGAAAAGCAGACATCTTAACAGAAGCAAATGAAGTTCTATCCCTAGACTTTTACTCTGTCCTTGTATTTTGATTTAGTTAGTAAACAAACCAACTAGCTATCCTTTGTGTATGTTCACAAAGATCTCTTTTAGATGAAACAGCTTGTTCCCTAAAGTAAAGCTTATTGCAGAAATTCCAAAGTAACTCTCCTTACCAAATAAATTCTCTCTGTTCCTCAAGAGCAAAAATAAGGGACCAAAGAAACTCTTATTGGAATAGGAAAAATAGACCATATAACACAAAAAGTATCAGACAAATACTCCAGGTGACCATATAACAAAAAATATAAGAAGTGAGTTTCAATGAGAACCGTAAGCCCAAGTATTAAGATTTCAAAACAACCTATTATTAAAGGAAATATTTTCCTCTATGCCAGGGAAGGAAGAAAAGAGATGGAGAAAATAGAAAAATTAAGACAAAAACATATGCTAACTTAATGTCTATATATATGTTAAGATACTTTGAAATATCTTCTTCTAAAATAATTCTCAGAAGATAATCCCCACCTTCTGAAAATAATTCATATTAAAAGTAGTTGACACACAGAAACGTTCCTCACATTTTCATTTACTAACCAGCTTTTTATATTTCCGAGTGGAGAAATATTTGACCATTTCACAATTTGAATATCACACAAAACAAAAATAAACAAGCAAAGCTCACAGGCTTTTTGTTTGCTTATTTCCCTTTCGGTTTTGTGAAAAAGAACCTCTCACTATGGTAGCCCTGGCTGGCCTGTAACTCAAGTTTGCAGCAATTCTGACTCAGCCTCCCTCCCAGTGCTGGCAGGACACCTGTGTGGCACTACAGTCAGTTACAGATTCTGTTTTTAAGCTAAGATATGATATGGTTCATGAAATACAGAAGCCAAAAAAAAAAAAAAAAAAAAAAAAAAACTTAACCTTACTAATGAAATTGCTTACTGACATTTCCCAAGTAAAGGAACTACTGTTGACTCATTTTGTTTTTTTCAAATTTTAGAAGGCATTAATGATGTTAAATATGAAAAAAACAAGTATAGCATCACTCACTGACTCCAGATTTCATAGGAGGCAAAGTCACACAATTGTTCACTGTTAAACATAAACGTTCCACCAAGGAAGTATCTTGTCTGTGGAGTGACAAGAGCTGCTAAGGTCCTATCTGCTCACCAGGACTCACAGGTTTCAAACCTCTGGTGTAACAGAGTCAACAGTAGTAACTGCACTTCCTTGAGCCTGGTTCTACAGGTAATACAATATAAAATTAACTAATTATAAAAGAAGAAATAAATCTAGTATCTAACATGGATGTAGCCCTGCATATCAGAGAAAGAGTAAAGACCATTATAAGTAAATAAAATGTAAATTAAAATGTAAAATGACCTATCTAATGAACAAGACTAGCAAAAATATGACCAATAAATGTTTCCTAAAAGGTTAGTCACTGACACATCGCCCTACAAAGAAATTACTAGAATCACCTAATCATCAATGGGCAAACTGGTAACAACTGCCCAGGTAGCTACAAAAAGAATGTTGCTGACCAAACCATGAAACATGGGAAGCTCTCAGTCACCTCTGTTAGAAGAGACAGTCACAGGAACATGACTTCATTGAGGTTAGAACAGGAGGAGAATGGAACTGCACAGTAAATAATGGCAACACCAACAAGGCCTTCAGCTCCAGTCTGTACTTTACACAGTACCAGATGCCTTTTCCATAAGAAAGCGTCCAAGTCTAAAGTGAGTAATTTGTTGTTGTCTTGTTTTTAAAGATTCAATCAGGAGCCCTAAGTACAGGCTACACAAAAAAGCCCTACATTAAAAAATTAAAATTATAATTACTAATACTCTTGGTTCAATCACGAAGTTACCCACTTCAAGAAGGAACTACAACTAAGCTACTGCTAGTGTTTGTAGCTATTACATTTCTTCATCCTTTTCCCCACTAGAAACCAAACACAAATCCCATATATTAGTGGAAAGTTACAAGAAGTAAAGGTTACACAAGTCTGTACCTGTACTATTTGGTGTTGGAGTCTGATGATGTCCCAAGGAAGCTAACACAGGTCCAACAGGTAAGGAAGACGGACGCTGCTCTGACTTACACAACTGAGCAGGTTCTAGATTTGAATATGTAAAATGAGTTAGAAAAATAGTTCAACAGATACTCAACAACTTTAATTGTTTGGAATACAAAACTCCTAGATCTGGATTTTTCTGTATTAAGTCAAATTTCTGCTACTTCTTTTCATGATCCCTGAGCCCCTCAGAATCACTGACACTCTCAGCACAGCACAACTGCTCTGTAAAACCAAGAATGCTTCTGAATGGCACGCTCTTGAAATTCAAACCCTGTAAGATCAGACACAGGGCCCACTCCCCCTCATTAGTGCTCGGTGATAGTAACTTCATTCTCAGAGTAAAAGTTCATAAGAGATTTCATGTGGTTTCTTTATGAAGGACTTCTCTTTATGTAACATAGTCTGTGGTTTTCCTATCTCATTTTGAGAACACAAAAATACATGGTACAGGGGCTGGAGAGGTGGCTCAGAGGTTGGGAGCGCTGACTGTTCTTCCAGAGGTCCGGAATTCAATTCCCAGCATCCACATGGTGGCTCATAACCATCTATGATGAAATCTGGTGCCCTCTTCTATATACTGTATACATAATAAATAAATAAATCTTTAATAAAAAAGAAATATATGGTACAACAAATGGGTTTTTGAGGAAAGAGCTCACTATTAGCTCAGGTTAGCCTCAATTCTTGGGGATCCTCCTATCTCAGCCTCCTAGGGGCTAAGATAACAGGTATGAGCCACCATGCCTAGCTTCTGCTAATTTTATTTCTTTAAGTAGTATTAAGTATTCTCCTCTCAACTAGTAGGGCACCTTATATACACTTCATATACATTCCCTTTATTACTGTCTACTGTGGTAAAATATTTATATTGTTTAGAATTATAAAGAATATACCATGTTTACATATTTCTAGGTTACACTTAACTAGATGAGGAGTTTCACATTTTCTTGGCTATGAATTCTGAGTCATAGAATTCAGTCCTGTCAGCAAATCTATACCTCCACCTCTAAAAACCAAAACTCCTTCCATTGTCCTCAAAAGCACCACTACCCAAGATACTGTCTTCATTTACAGCTATTTTATGTGTCTACTCTTATTTTTAATATATATAGAAAATCTAAGAATACTGTGATTATCAAACAAATTAAGTTTTTCATATCTACTACTCCATGAAACATGGTTCCAAATACTGTACCTGGAGGTAAGACAGTCTGGGAAGGCATTGTGCTGATCACAGGTTCCAAGGGACTAGGTTGGTAAATTGCATCTACAGGATTAATAGTACTCTGAGATAAGAAACACAGCAGAGTTATTTTTAATTAAATGTTCTTCTCATGCTGACCACCCCCAAACAAGAAAATGCCACATTTCTAAGAGCAAAATCCAGAGGACAGTATATAGGTAAGTTGGTCAAAATGCAAAAGAGAAATGTATCTTTTTTATACAGAGGTATAAGAGTTTCTCTCAATAAAGCATAGAAAGAAAGAAAAATGAATGAATCACATCACAGAAGGAAGCTAAATGGAAAACCTGCAAGGCAAGAAAGCAAACAACCACCTCAGTTCAGTTCATTGCTCCAAACTCTCACCTCACACAGCATTGCTTCATGTCACTACACACCACACCAGTCACTAGACCAGGTTTGCACTGCTGGGACCACATCTGCCCCACACTGTACACCACACAGTAGACTATATATGCCACAATGGGGTGCCTTGTATTGAGTATGAGAAGAAGCCTTCCTTGAGGACATTTTTGTGGTTGGGTATTCAAACATGTAGTGACAATGTTAGGGTAAGGACAAAAATCTAGATTTCTGATTCCAAATCAATGAGTTATTCTGACAGCATGATGCACTCTAATCCAAAACTCCATAGTTTTCTCAACTTGTTTTTTTCCTGAGACAGGGTTTCTCTGGGTAGCCCTGGCTGTTCTGGAACTCTTTGTAGACCAGGCTAGCCTCAAACTTACAAAGATTCACCTGCCTCTGTCTGCCAAGTGCTAAAATTAAAGGCATGCACCACCACTGCCCAGCCTCATTTTGATTTTTAAAGAGAGAGGTAGGTTGGTAAATTTAATTTGATCAATTAATTAAAAGAACTGATTTTGAAGCAGTTTTGTTGTTTTGAGGTTCAGGCTGGCCTCGAACTCAGCATGCAGACCAGGTTTGCCCACAAACTTGGTATCTTCTGCCTTACATACTGTGAGTACAGAGGTTTGCTAACACGACACATTTGTTAAAACAAGATCTTTGCTATTGAATGATCCCCAAATGTATCTATAAAACTTTAAAAACCACTTAGCAACAAAACTGAGATAATGGTACAGAAATTTTTTTTAAATACTGTTATTTAATTTTTAAATTTTTTCAGGCTATCAAAACCCTTCTCTATTTTAAAAAGCATTCAATCTGATTTTCTTAAATAATTTAAACTTAAGAATTCTGATCCTAGGCCTGGTGGTGGTGGTGGTGGTGGTGGTGGTGGTGGTGGTGGTGCACACCTTTAATCCCAGCAAGAAGGTAGAAACAGGTGGACCTCAGTGAGTTCAAGGCCAGCCTGCTCTACAAAGCAAGTTCCAACCAGAACTGCTACACAGTTAAACCCTGTCTCAAAAAACAAAAACAACAATTAGTTACCAAAGACATTAACTGAAAAACCAAAGGATACTTAACAGATGACACCATAAAAATAACCTTAAACAATCACATATCTAGTAAAGAGAAATAAGGAAGTACTGAGACTGAGAGCTGTAATTTTAATTCCTTAAACTACTTAAGCTCCTTAATCCTCTCTGGGCCTCAGTTTTCCCCAGTGAGTAAAATGAAACAAAAGCCTGGATTATATAGCCTCTAATTCAGTGGCTCTCACATGCAATTCCTCCAATTCCTCGGACAAACCTCTATCTCTAAAAATAATTAGTTATTATTTGTAACAGTAGCAAAACTACAGCTGCAAAGTAATGTAGTTGCAAAAATAATGTTATTGTTGGGGTCACTACAGCATGAGGAAGGAGGAGAACCACTGCTCTAGAGCTCTGGTTGTTACTCTGACAAGCCTTGAAACTGTTCTTAGGATAAACTGCTGGTCCCTAGTGCTCTTCTCTAAGGACTCCAAGTCTGTCACAAAGGTATGGAGCTGCAGCTGAGTGGTAGAGCCCTTGCCTAACGTGTATAAGGCTCTGGCTTGATCCCCAGGACTATGAAACCAAAACTAAACAAAGGCAAAGTCTTTTCACTAATACTTTGATCCACATGAATGAGAATGTACTATTCTTCCCATTGAAGAGTCTAAGAAAATAACTTTAGAATCAGGGACTAGAACTCAACTTTTTTATCAAAGCTTTCTTACAGGTAAAATATTGTACATTAGGCATGTTAAACAAACAAAACAAATTTTACAAAAACTTTTAAACGTCTTTGTGTTCGTGTTTGTTTGTTTGTTTGTGTGTGTGTGTGTGTGTGTGTTATGAATTTAATCTAACCCACTGGCATTTACTTATAATCCTAACTACTTGGAAAATGGAGGCAGGCAGATCCCAAATTCAAGGCGTAGAACAGCCTATAGAATGAATTCAAACACAATTTAGGCAACTTAAGTGAGATCTTGTCCTAAAATAAAAAGAAATCATGGCTGGGGACACAGCTCAATGGTAACTAGCTTGTCTGGCATGTGTAAGGCCCTAGGTTTAATACCCAACACCACAAAATAAGAATAAATTAAATTTTTAGAAACTAGAAGTCAATGTTTTAGACTGAACTCCTTACACTAGGCCTCAAAAGACCAGAACAAGCCCAAACAGAGTCACCCAGGCTAAATGGTACACAAACTGAAAGTCCAAGGAACAGGTAGATGCCAAAACAGGGCACTGTCCCCTGATCATAAAAATTTAAATTCTCCTGAGTCTACTTTAATCCAGATTATAAGAGAACTAACCGGCTGAATAGCGGTGGTGCATGCCTTTTATCCCAGCACTCAGGAGGCAGAGGCAGGCCAGGTCAACAGAGTGAGTTTCTTTCTTGAAAGAAAAGGAGATGAGAGGGAGGGGAGGGGAGAGGAGAGGAAAGGAAGGGAAGGAAACTGCTTGTTCACCAGTGTTGCTTTTATTATACAGTTCCCACACCACCTTATAAAATTCCCTGTTTCTGATACTACCTCAATAGAACGCATCCTTTTAAAATTAGAGGCTCCAAAGTCACAAATCACAGATAAACTAATCAGATCTGTAATAAAGTTTGTTGTAATTTTGTCTTTTTGATAGCATATACATCAAAAGCATACAACCTTTTTTTGTTTTGATGGGAAAAGACTTGTGCATATTTATCTTCAATCACCTACCAATTTTAGATAAAAAAACAAAAACTATTTTTTACAACCAAGCAGTGGTGGTGCATGCCTTTAATCCCAAGTAGATCTCTTGAGTTTGAGGCCAATCTGGTCTAGAATAAGTTTCAGGATGGCCAGGGCAAAACACAGAAACCCTGTAATAAAAAAATAAAACATCCCCTCTACCCCTTCAAAGAAAAAAGGATGTTAAACAAGTAATCCTCAACTGTAATCTGTTGGAATCATGTATCCATAATAAAGCAATGTGTAAATAAATTATGTAAAATATACATGACTAACATTTTTTGAACAGTATGTGTTCACATAAGTAAAGGCTTCAGCTTTGTCCTAAGGCTGAGTAACTTGCCTAGGGTCTAAGATGGTAAATGCCAGGACTATATAGCACAAGCCTGAGCACTCTAGCTCTCAGCCCATATCATGAGTTCCCATATTCAAAATAAACCATTGTTTAAGAAAAAGACTACAGTTTCAAAGCAAATTATTCAAAATTATTTTTTACAAGTTTAAATTTTTCTACCTATGAATCTTCTTAATGTTCTTCTTAAATTGTAAAGGATCAAACGTATGGTATGCTTTCTAAAGTCTTGCCTATTTTTATACACAATAAACTGGTCTTTGAGAGGAAGAGAGATTAAAAATAACCAAAACTTGCATTTGCAAAGGCATCTTCTTTGGGGATCCTGGTAGCTCCCTAAGACTACCTCAAGAAGAGGCAGAGAAACTACACTGTGTTTATACTGTGCAGTTGCAGTGTATCATATCATCAGGCTTTACACTTCGAATAGAGAAATAAAAATCCCAATATATTTAATTTGTATTTCAAAATGATTCCTTTATCTGTTGTCTGAAAAAAGATTTACAAACGCACAGATAATAAACCTTCCCATTTCAAACCAGATGTAAAGCCACAAAGCTTACTCCTCCCAGGCACCATGAGGGGATTGTCCAGGGTCTAGCATGTTAGCTCCAGATTTTAGACAAGCTGGCACTGAGCTTCAGGGTAAAGAAGTGGTTTCAAGAACAGTCTGTTTCTCTCTTAAGAGAAGGTATCATGTAGCTGAGGATAGTCTTTAGCTCCTAACCGTTCTGCCTCCACTTCCTGAATGCTAGGGTTCTGGGTGTCACCATGAAATCTGATTGATGTGGTATGTTGGGGGAGGGCAAACCCAGGGCTTCCAATGCTAAGCAAGAACTCTCAATTAAGCCACGTCTAGTCAACAGAAGTCACTAAAACTATAAACTTATTTTTGTGTGTATGTGCAGTGAGTGTCTGTGTGTATGCACATGTACACCTGTGCATAGAGACCAGAGGTCAACAATGGTTGCCTTCTTCTAACACTCTCTCCCATGTTTTTTGAGACAGGACCCAGAGGTCTCTCCCTTACCCCATGCCACCATGCTTGGTTTTTATGTGGGTACAGTAGATTCGAACTCTGCTCCTCCTGTTTTCATGGCAGACACTTTACCAACTGAGCCATCTCCCTAACCTTCAAACTACAAATCATTAAAATCTTTTATTATCAGCTAAGAATTGTAGCCTTAAATTTCTTCTTATTTACAAATGAAATGTTAGAAGTAATAGAAGGGTAAAAAGCTAAAGAATAGGAAAATAACTATGTCAAAAAAAAATCCATGTTATTTGTTCTACCAAGAATACATTATGCAACACAATACTAATGACAAATACAAAATCTAAAAATCAAACAAGAGGAACACATAAATATAAATTTATTTTTATAGATGTATGCTTCAACATCACATACCTCTCTGTTTCACTCTGAGAAAAAAAGGTTTAATAAAAATACAGCTTGGTGAGTGATGCCTTGTGAAAGCTAGTTAACCCTTCAAGTTGACACATGCAAAATGATTCATCCACAGGACAAACACTTAGAACAATTTTAAGGCTGCCATTTCCCTGCCAAATGATTGTTGAAAGATGGCCAAGTTTAGGAGGTCAAGAAAAATTGCAAGGGTTAAAAACAAAAAGCAGTGAGCAGGTGAAGAGAAGAGTTTGTGTTGAAAGTGAACAGAGATTCAGGCTTCTCCTGATATGACTGGTTATAATACGCTGCAAGAGGAAAGGAACAAAGACCACATTAGACTTACTATAATTCCATCTGCGTGCTGCTCCGCATTACTCTGGTCCTTAAGGAAAAATGTTAAAGATATTAACTTCATTCTCACATTTAAGTAATGCCTTGCGTATTTTTCCTACTAAGAAAGCTTCTCTTACTAGGTAAGTAATGAAGTTAAAATGTTACTTCTCTGCTTCCACTGAGATTTTCATTTCATGAGATTGGTATTCACTCTTGACCAGACACAAATTAGTCAACACAAACAAGAGGACAGTTATTTCTGTAAAGGCACTGACTGGACGTCAGTGAAGTAGCCTACCAAAGGTTACTTATAGCAACAATTAAAGGCAGATATGATAGCATAACTCAGTAAGTTATGCCAACTAATCACAGTTCCTAAACTTGTATTGCACTTTACAGGCATGACCCCAGAATGGTCACAATTTCACATATCGATTATGACTTCAGAATTACACCAATACTTTTCTGAGATATGTTCTAATTTTTGTCTAAAGTTAATAGTACTCAGTATATGTCACAGTTGTGCAGCCTGGTCCTCTTGGGGGACCCCCTAACAGTGGGAACAGGGGCTGTCTCTGGCTCTTTTACAGGCTTTTGGGACCCTATTCTTCATACTGGGTCACCTTGCCCAGCCTTAATACACAAAGAGGTGCTCAGTCTTACTGAAAGTTGATGTGTCATATTTTGTTGATACTCATGGGAGAGCCTTTTCTAAACAGAACAGAGGAGGAGTGGATTAGGGAGTGGGGACAGAGATGGAATGGGTGGAGGGGCTGGGAGGAGAAAAGGAAGGGAAAACTGAGGCTGGGATGTAAAATAAATTTATTTATCTATTTATTTATTTATTTTTTACATGGAGAAAAAAATGAGACTTTATTCAACAATAAAAAAAGCCATTGTGTTGTGTAAGTAGGTAAAATAAATTTATTTTTTAAAGAAAAGATTATGTCATATGATTATTGTACTTTTAGTATACCGCAACCTCAGAAAACTACGTTTCTTGGATTTCTTCATGTTCACTCATAGAAAACTGTACCTATTTCTGGGTTTTTATGAGGATAAAAATGAAAAAAATACATGAAAGTATTTAAGGAAGAAAAGTTAAATATAAAACCAAGTTTTTTAAATTAAAGGGAACCAATGCAATTCTTGCCTTACTCAGGTATATAATATAAATGTAGTATTCCTAGACAGATTTGTCAACTTGACACAGTATCTGGGAAGAGGAGTCTCAACTGAGAAAGTGTTTCCATCAGACTGCCTGTGGGCAAGACTGTAGGGCATTTTCTTGATTAATGATTGATGGGGAGGGGGCAGCACATTGTGGGTGTGGCCCCCCAGGCATATGATCCTGGTGGTAGGCAGCATTCCTCTCGGGCTTTTGCTACAGTTCTGTTTCTAGGTTCCTTCCTACCTTCTTTCAGCAGTGGAGTGTGACCTGAGAGTTATAGGAAATAAACCCTTTCCCCTCAAGGTGCCTTTGGCCATGGTGTTTGTCACAGTGGTAGAAACTGTAACTGGGACATGCAGTACCAAAGGGAGACACAAGAGACCCAGAATAAGGTAACAGCTATAGCCTTTGCTTTTTCCAGACACGTGTGGGAGACATTCCAAAACAATGATGCAAAGAGAAACCAGGTACACAAGGAGTGTGACAGAATAATTCCACAGCAGCAAGTATAACCACAATCATCCTCTAGCGTATGTTAAACTGTCCTACCTGGAAGCTTTCAAGATCCAGTAAAAGTCAATCTTTGGTCTTTGTTTTAAACATAACGGTCAAATTATATCCCAAATATTTAGCTTAGTATGGACTTTCAGAAATCTATACCTCAAAGTGTCAATCAGGAAGATCTGAACATTTGCCGAAAAGAGCTACTTCAGCAGACCGGAGACAGCTCCTTGGGAAAGCCACTACAAACATCTCACTGTTGTCTCAGAACTGGGTTTGAAGAGAACTCAAACACCAAACTGTACAGAGTGGCTCACTAAGTCTCCTGTGGAAACACAATGCTCTCTACCTACGGTCTAGAACGGTAGGAGTGTCTACTGAGGAGCCTCTCGTAAAAACCTGGGCATGGCATCTCTAATGAGCTTCCCTAGTAAATAGCACTTCTCACACTTGGTAATGGTTTGTCACTTCAGAGGACTAGAAAATGTGTCTGGTTTCTTCTGAGTGCTGTTTCTGTGCTTTCCCTTTGCTGATTTTGCTAATGAAATTCTGTGACTCAGTACTGTATCCTATCTGTCTTCACCAACATAGCTGTGGTCTAGGAACTCTTGGCCCAATACACATGTTCTTTACAAACCTCCAAGAGGTTTAACTACACTTAATATCTACACAATTCAAATTGATATTTTCCCCTTATGTCAACAACTGAATTAATGACACACTTCAAAGTCTAAAACCTCAGTAACTCTAATACAGAAAAATTAAAAATTTAGAATTATTATAGAGAAAGGAAATTCAAGTTTCCTGCTCAGATTACAAACTTCAGACATTTAGTTTTCTTCTTCTAATTTCTAAACAATAAACTTATTTTTCCCTAAAACTTTAAGAATATGAAATACAGAATATCAAATTGCCAAAATAGTCTGTTGTAAGGCAAATAATCATATCCTCTCGACTGCTGAACTATGTGGGCCTTTGTGACTATGCCCACTAAGAGCACAAGTTATTCCAACACTGCGACCTGCCTTGCTTTCTTGGAGACTACTATACTGTGAGGAGGCCTGGGCAGCCACAAGACAATGTGGAGAGAAATTGAACTCCACTCCTTAACAATTTTATAACTATGTAAGGAAACAATCTTCAAAGTGGGTTCTCCAGGGCTGGAGAGACAGACTAGCTTAAGTGAAGGGTTGAGGACATAACTCAGCTGGTATAGGAAACCCCAGTATGGTCCTCAGTACTGCACAAACTGAGAATGTCTGCACACTCTTGTAGCCCCAACACTGGCAAACTGGAGCACATTCTCAGCTCACTGACTTTGAGAACAACCTGGGCTACGTGTGACCCTGTTTCAAAACAAAACAAAACAAAACAAAACAAAAAAAATTCTAGGGCTGGAGGGATGGCTTGGCAGTTAAGAGCATTGACTGTTCTTCTGGAGGACCTGAGTTTGATTTCCAGCATCCACATGGCAGCTAACAACTGTCTGTAATTTCAAGATCTGATACCCTTACACAGTTATAAATGCAGGGAAAACACCAATTCACATAAAATATTAAAAATATTCAGTACCACAAAAAATCTAGCTCTTCTAAATTTCTGTATGATCTGCATGATAAAACTACATTTAATAATTTTCATCAAAATGTTTTTTCATATAGGCTATCTTATAGCATGTTCTAAGTCAGAGCTTATTTGCCTTTTAAGGTATGTGAAATCTACACAAGTATACAGTCTCTTAAATGCTTTACCATGATCATAAGCTATAGATAGTTGGCCTATTATCTTGTATAGCTGATCAGTATTAGCTAAAGCAAAGTGTCCAGTATTGCTACACCAGAGACTCCACTGAATTTAAAACGACTTAGGAAAAGGGCCCACTACTGTCCCACATTAATCAGAGCATGTGTGCATATGGTCACAAGTGCAAGGGCTGTTATTAACTTGTTTAAACATATGGGAATGATCAAGATCTGGAACTATATCACTAAAAATAAGCATGAGCACCTCATGATCTGGGATAACTTTTGACTAGAATTATGAAGTCCAGTATTTTTAAACCATCCATACTTTTAAAAAGATTAAAGATTAAATAAATTCTGCACTACCTAATGAGACAATGTCTTAATTATATATATCTACATAAATTCTAATTTATAATCCAAATTTTAAGTGATTTGGCAAATGTGGCTGTGATGAGAGAAAACGTACATTAAAACAAATAGTGAATTTAGACTCTTTTTCATACTATAACAAAAAAATCAAAGTGCAATACTGCCATAAATGTGAGACAAAATAAAAAACACACAAACAAAAATCTTTATGATCACAGATGGCAGAGAATCTTTTTTTTCCCCCTGAATATACAATCACAGAAAGGCTTTGAGAGGACAATAGAAAGGCAGGTCTAGGCTGAGAAGGGCCTCATCAGAAACTAAAAAGGTAAAGCCTTATTCTCTAACACCCAGAACTGTAAAAATAAATAAATAGATAGATAGATTAATTAATTAATTTTGGTTAAGCCATCCAGTTTCTATGATATTTTGTTATGAAAGCCTTTACTAATAAGGCAAGTGGCAAGTGAGTCCTTGAGGAGACAAAATGCATGTCAGGAAGCACAACACATCATATAGCTGTGGCCACCGATGCAAGGTTATGAAGAGAAAGAAACTAGTGTGACAGAGATTATTTCAGATTGCCAAGACATTTCATGTGGCAGAAATCTGAAGGAAGTGAAGTGAGAGACCACCTTGTGGACATCTGTGAAAGGAGGCAGCCAACAGAAGCAAAGGCCCAGAACTGAGGAGAACACTTGACTCCTCCTCTCAAGAAAAAAAAAAAAAAAAAAAAAAACGGAAAAACAGGCCCCTGTTATCAAATCTTGTGATCAAGCAGAGGAAGACGATGAGAGCCCAGTGAGGGCTCAAATGCTACAATGCCAAGCAGTTCTCTCCAGGATCGAAAGGAAAGCAAGAGATCTGAGCAGGCAATCAATCAACGTGCCATACACTGAAATTAAGCTTACAGATGCAGTCACATAGATGCCAACATATGTGTAAGTTCTACTTGCACAAAGGGAGGGGGAGGAGGCCTTCACAATAGAAAACTTCTTTCTGGAATTGATTGAAAAGCCAAAGTATAAGTGACTCCAGAATACCACTACTCATTCTGAAACACTCTGAAAAGTAGACTAAAACATTTCTTGTCTAGCAGAAAAAAGATTTAATAATTTGGACTTCAATATAGTTCAAAGACAGGGAACATCAAAAATATTCTTGATAAGGAGCAGTAAGATGGTTTAGCAGGTAAAGATGCTTGACACCAAGAATGACAACCAGATCCATACAACAGAAGATAGAATACAAGAGAAGATCAGCTCCCACATGTTAGCCTCTGACTGCTACACACAATGAATAAACCATGTAATACACTGTTTAATGAGTAGCTAAGAGGAACCTACTGAGACAAAAAAGGCTACACTCAATGTGCAGCTATTTAAAGTTCTGAATGTCTGTCTGAGACTAACAAGGCAGGTGCACAAGTTTTTGATGAGTGTGTAATTCCTCTCTTCCTGCCTCCACCCCAATAAGTGCAGGTGTTCCTCATACAGTTAGGTAAATTTAGATCTGAGAAAAACTAAAAACCAAAACCCTTAGCCTGAATTTCATGCCTCCAACACTGTCCTATGCTACTATGCCACTAACAATGGGAAGTAAAAAAGAGATCCTATAACTGGGCAAACAAAAACATGTAAATGAGTAAAACAGACCACTGATTATTTTGAAACCTACCTGCTAAGCTGTCTACATATCTGCTTCTACCCACTAGCTATCGACAGATGCAAAGGTATTGAGTATAATGGTGAGTAGGAAGTTTTTTACCAAGTGCTTATTCTCAAATGTATTTTTCTTTCTCCAGGTCAAAATATTTGAGTATACCAAAAAGCTTTCATAAAAGCAGATGTGCATTAATTAGTATTTAGCCCATAATTCACTACCCATCTTGTTCCATGGATAACAATTATTAAGGAGTGATTCACCAATGTAGTTCAGCATCCTCCTCTCCTCAAAAACAATCAAACAAAAAAATAAAACCCATGTCAAACACCAATTTCAAAAATACACCTATTATATTCTTTCTTATATTTAAGAAAAATGCTACACTAAAGTTTAATTCTCAATTTCTAAAAAAAAAATCTGTAAAAGATTTAACAAAATATAGTGTCCCATTCCAAGCTGCAGTCGAGGTTAAAGCAAAGAATGAGTTCTTTAGAAAACAGACCAATGTGTGAGTAATAACATCCAAACACAGCAGTCGTTCAATAAAATATAAAGTTCCACAATTCTGTTTCCTCTTGAAAGGTGGTGTTTCAGGACTGACTTTTGTTGTCTACTAAAAAAAAAAATTCCAATACAATTTTTTTAAGTTATAAACTTTGAAAGGAAATAAAAAGTAAAATTTACTTACTTTAGCAATCTGTAGCAACACGATGCAGTGTTTAATTGATTCTACCATGCTCTATAAAGACAAAACATTGATTTTAGGATCTTGCCGCAAATAAAACAGTTATTTGATATTAAAGCTAAACATATCTTTAAAAATTAGTTCAAATATACAAAGGAGTAAATTTTACACATCAAATACTCTGTGTATCTGGTAAATTCTAATTTGCTGACAGTGTGACAAGTTATTTATTAGCAATTCTATGATTTACACTAAGGAATATCACACTCTACCAATAATATCTACTATTTTTCTCTCAAAGATAAAGTGTGTGAGTCTGGTTAACCTTCAATTATTTAGATCAACAGCAGTAACTCCACTGTCAGTTCAAAGCAAAACACAGGACAGGATAGGGCCAAATACTTAGATATGAAATATTATTATGCATATTTTAACAATACTTTTATCAAGATAAAATATCAATAGCAGTCTAAGTGATAACAACAAAGGATGGCGTACTGCATTTTAAAGTGGAGAGTATGTATAGGTTGAGCACCCCTAATCCTCGAAGTTTCAAGACTCAATTTCAGGTGTCAGGGAGTCAAACTGCAAGCACCAACTACAAGGTAAGGCACTTAAGAAACATACATGCATCTTGACTTCAGACTTGAGTCCCCTTATCTCATGTATGTGAAAATGATCTACTAGAGATACTTCTAGTGCCAACTATCTCAGATATGGGATATCATTTTTTTCTTTCTTTGTTGTTGAGATAGTCTCAAAAATGTCCCAGGTTGGCTTGAGACTCGCTGTGTAGTTGAGGTTGGCCTTTACTCCTAATCCTTGTGCCTTGGCCTCCCAACTGCTTGAATTATAGGTATATGCTACCACGTTTAACAACAACCACCTACTGCTTTTATCCCAAGATACCACTAAAGTTAAGACCAAAAACAAATAAAATGGCCCATGGAATCAATTTCAACCACAGAAATAATCTGTGGCCCATGACTCAATTCTTAAATACCCTCATAAAATCCACAGAAACTAAGACACTGCTTGTTCTTATAAGCAGCAGCAGGTTAAAAGGGGACATTTAAAAGTGGCTTCTAAATTGAAGTCAGAGTTTTAATACATAACTTACATTTGTTGTGTCTTTGAGAGTTTCAACTTTCTGTGAAAAATAAGTTTTAAATAGAAATAATGAGAATTACAAAGAGGTACATACTGTTGTTTTTAGGGATTAGGCATTTAAAGCTTTTTTTTTTTTTAACACTATTCTAAGTGTAATCAAGTTAGGAAGGAAATACTTCCCTGTTATATTTTTTAATCTAAATCCAATATTCAAATTTAAAATTCCAAATATTTTATGGATAAACACTCATAAAATTCATGCACTCTTTAAGACTTGTAAGGAAGTATAAAACATTCTTATATCTTTGCTGAAAATAAATTTTATATTACAGACTTTGTGATTTTTCAAGAAAAATAAATCACCTTCCTAAAGTGTCTTTTAAATAATCTAAATATAAATTTCAAAAATAAGAATAGAAAGTGAGTTAGAACATAAATTAATATTATCATTAAGTGCAGCTAACCAAACTCTACAGCTACTGTCAGCAGGAAATGCTGCTCCGGGAGCAGAACAAGAAAAGTGACCAGACAGAAGGCCTGGAGGGCTGCAAGCGGAGCCCTGGACTCTCTGCCGCCTGCTCATCCCAACTCTTCTCCATCAGAAATGACCACACGGAAACAATAACTTCCTTTTTGTTTCATTGTTTTGAGACAAGTTCTTACTGTGTAGCTCTGAGTGTCCAAGAACAAAATATGTAGGTCAGGATCGCCTGAACTCAGAGATCCTTCTGTTTCTGCCTCCTGGCTGCTGGGATTAATGGTGCGAGCCTCCAAGCCCTAGAAATTTAGCAACTTTCTACTTACAACACATTACATATAGAGAAGAACTTACTCCCAAACACCTAGTACTTGCAAAACAGAATAATCCTTTTATTTAATTAGCAAGCTGTAACTGAAAATTTATCAGAAAATGCCACTTGCGGGCACACTGTAGAAGTATAGAGTAGATCAATAATACTGTTTTTAGTGGGTTGGGTTTTTTTTTTGTTTTTTTGGTTTTTTTTGTCATTTTGTTTGTTTGTTTTGGGATGGGGTCTCACTATGTAGTCCTCACTGACCTCAAACTCACAAAGCTGCATGTGCTGGGACTAAAGACGTGTGCCACCATGCCTCATCCACTTTGTTTTGTTTTCTACAGAAGCTTGCTAGGTAGTGCAAGCTGGCTAAAACTTCCTGATCTTCCTGCCTACACCTCCCCAGAGCTAGGATTCTAAGCCTGCCTTAGTTCCCCTGGGTTCAACAATATGTTATAATAAAATACTGATGTACTTCCATTACTTTTCAAAAAAAACTTTCAAATTTTAAAAAATTAAGTAAAATTATGGTTGTAGAAGTTACCTTTCTCTGTTCATCATCTTTACAATTCTGAAGCTTGTCATCAAAAAGCTACAGGGTATGAAAAGGACACTTTTAGTATCAAGATATTTTATTACACTGTGTTCACTTACTAAACAGAAAAGTAAGCCTTAGTCCCTAAACATTTCTGCTGTGGCTAGTAACATAAACATTTTAACATAGCATAAATTTTTTCAAGACTCTGTATCAATCACATGCTTCTATGTGAATGAATAACTGTGAACTGCTAAGATTAAATGCTACGGTAGAATTATAGCCCCTCCCATTTTTGTCTATTTTTCTTGTCTATGTTTGCAATTCATGAGCATGTGTGCACATGTGGAGGCCAAAGGAACATGTCCAGGGTCTTCCTCTCCCACTCTCCACTTTGCTTTGTGAGGCAGGAACTCTCACTGAACCCATTATGTGTAAGCCAGCTGACCCATAAGCTCCCAGGATCTGCCTATCTCCATTTTGTAATGGTGTGGTTATAAAGAACCTGTGGCAATGTCTGGCTTTTTACAGAGGTGCTAGCTAGGGATTTTAACTACTGTCTCTTGCTTTCTTAGCAAGCACTTTTACTGAAAGAGCCATCTCTCTATCTCTAAAATCATGACTTTTTGAACTGTCTTTTGTTTGTTTGTTTTTCGAGACAGGGTTTTTCTCTGTGTAGCCCTGACTGTTCTGGAACTTGCACCCGAGACCAGGCTGGCCTCAAACTCACAGAGATCCACCTGCTTCTGCCTCTCCAGTGCTGAGATTTAAAGGTGTGTGCCACCACCACCTGACTCTTGCCTTTTTTTTTAAGTGTATATAGTATGCATGTGTGTATGTTTGTGTGTGTGTGTGTGTGTGTGTGTGTGTGTGTACATTCTATGTGAAGGTCAGAGAACACTGTGTATCTTCTATTGTTTTCTAACTTATTTCTGGAGACTAGGTAACATGTCTCACCAGATCTGGAGCTCACACTTGACTTGATGGTGACCAGAAAACTTATAGCATCACTCATGCTGGAATTACAGGTCTGTACTACTGTGCCCAGTTTTACATGAGTGCTGGGAAACCAAACTCAGACCCTCGTACCTGCACAGCAAGCACTGATCTCCCAAGCACCTCCACAAGACCTTTTATTTTATATTTTGAAAATAGGGTCTTACTATGTAGCCTAGATTGGCCAGGAAGTATATAGCTTACTATATAGTTTGACCTCAAATAGGTGATCCTCCTGCTTCAGCCTGAGGGCTAGGATTACATATACCAGCCACACAACACTTTCAGGAACTTGAAATATTTATTTAAACTCAAAGTTTTTTTTTTTTTTTTTTGCTTTGTTTTCTAAGTTAATGAGCTTTTTCTTCCTATGAACTATCATTTTAATTCAAAGAGAAATACAGTCACACACACACCCCCAAGAATGAAAGGGATGGGAAACCCAAGGTCTTATGATATACTATTTACCTTTTGCTCAATAATCAAAAAGTACTGAACATAATTTTTATCAATATAATTATAGAAAAAAATCTTTTAAGGAGTCAGCTTTAAAAATTGCTGAAAACAACAAGGGATGTAAATTATCATCAAGTAACTTCTAAGTACAGTTTAGCAACATTTACTTCTTTACATCAGAACAGCATGTCATACCTTTAATTGTTCTATCAAGATCTGCAGGTAAGCGTCAGCTTCTGTAAGTTTCTTATCAAAGTCTTGGACACTAGGAACAAATCCTGAATCCAAACCCTAGAGGAAAACAAAGAGAATGATCTGACAGTGCCCAAGCAACGTGTACTATTACAAGAATCTTTTCATCCTTCACAGGTGAGTAACTTCAACTTTCTTTTCTTTTTTTTTTTTTTTTTAAACAAACTTTATTTATTTGCCTTGGTGTTTTGCCTGGAACTGGAACTACAGACAGTTGTTAGCTGTCATGTGGGTGCTGGGAATTGAACCCGGGTCCTCTGGAAGAGCAGACGGTGCTCTTAACCGCTGAGCCATCTCTCCAGCACCAACTTCAACTTTCAAAACAGACAGTATATTTACACAAATTTGTTTAAGTTAACATTTTCCAGGAAAAGTACTGTATCATCAACCTTCCTCTCACCAATTACATATGCTGCTGCTCAAAGGAGAGGGTTGGCTCCCTGGCCCTCAAAATCATTTTCCCCAGCCCCTATAAACACTCCCACCACAGCCATAGTCATTTAGCTAAGAAATATAAAACCTCCTAGACTGTTTATTTCCCCTATTTTTTTCCTGTCCCCAGAATCTTCGTGTGTGTGTGTGTGTGTGTGTGTGTGTGTGTGTGTGTGTGTGTGTGTGTGTTTAAATTACATGTATTTGTTGGAGGTAGAGGCTCGAAGTATGTAGATGTCAGAAGACAGCCTATGGAGTCAGTTTTCTCCTTCCACCATGCAAGTCCTGAAAACTGAACTCAGACTTGGCAGCAATTGGCTTAACCCAAGGAGCTAATTCACTGCTCCACTGAGCTTTTCTTTTTTTTCTTTTTTCTTTTTTTTTTTTTTTGGGGGGGGGTGGTTGGGCCAGGGATAGGGGGATGTTCAAGGTAGAATTTCTCCATGTAGTCCTGGCTATTCTGAAACTTTCTCTGTAGACCAGACTGGCCTTGAACTCAGAGATCCAACTGCCTCTGCCTCCCAAGTGCTGGGATTAAAGATTTTTAATCCACTCCATCAAGCTTAACTTCTACCATCTTTTTTCCTTATTAAAAAAAAAATTAAAGGAAGCTGAGCACAGTAGCATGCATCAATAATCCCAGCACTAGGGAGACTAAGACAGGAAAATTATAAATTCACAACTAGCCCAGGCTAAACAGTCTCACAGCCCTTTCTAGCTCCAAGTGCTGGTTCTTCTCACCTGATCAAGTTCCCTAAGTCACTTTCAGCCTTGGCATGAACACTACACTCTTGACAGGGTATAAATGTTTATTTATTTGGAGGCCCCACTTTTTTTCTCGGTTTAAAAGTCCAGGAATGCACATCCTTTTTGTACATCTACATCTCAAGTTTCCAAAGACCATAAGCTTGCCATTTTGAAATTGTTCAAAAGAAATTTTGAGTTCTTAATCATCTCTGACTAAAACAACAAATCTTAGTTGTAAAGTGTGAAGCACTTGGAGAGAACCACATTCCAGCAGATGGTGTCTAGCAGCACACCAGCGGTCCTGTGCAGAGGAGCTACCACCACCAACTAACTTCTAAGCCAATCACAAAACTGCACTAAGTGGGTGACAGACAGTGTAGCTCAACAAGCTCAGCTGCCCTTCACCTCTGCCTCTGGCCAAGTGCTTGTCTATACTGTCTGTCTGTATTCTCATCTGAGTCAGCTGACATTCAGGCTTCTTTGATATACTGGTCTTCTACCTGGGCACACACACTTCACCATTGTTAAAGCCAGACACACCCCATCTTCGAAACATCAAACTGAGATGGGCAGTACCTCAGTTTCTAACCCAGCTCACTCCACCTCTCTCTTCCCCCTGCCGCCTGCCACTACTAAAATAGCAGCTACTCCATCCACTAAAACACCACACAACACTATTATTTACTGTTCTTCTCAAAACTAAAATTGACATTCTGACACAAAATATTTTTAAAAAAAATTAAAATTACAGCATTTTACGACCATGAAAAAAGTCAATTTATCTTGTAATTATTTTCTTTCTCAAATTTAAAGCTGATAAATCTTGCCTTACTTGCACATAAAAGAGAATACTTGAAGAAAAATACCTTCCTACTGATATATATGAAAACAATGTTTAAGAAAAATTATAATAATGTATTCACAATCCATATAATAACAAAATTATAGTTAAACACATTCTTTGGGGTTTTGTTTATTTTGACACAGGGTCTCAAGTCACTATGTAGCCCTGGCTGGGCTGGAACTCACAGAGATCTGCCAGTGCCTGCCTCCAAAGTGCTAAAATTAACTATTTGGGCTACCACATCCAGCTACATACTTTCAGTTTTTAAAGATATCCCAGAGAACTTCATATTAGAAATGTCTGCTGAGCAGAGTGGAGTTCACACATTACGTTTCACAGGAGGGACAGTCCCTTCTGACATTTAGACACCACAGGAAAATGAGGGGGGGGAGAGCTTGGCTTGGTTTTTGTTTTAATAGTATTGTGGCATAATTAGCAATGATTTGACTATCAAGACCCAGGTAACATCAGTTAAATACGCTGTTCTCACTCAACAGTTACAAAGAACAATGGCACATTTAAGAGTGAACGAACAGCAGGCAAGTGGGAAAGAAGAAAGGTGATCACTAAGAAAGATTCCCTCTTGCAAGTTTGTTTAGAACTATCATTGTTAGCAAATTAATTATCAGCACATTTTAAGTAAATCAGTCAGTGAAACTGGTTTATATTTAAACTTCAAATCTTCAAAGCCCACCTCAGTTATTCTTCAGAAATAATCCTCTGTTGTTCTTAGATCTATGAGCCTTACTGGGCTCTCCTCTCAGCCCCCAGGACACTCTCCCACAATGTCCCTTCCAGGCTTCATAGCCTCACATCATGGAACGCTTCTGGGAGGTTTGTAATGGCAGTCATCAGCCTAAAATCGCAGAACTGGCCTAATTTCCCTTGCACAGCAATCCAAAATCTGCAGGGGTGCTTTAGAAGGAATTCAACAGAGTTAACTTGTCTACAACCAATGAAATAATGTGTATAAATTCATCAGTAGCATGGGCAAGCAGGTGACAGTAACTATATGTTTCTTAAAATGATTAAGAATGCACTAAAGTTAGCACCACCAGTCAGATGTGATGTCTCTGAGTGGTCAAGCCTCTCCTTGTCTCATGAAATGACAAGAAACATTTTAAATTTCTGATATTTTGTAAAATAAAAATAAAAAATATAAAACTGTTGAATTTTTTAATGTAAAAAAAAAAAACAAAAACAAAAACATTGAAGAGTTGGCTCAGTAGCTAAGTTGCTATTCTTGCTGAGCGTTGTAGTTCAGTTCCTTGTGCCTACACAGTGGCTCACAATTTCACATAACTCCTGGTGATCCAATGCTCTCTTCTGACCTCCACAGGCACTATATGCACATGAACCCACACATGCACTTGAAAAACAAAACAACAAACTTTAAGAATTGTATTATCCAGTGGAGAAGTGTACCAAACAGTAGCCAGGAGACTTATCAGCTACTGCAGCCTTAAAGCTGCTGTCTCTTTGGACTTTAAAATTGCTCCTATGAAGCTTATTTTATTTTTGTTTAGTCAAATAAACAGAGGGTCTTCCTGTGGGGGGAGGGGAAGAATTGTATTATATACCTGCTCTTTCCAGCCAATATTCAGACCAGTGAGACTATTGGTCCTTTTTTAATGGAACTTAAAACTTTTATTTATTGTGCATATACATGTTTGTGTACACACACACACACACACACACACACACACACACACACACACACAGAGATGTGTGGATGTCAGAGGGCAGCCTGTAGAGGTCAGTTCTGTTCCTCCTTCAAGTGGATTCTGGGAAATGAAATCGAATCATCAGGTTCTGCCTGCCTGCATCAGGGGGCTTTACTCAGTGAGTCATCCTGCTGGCAATGGAGATTTTTTTTTTTAAACAAGACTAAGAACATAGACCTTTCCTGAGCTGAGACTGGTCTGTCTTCCTTTGGAAAGAATTGCAAACAGGACAGATCTTTAAACCTGTGTGATTTCACACTTCTGGAGAGCAGTTTGGGAGTAAAGCAGATGTATTTCTCAGTACTCTGCACTTGCTCTAACACTGAGCACATTACTCTTTGACTTCTCTAAGACACAAAAGACAGGAACTGTGCCATCCATTCATCAGCACCCTCCCAGGCTGTCTCAGCACTAGATGAATGCATGTGGCACCAGCTGCACCAAATGTCAACTGCACCTCCCCATGTTCCTTTTGGAATTCTGTTTCTGTACTTCTGATCTCTGCTCCCCTTTTCCTTTCTTCTCTTGTCCATGTCCTTCTGCAGTAACTGAAGTGGCCATATTGCAGTGTTGGCAATCAGGACCTTGCTGCGCTATGGCTTACAAGATTGATGTACCACAGTTGTATTACGTGTCAGCCTATATAGAAATTCACTTTACATTTTAACTCAAAGTCCATAGTCCCAGCATTTAGAAGAAAGATCAAGAGTTCTGAGAAGCCAGACTCAAAACAGTAAAACAAATTTTAAGAAGATTAAAAAGCAGTCATAGAAAAACAAACACAAAATGGTCTGTGATATAACAAAAAAAAAAAGTATTTTCTAATTCCTAATATACAGGACTAGCTTGATATTCTTAAAGGACATCTAAAAGCTAACGTGCCAGCAAATTAAATCAAATCAATTCCTATTAATGACTTTAGATGGGATACTAAATACACAACAGAATGTTTCACCCTCATTAAAAAGAGCATTAAGGGCCAACTTAAACCCTTGAGGTACATCCATGAAAACCATAACTTGCTTTGGAGACTCTCCTAGTAAGACTTTTGAGGCAGGCAGTAAAAACTTTTAAAATAACTCCTGTTGACAGTGATGGACAAATAAACAAAGGTTAGCAAGACTATTTCTTCATGACCAGAATCAGAAATTAAGAAATTTATTATGGGTAGCCAGGTGGTAGCAACACATGCCTTTAATCCCAGCACTGGGAGGCTGAGGCAACCAGATCTCTGAGTTTGAGGCCAGCTTGGTGGGCACAGTGAGTCCCAGGATGGCCAGAGCTACACAGAGAGAATGTGTGCTGCAATCTCCCACCCCTCCCCCAAAAAACTTATGGGTAACTTGAGGAACTAAGAATAACACTTAACAGGAAGACTGAGTAATAACACAAAAGAATGTGAAAAATAAAAGTTTCCTATCAAAGCCTTATTTCTTAATGAAAATTTGGACTGAGTTTGCTATATGTAGTATTTTTCCTAAACAGGATAAAATAATATACGGAAAAAAAATGTTCTCCCTAAAAAAGAGAAGGAAGCCATGTGTGCACTCCAAACATCTAGCGGATAGAGGCAGGGGGTTCACAAGTTTAAGGGTAGCCTGAGGTACATTAGCTCCTGCCTCAAAACAAACAATGTTTAAGAGAAAAATATATTTGAAATAAATTATTTATATAAGTTATCATAGAAAGTTCAAAATGATTTTTAAAAGTCATTAGCAGTAGAACTACAGAACAGAAAAATAGCTTAAAATAGGAACAAAGGAAAATTGGGAAGAAAACCTACCTAGTAAGTAAGAATACAAATAAGGAGGCATTTTATTAGCAAAACAAATACCCTAAAAATGATGAATTTTTACACAAATGTCATTTCAATTAAAATAAGAGCACCTGCAAAAAAGTCTATGCTAACAACAGGGGATGACACATTTGAGATGACCTCTCACCCAATCAAAGAAGCAGAAGGCATACTTACGATTCAATCACTTACAATTATTTTTGAAAATTCAAGAACTGGAGAGATACCAGAAGACTGGAAAAAAGCAAGTGTGGTACTGATCTTCCATAAAGGTAAGAAAAGAGAGAGTAGAAAGTTACCATGCTGTGAGTGTGAAATCAATCATCAAGCAAAGGACTAAGAGAAAACCTGTAACTATACAGAGGAAAAAAGGACACAAGCAGTGACTTTTCTGTTTCTCAGAAAATTAAGTTAGCATATTAAGCTCTGAGAAATGACACCATTCTGTATTCCTATCAGATGACTTACAAGTTCATTTAATAACGAAAAAATATACTAAGAAACAACTTAGTAATGTTCATGTGTCCATGATTCCGTGAGAAATACTAATGACATCCTGGGCTACCTGAGCATTCTGAAACATGGTATCTTCCCCCACCCTCTGCGCTCCAGCCATGTCAGATAAGAATACCTTGGAGCTACTGAGGTGTCCTGAAGGTAAGCATTTCTGTGTATTTCTAACCCTAAAGGTACAATATTCAACTACCAATTCATTTGGAGACAAGATCATTAATTTTTAAACATCCATTAACCTGAGCACAGTGTTTCACTGCACCTTTTTGAAGGACATTTCTCCATGGCTTCAAATTGAGTTCTTTTATTCACGTATTAACTAGCAGTTTCTTATCAAAAACTGCTGGGTACTCCAAGAATGCCCTAAAAGGTCTTTCCTCACAATTTAATGTGAACAATACTAACACTATGGATTCGTCATGAATAAGACATATTGAATTTTTTTCAGAGTACTATACTATAAAGTCTGTTATATGCTTATTTCTCATTTTAATCTCAATTTACTACAACACTGTAAAATAGTTATAGGCAAGGCTGAGACCTGGAATCCCAACACTTGGGAAGCTGAGGCAGGACAACTGGAAGTTAAAGGCTAACCAGGGCTACAAAGCAAAATCTTGTCTTAAAAAAGAAAACAGTGAAATAGACTGACACTGAACCTATTTCACAAATGCTTACTGAACATTCAAATCTTCCATTACCACTTCTTTTTTACTGAGAATTTTTTTCATAAAATTTATTTTAATTGCAGCTTCTCCTCCAACTCCTTCTCAGCTAGGATTTTGAAAAAAGGTTCTGACCCACTCCTCTACTTACAAATACTACCACACTTTTCTAATAGTTACAATATCATTAGGAAAGAGTTTGTAGCCTGAGGATATATGCAACCTGAAAATCCTCTAAGGAGTTAGTGTAGTAGAAATGAGTACAAACAAGCGTTAAGGACAGAATAAGTTTTGAATTTTGACTCTGCAATTTCCTAATAGACAACCTGTGCAGACAGTACAGCTCACTGTCCCCGCTTTCATTTCCCTATCAACAAGATGGACCCAAAACCTAATGGCCACTGTTCAATTTCCTTCCTAGATCTGGAGCTTTGGAGAGCCAGAATTCACTTCCTTCAACTCCAGAATACACACAGTACTTCACAGATAAATCATTCTGATGAATTTTTAAAAGAGAAAAAAGAACACTGACAAATAATAGTGTAAGCTGCATGCAGATTTTCTTAGGGAATATACAATTGAGAAAAAGACACAAGGGCTGGAGAGATGGCTCAGAGGTTAAGAGCACTGACTGCTCTTCCAGAGGTCCTGAGTTCAATTCCCAGCAACCACATGACAGCTCACAACCATCTAGAATAAGATCTGAGGCCCTCCTCTATCTAGTGTGCAGGCAGTATACTGTATACATAACAAATAAAAAAATTTCAAAAGAAAAAAGGAAAGAAAAAAAGACAAGCATTAAATCCCATTCCTTAAAAAAAAAAAAAAGAAAAGAAAACAATTGATGAACCCTGAAGAAGATAATAGATGGTATAAAAATGGTAAAAGCAATAATGCAAAATGTGGCAAAAATACAACCAAGAGACAAATTAGACGGGTAAACTCAGCATGGATATTCAGAAAACTATTGGTTAGTATGCCTAAAGCACAAAATGTAAGTTGCATCTAATAATTACCTTGGAAACCAAGAGTCAAATAATATAAAGCAAGCTTCCCCTCCACCAAAGATTATAATGGTTAAACACATCTCTAAACAATAACAAAACCACAAAAGTGTTTCTATTTTTAAATTTACACAGGAAATAACTTAATACTTAAGTTTTTGTTTTGTTTTAAAAAAGAAAATAAACTACAAAATCTAAATTGCTCACACAGAGATAGGACAGAAAAGGGCTGTTTCACCCAACAGGTAAATCAATAATTAAGATCAGTACAGATACCAGCACTAAAATTCATGATTGGGCATAAATGCTTAGTTCTTAAGATGCAACTCTATGCACCCTTCCACTGACAGAACAAAATATAAATATGGACTCCATAAAGTGATAAGGTTTCATAAAAATGGAACAACTTAGTTGGGTGGTAGTGAAGCATGCCTTTAAACCCAGCACTTGGGAGGCAGAGGGAGTCAGATCTTTGAGTTCAAGGACAGCCAGGTCTACAGAGTAACTTCCAGGACAGTCAGAGCTGTTACACAGTGAAACGCTGTCTCAAAAACAACAACAACAAAACATAACAACTTGAGTTTACAGGCCTTCAGAAAATAGTTAGCACTAACTGCTGCTTATCTCACAGATATGAATATTAAACTGCACATTTTAGACATCATTTTATTTAAATATTGTAAGCTGTGTCTTTAAGTTTATGTACTCCTATACCGCCATCTCTTCCTGAAATCAAACACAGAGGAATGGCATTAAATTCTTTTACTTCTTGCGTAGGACTGAGAAACTAGGGAGACCAAGAGAGACTCTCACAGTTTTTGCTTGACATATTTAATTTTTCTATTTCTTTTTATAAAATCAAGGATTTATGGAAAAATATTCAGAAATCACAAAAAATTATATGCAAAGTCACCATTTTATTCTTTTAAGATTATCTAATCATAAAATAAGCCACAAAAAAAAAAAGAGTTGGCATTGCTGAAACTACTCATACTCCATTCCAAGTGAAAGAATAGTAGCCAAATTTGTAGCATCATTTAAAGGTAAAGCACCAGGCAGCAAAAAAACCCTGAAAACAAAGACTGTTGGCATACTGGAAAAAAAAAAACAAAAAACAAGCCCCTTAAAAAACTGAGGGGATTCCATGTCCTTCCTGCCAACATGCTCATGACTCAACTCCAGGTGTTTGCAAACAATGCTTTTCTCTAGAGGCAACTCAGTTAGCTGGGCTACTTGAAGGCTTTTAAATAATATTACTTTGTTATTTATTATTCTCAGGTAGGAGTATGCCATAGAATGCACATGGAGGACAGGGAACAGCTCTTGTGGAGTAAATGCTATCCCTTCACCTTTCTGTGGTTTCCAGGGACCTGAGTCAGCTCATCGGGCTTGCATGCCACGGGCTTTATTTTACCCTCTAAGCCATTTCTCAGGTATCCACCAGGTTAAGTTATCTCTGAATTTAAGTGCACTGTGAATCAGAGGAACAAACATTCTTCCTTTATCTAGTCTGAGGTTATCAACATTTTATTTAGTCTATTCTTAAATAACTACCAAATGCAATTGTTCTAGGTACATATGCAAGCAGGAGAAAGTAAAATTAACCGTGCAAGCCCCTAAAGTAAGCATTTAAGCAAGCACTAAGAATTCTAACAACTTGAGAGTATGCATTTTCTAAACAAACCTATGCTCTTCTGACATGACCTGACCTCTGCACCACAGACGACCTGCGTGATAAACTACTCATACTAAAGTTCTTATCTCACACCAAATGAAACAAAAACAACTTTTAATAGGTTCTACACAGTCTTAGCAGTATCCCTTAATCTGCATTTGCCAAATTATCTTTGTATAACTGATCAGTGGATGTTCAGTGGAAGGAAACACAGGCTCAATTTTGCTGAAGTTGCTCAAAGTACACAGAAAATTATCCAATTAAAAAAGCTGGAAGTCGGCTGGAGAGATGGCTCAGCAGTTAAGAGCACCACCTGCTCTTCCAGAGGACCTGGGTTCGATTCCCAGCACCCACATGGGAGCTAACAACTGTCTGTAGTTCCAGCTCCAGGCAAACACCAAGGCAAATAAATAAATAAAGTTTTGGGGCTGGAGAGATGGCTCAGCGGTTAAGAGCACCATCTGCTCTTCCAGAGGACCGGGGTTCAATTCCCAGCACCCACATGGCAGCTAACAACTGTCTGCAGTTCCAGTTCCAGGAAAACACCAAGGCAAATAAATAAATAAAGTTTTTTTTTTAAAAAAAAAAAAAATCTGGAAGTCTGCCAAGATGACTTGAATTCATTGTTCTTTATTGTATTCCCCCAAGTTAGTCCTTGGTTTGTGTCAAATGCTGAAGAAGAAAGAAAAAGAGAGGGAGAGATACTGACCCCTCCAGTGTGCCTACTTAGTAGTACATAAAGGACATAAAGAAGTTCCTGCAAGTTCTGCATCAGTATCCCTTGAAACAGTGCCTCATTACATTAGTAAAGACTACACAGATGCTGAGGTCCAATGCTGATGAGGAACTTTAAGAGAACAAAAGGCTATTGCAATAAATAGCAGTGCGACACAGATGATGATCAGACAGTGACAATTTTAATTCTCTCATGTCAAATCTTGTCATGAGCACATTTTTACATTGGGTTTTAAAATCCTATGTTACAGTAATTATTTATTCATTGAACATCTCTTGTGACTACACTCTGTGCTGGAAACCCCGGAGATGCCAAGGTGAAGCAGACATCTGTTTAGACCAGTGGTTTCTCAGCACCTTTGGGGTCAAACAACCTTTTCACAGGGATTGTTTAAGTCCATCAGAAAACACAAATGTTTACATTATAATTCATAATGATTCAACAGGAACAAAATTACAGTAACAATGAAATAATTTTATGGTTGGGGGTCAGCACAACATGAGGAACTGTAGTGAAGGGTCACAGTATCAGGAAGGCTGAGAACCACGGGTCTAGAGGATCTGATTTGAACAATAAGTAAGTGCAATGGAAGACTCAGAGGAAAAGAGGGCAAGAGAGGTTCTTAAGGGGAGCATTGGGGAATCTAGGCTGTGGAAAGAGGCAGGAGCCTGTATTAGAGCAGTGGGCTCTGGCTCATCAAATGCAAAGTTCGAACTCTTTTATGATGACTATTCAGGCTAAGTGAGCCAACAAAAGATTCTGTGGGACTGCAGGAATTGGAAGCTTTATCCCCCTGAGCCTGAAGGAAGAACAAGGACTGTACACAACAGCTACAGGACAGCTGGCTACAAAGCAGAGGGGTGCAGGGGGCAGTAATACTCTAAAAGTTCGTCCCCTTCTTCAGTCTTCTGTCACTACCTCCCATGGACTACAGCCAATCAACAGCCCAAGCCTCTAACACTAGCTGTAACGCCTCAGGAGGCATACAAAGAGAAGAAAAAAGAATGGTTCTGGAAGAAGGGAGAGCAAAGGATACACAGACTGGATGACAGAGTATTTTTCAGATCTAGATGCTGACCTCAAAGAAAACCAAAATTTGCAGCTGAATCAGGAAAAGTGCTGTAGTTTGAGAGGCAAGGTGAGCAGTCGGTAGAGATGTGTCAAGAACACCAGGATGCACATCCTGGACTTAGTCCCTAGTTATCCTAGACTAGGTAAATAAATCACTTGGTTTCTGAAAGACACCTTCTTCAATTACTTATAAAAGAAGCTGGTGGGAGGTGGGGGAGAATGGAGATCAATTAGATTTTAGGCTTCCTTCCTTCCTATTCTAGGATTTCCTGAAGCAAATGCCTCTAAGTTAATGACTGTTCATTCAGACAGTAAAAACTCCATTATCCTGGGAGGATCTATGGCCAAACTCATTTAAATAAAAACAAAAAAGTTGTAGTTTCCAACTATACAAGGTCTTCCATAAAGAACCACAAAGAATGCTAACACTCCTATTGTTCATTCCCTTGAAACTCATAAAGACTAGAGCTCTCAACCAGCATTTAAAACAAGCTCTAGAACCTCAAGAATGCAAAGAAACAGTAAGAAACTCAGCTGAAGATTCACATATTAAAAAATAATAAGCTGTAGTCAATATAATATGGCCAAGTTCTTTAAAGTATCTTCAGAAATAAACTTCAATCATTCATGACAAAAACATGTACTGACTCTCTGTTATGGCTAGGTGCTTATTAAGATTTCTAAAGGACTTCTTCAAGGATAGTGGGGGAAACAGCAAATAGAATCAAGCGTTACTTGATATTAAGAAACTAAAATTTCAGCTCTAAAAGTTCTCCTAACTTTTCTAGCCATTAGCATGCTTCTTCCATTGACACTGTGCACCCAAACCAATCTATGTTAGTATTGCTATTGGTATTATTTCAACTACATCAGAAGTCATATGGAACACACATAGAAGTCACATAGATATAGACTCTGCCCATCATTATAACATTATTTCTAAACATTTTTTCCAATGCTCTGTGATACTTGTAAGTAACCTGTTCAGTCTAGTGACCTAAGAAATATTTTAATTTACAGGAGAGAAAAAAAATATAGTTCCAATACAACTGAGTAAAAGGATTTTATGTTTAGGATATTATAATGGTTTGTATTTGGATCATTTATGTCCAGTTCAAAGGAAACTCCATTTGCCTGAATTCTGTTGGATGGACAAAAGGCAATGTTCTTCAGGAGTTTGTGAAGTTAGTTCCCCAAAACCAAAGGAGTCATTTCTCTTATCACTGACAGAAGAAACAAATGCTGTCTGTGTTGTCTATTAACTACCAAAACACATACTGGCCTCTAGACTCCCTGAGTATCAACAAGTAACTGTTCTACACACCAGTGTTCATGCTAACATCCTAGCTTTACACACACACACACACACACACACACACACACACACACACACACACACACACACACCCTGAATTCCCTCCAGCCCAGGACGGACCCCTGCCCCTGTTCTCCTTATACCCTTCCGTCCTTTCTTGTCTTCATCTCTCCCTCTCCCCTGCAGCCCCCTCTGCTCCTGTTTCTCTCATGCCGAGGTCCAGTCTGTTGGCCATGGTCAGTCTACAACTTTCTCTTTGCTCTAGACTCTTCCAGTGGTTGTTCTCTCTCTCATATATACAATAATAACCTTCCTTTTAACCATACCATGATCAGTCATGTCATCAGTTTATACAACTTACCCATCTGCTATTCTAGCATGGCTTAGAAAGCCAAACCCCAAGTATGGCACTTGTGAATGCTACACTCTTGAAATGAAGGACACTGGAAGGGTTTAGAAGTTGTCTCTGACTTCCTCATGTTCCCCGTTTTTCTCAAAGTAGTTGGAGAAGCTAGAATTCCTTTATCCATGGCTAGCCTTAAGAACCAGAACCCCACTGGACAGTGGTGGTGTACACCTTTAATCTCAGCACTTGGGAGTTAGAGGCCAGCCTGGTATACATAGTGAGATCCTAGATAGCCAGGGCTACACAGGAAAACCCTATCTAGAGGAGGGAGGGGAGGAATTTCTTTTGGTAACCTATTTTGCTTATAGGGGTACCAGCTGTGACCCTATGAGTAAGAAAACATAGAGACCAGTCCACATGGCCAGACACACCATTAGTGACAAAGGTAATTACAAACCTTTGATTTCTAGCAAATTACGGCCTAACAAGAATCAGATATGTGAACAAAAAATTTATAATTTAGCAAAAGCTGTAAGAGATATGGACAAACTTTGTAATGACATACAAAGTAACTCATGTCCTCCTTCAGGCAGCAAGGCAAGGGGACTAGATGCTATGCTCTATGGGCCAAGCCAAAGCTCAAGCACCCGAAATGTGAGCGGTAATCTAATCAAGAAAGATGTGAGGAGAAAGAACTCAAAGGCTAGACATGTTCGGATGAGAAGCTAACTACTCACAGGGAATGCTTTGAGTAAAGTGCCTACAGCTGGTTTCACACAGCTGTGAGAAGAATCAGCCCTGACTGTGGAGGGCCTTAAAGGCATGCCAGACTGGGCTCCGAAAGGCACCCAAACCAGAAGCCTGGCAGTGACTCAATGTGTTTTTGAGTAAAGAGGATGGGTGTGGCTTGCTTTTCACATGATAGGTCAGATTTCCCAACAGTCCAGGGGAGAGATGATGAAGGACTCAGCGTCATACAAGAAAAAGTGTCAAATTCAAGAGATATTACTAAGGCTGACAAAGCTTTAGACATGGAGAACAAGGTAGATGGAAAACAGCTGTGAGCGGCTGTGTTAAACTATTTAAAGAGGAAGACTAGTTTCACGAATACAATTTAAATCTTTATTGAAAAAATTTCAATAAAAACTTTCCCTTGTAGTTGAAGAATTACTACAAACATCAGTTACTTCTCCACAGTACAGCATTTAGTGACAGAACTTGACACATCCCAGAGCCATCCTGGAATATTTTAGTATAAATGCATGATTATAGAGTGCTTTGTCACCATCTTTACCTTTCTAAATCAATAGTACAAAACATGGGTGTGCTGGGGCACATGTGTAACCCCTGCAGCAAGGTCCAGAGTGCAAGTACCAAGACCCTGTTTCAAAAAATACAAACCACACAACTGGATTTCCAATAAACAGAACACAGTGAGATCACAGCAAACAAATCTATACTGAACTAGATTCCGGGCTGACCTTCAACTTAACTGTGCCCAAAATATTTTTCAGCCTCTTATTTACCAAGACATGCTTCAAGTACAATGTCATCCCTGTTCAAACCAAACTCAGGGCACTTAGGAAATAACCAACTTTAAAAAAAAGTTTGTTTAAATTCTCCAACTAAAATTCCATTTTTAGTGATGTATGCTTACCCTGGAGTAGGGAAAACCATCTGGTTTCTATTTAAATAATCTCTTGTAGAGATGCACCAAAAATAAAAGTTTAAAAAATACTCAAGTAAAAGTGAAGGACAAAAAAACATGTTAGTACTGGTTACCCAAGCGATGTTCTGAAAGACGCTTAGGAGTGACTTCACCAGAGTTCATGCTTCAAAGGCGCTGGGGGCCTCTGAAACTACAGCTGCCACTGAAGACCCTTCCCAGCGTCCCCAATGACAAACCTGGAAATTGTTACTTGGACTTCAATTTCTTTAAAAACAGCTTTAAAAAGTAAAACAACTGGATCAAGCAAAACCAAGTCTTCAAATTAGAAAATGTCCTTGTTAAACCTAACTCTCAATCTTTCATAATTGGGGAAAAAAAAAAAAAAGTTAAGTACAGCAGGAAGGGCAACAGGGGCCTTCCTGCTATATTAATCACAGGCAACTTTCTACAACTTAACTAAGGCTGACAATCTAAAACCTCTCCTACAGTTGTACCGTGAACTACATAAAACTATACTGATGTTTCCAAAAATATTTTCTTTCAGTAGCTACTTGAAAACAAAACCACCTCCTTCCTCACCCACCCACAAACAGCAGCATCCATAACAGACAGACAAATACAGGGCCAAGCACCAGCACAACACCAAAACATCTCCGACTCTACTTGGCCTGCAAGTGAAGATTCTAACAGGCGCAGCAGGGTCAGTGTTGAGCTTTCACGTTTAGAGCTCAACTGTGGCTGGTCATTGTGAGCCAACCTTCGAAAGGAGGACCGAGTTCCACAGAAATATTTCCTAAGCAGGACAGCCGACCCGGTCCTCCGTGGGGGCGTGGGCCGAGGGAGGGCGGACCCTCGCCCTGGGCCCCGGGGGGTCTACTCACTTCGCAAGCAGGCAGCAGGAGAGCCATTCGCCGCGGCCGGCCGCCGTCCCAGGGGAGGGGAGGGGCTCCTTCCCCGCCCCGGATGCCCCTCCGCGGCCGGCGCCCCAGCCAGAGCAGCCGGAGGACGCCCTCCCCCGCCCTCCCCCTGCGCCGCGGCCCAGGCGCCGCCCCGATTGGCTGGCCCAGTCAAAGAGGCCCCTGGCGATTGGCCACAGGTCACCTGCACGGAGGTGAGCGGCTGGCGATTGGCCGTTGGTCCGTTAGGCGTCAAGGCCGAAAGAGCCGAAGCACTCAGGACTCCCACCCCCGCCCACCCTCGCCCCTGAAGCTCGCCTCACCTGCCAGCTGGCGATCACCGTATTTTAGCCGCTCCCGAGCTCATAAGTCCTATCTTAATTGATTTTGCCTCCAGAAAGTTGTTCCTGTTGCTCGAGGAAGGCAGGAGAGGAGGAAACACTCAGCCTACCAGTAAACAAGAGCTTGGGTGTCTGTTTTATTTGTTCGTGAAGCGTCCGTGGGCTTGCTGTTTTGACAGCACCGTAAGGAGTGTAGGTGGCTTGTGAAGAACTTGAAGAATCTAAGTGGTGTAACTGTGAACTTCAGGCTTGGAGCACCTGGGCAGAGGCCCAAAATGCAGGAAATCACAGACACCACTGATTGGCTTACCGATCCGGAGAGCAGTCTCCTTTTCTATTTTTCTTTGGTATCTCAACACTTCGAAGCTTTCACGAAACACTCAATTATTTGCTCTAATTTTGTGGCGCACAGAGTTGAAATACTCGCTACACTTAAACTGCACTGCTGTATTCATTGGTATTTTTAGTTGATGTGAATTGTTTCAAAGTTCATTCTGCTTCCCCTTTTATGAGCACGAAATTAGTCCTCCCATGATCTCTATCTCAGTAAAAGAAACCACTATCATCCACTCTAAAAAGCAAACCAAAAATGTAGCAGTTCTTAGGGGCCTACCTCCCTTCGTCCATACCCAAATCTATCAACCAACTTCTGTAATTCTTACCTCTAAATGTGCTTTCAATTCCGCCTCTCCTCATATACCAAATAATGGCCCCTCTTAGAATAATTTCCTTACTCCAGTCTTCCTAAATCCACCAATTCACTTCAACAAACGAGTTATTTTCATAGCATCTCACTACCAATTAAGGAGCTCTGCATGGTACAAAGGGATATAACTTAATATCTAACACTAACCCACATAATCTTTCAATTTGTTCTCCCTATTTTTTGTGCCTTCCACACAAAAGCCCTTTTCAAGCTTCTTTAATTTGCCAAGGACCTTCCAACTTCAGGGCCCAAACAACTGCTGTTTCTTTAACACTTCTTAACAACTTTGACTCTTAATTTGCTTAAATTCTTCCTATCTTAGGTCATCATTAGCCTATGAAACTTTTTTGTGGAACTTAGCACAGCTATAATTTTACTTTATTATTTGATATAAAGGCTCATATATCTGAACACTTGTTCTCTAGCTGGAACTATCTGGGAAGGATTTTGGAGGTATGGCCTTGTTGGAAATACTGCTCAGTGATTGCATGCTTGCCCATGAAGTCTTGCTTTTGCTCCTCAATAATAAAGAATAAAAAACAAAATGATCCATCAAGTCATGTTACCACACTTCTCTGCTGCTGTGATAAAACAATGACCAAAAAGCCATCAGGGGAGGGAGGGTTTATTTAGTTTACAGTTACAATTATTGTGGGAAGCCCAGGAACTTGAAAGAGAAACTCTGCTTACTGCTTACTCCCAGGGCTACTTCAGCTTGCTTTATTACAACCTGCCCAAGGGTAATACCACCTATAGTGCTCTGCTACCTCCTCATCAATTAGTAATTAGAAAATGCCCCCACAGAGTTGCCCAGAGGCAAGCTGATGAAGGTAGTCTCTCCAAGCTCCCTTTGCCCAGATGACTCTAGTTTGTGTCAAGTTGATGAGAAAATTTAACCAGTAAAGACCAAGAGGAAACAAGAATATTTTCTTTTACTAGAAGCCTATTCCAAAACAGAAAATAATTCCAAATACTACATATAACAGGACTTAAGAGTTGAACGGAGAAATATCATCTTTGGCCAGTTGGAAGCCAACCTGGACTACATGAGACCCTGCCTCAAAAAATTCAAAAGAACAACAAAAGGTATGTGTTAGGTAATCATGTGTCACTAGACATCATCAGTGATAACAAATGTTCCATCCTGGTGGGAAATACTGGTAATAGGGGAAGCTATGCATATGTGGAACACAGATATGAGAAACAGGAAATCACTGAACCTGATTTTTTTTTTTTTTTTTGGTTTTACCTAAAGCTACTCTATAGGTGCTTTGTTGCATTTTAAGCTAAACTAGCTTCTGTAGGCATTGACCTAGAGAGGCCAGTGACCAGAGCATATAAAAGACAACTCAAGGGGCTGGAGAGATGGCTCAGCGGTTAAGAGCACCATCTGCTCTTCCAGAGGACCCGGGTTCGATTCCTAGCACCCACATGGCAGCTAACAACTGTCTGTAGTTCCAGTTCCAGGCAAACACCAAGGCAAATAAATAAATAAAGTTTTTTTAAAAAAAAAAAAAAAAGACAACTCAATTTTCAGAAGCAGTCAATACAGCCTTAGTATTTTAGCCTAAGTCTTCAGAAATTTTAAACTGAAGTTTGCCAGTCAAATCCTATGTAGGAACATAGGCCAGATGGAGTACATATGTCACTTGGCATATGGAAGATGCAATACCTATCTTGCCATCAAAGCTGCTATGTTTCACTAAGGGAAATTTCAGTTAACACATTAGCAAACTGGAAATAGTCTGTTCAGAATTAGAATTAGCAGCCTCTCCACAGGCCCACGATGCCTATGATGGTGCAGGCTTGCTCATCACTGTATCCCCTGCCTCTCATCACAGGGGACTGGTATAACAACTAGGTGCTTAAAAATGTCTGTTAAGGTAATGAAATGCCAGCTACTGTGCTATCACAGCCTCAGTACACTGTGGGGGGGGGGTCTAGGGTACATAACAGAAGTCGGAGGATAGATAAGACACCAGTTTTTCCTCTATGAGTCTGGAGTACCATTCAATTTTTAATGTTCTATCTGATATGTACTATTGCCCTAATTTACATAGATAAGAGGCTGAATTGGTCACTTAGCTTTATTCTAAAAGAACATCTAGATTTCATTTTTTTTAAAAATTTACTAAATGAAGTACAGGCATTTGCCACTGAGCTGAGCTTAAATGAATCTCAGTTAAGATTCTGTTGCTTTGTGTTATATTTGTATTTCATTTGTGAGAACCTTTTGAATGATTTTATAAGAATTTAAACCTGAGATGCTTACATTTTGCTCTATACTTGTCTACACTAATATTACAATATAAAACTCAAATACTACCCTTTGGGGCCTGCAAGATTTTTTTCTAAAATTTGAGCCCAAACTTACTCAAGTTTATAAAACTGCTTTTTATACCTGTACAGCAACCAGGTAAGGCGCTCTCAGGCCGAGAAGACGCAGTTAAGAGGCTCAGTGGCCTTGTGGCTCTTTACAAGGAGCTTCCAAACTTGACAGACATTAAAGCAGGGACAGTGAGTCAAAGCAAAACAAAGAGCTGAGTCTGTAGGAGTTGACAGCAGTGAAGATGACAGCAATACACGTGTGTGGTGTCAGAGAGCAAGTTCAATAGAGTGGGAGGGGCTAAGAGAGAGGGAGAAGAGCCTACAACTAACACCACAGGAATAACTAACTATAGGAAACTCAGCTTCACGGGATTCAAGGGCACAGAGATTTTCAGTTGTACTTGCCATCTCCAGACCACTCTAATTACAGTTTGCTGATACCCACAAATAAGCAGAGGCAACTCAGAAAAAGAAAAAAGAAAATTAAGATGAAGACATAGTAAAGAAAACTTTACATGAACTGACGGTTGGAATGGCAGACTAGGAGACACTACAGGTTAGAGATACCAAATTGCCACCACACAGCTGCTTTGCTGAGGTTTTACAGCTACTTTAAAAATGAAGAAATGGACTGAAGCCAGGCATGATGGTGCATGCCTTTAATCTCAGCACTAGGGAAGCTAAGGCAGGTAGATCTCTATAAGCTCAAGGCCCGCCTGATCTAAATATAGGGAGTTTCAGAACAGCCAGACCTACAAAGAGAAATCTTGTCTCAAAACCTATTTCCTTAGACAAACAGAAGTTGAAAGCAATTAAGTATCACTGCAGATTTCACAGCTAGTAAAGGGGCAGACACAGACCCCAAGTCCTTGTTCACCTAGATCTAAAGCATTTCTGGTTACCCACTTCTCAAACCTCCCATGGTTGGTGCTGGGCTCCATAAACTTAAGAGAAGAATGTCCTTGAAGCCCACCCTGCTCCTAGCAAAAACAAGTGTTCAGATGTTCACGGCTAAGATTACTGCAGAGTGTTCCAGGGCTACAAGAGGTGAGAGTACAGCAGAGGCTCAGGAAGAGATCCCCTCTACTATAATAAATATAATAGTGGTGATTTTGCTACTGCTATGAATCACAATGTAAATATCTGATATGAAACCCCTGTAAAAGGCTTGCTCAACCCGCAAAGGGGTCATGATCCAAAGTTGAGAACTACTGCTCTAGAGGGTTTCCCCCTCATTTATGAATGCCTCAGGATCATTAATTATAGTTGTTTATTTAAAAATGAAAATAAATTAAGAAATAGTGGTTGGGATAGTACAAGAAATAGAGCTCCCAAGATACAGTGAAAACCTAACCTGAGTGTGACTGCACTGATACCCAGTGAAGAGAGTGAGGATAGCTATTTTGTGAGAGAAGCAGCCACGCTCTAGCAGAACACGTAGGTTGAACACCTGAAGACCTCAGAGGTCAAGGCTGGCATCATCAAAAACAAGAGAGGCTTAAAAATGAGGGCTTGAGGGCTGGAGAGATGGCTCAGAGGTTAAGAGCACTGGCTATTCTTCTAGAGGTCCTGAGTTCAATTCCCAGGAACCACATAGTGACTTACAACCATCTATAATGACATCTGGTGCCCTCTTCCAGCCTGCAGGCACACATGCAGGCACTCATACCTAAGATACACATTAAACAAAACAAAAACACACACACACAACAAAACCATACTGTTTTCTAAGCCTCTGCTTGAGACCTTTTAAATGATGAAAGCTCACCATGTGGGAAGACCTGAGGAGAACCTTACCAAACAGGTAGAATGGGGTCACAAAGCACAGGTTTTCTACAATTCAAGACTAAATAAAAACACAAAGTCCTGGGGCTCCTTAGAGCTGGTGTAAGCAAGCCTTTTTCTCTATGCTGGAAGAGGCATGTGCTGCACCTGTCACTTCCTTGTTTTGTTTCCTTTCTAAAGCAGGTTGGGGTGGAGACATTATATTAGCAAACATGCTTCTTTAATACATCTCAGTTCCAGGCTGAAACATGACCAAGAAACTGATTAGTTAGGACCAGATAAATGACTGAAGCTAAGGTGAAAAGCATTCTATTAATACTTCCTCTTTTTTTTTTTTTTTTTTTTTTTTTTAAGACAGGATCTCAGACTGTAGCCCAGGCTGGCCTTAAACTGTCAGTGATTGATCCTGCTGGCTCAGCTTCCTGAATGCTGTCACCACTCAGCTGCTCTGGCACTCTAGCCACTGTACCTGTTAATCTTACTATGGACCTAGACTTCCTACAATATGACGATGGAAATTACTGTAACCAGTTTCACTACCACAGGGGAAAGCCATCTGAAAATAAGTCCTAGTCAGAGTAAACAAAATCTAGAAGTAGACACCTCAGAGCTCAGCTAGATTTGTTTTTATTGATTCATTTTGTGCTGAATTTTCTTTTTATCTTTATTCTAATTAGTATTAACCAAGGGAATGTGGTTTATAACCAAATTCTGTTAACAAGTAGATGAGGTAAATTCAGCACCTATCAATTATTATGCAAAAGTTTATAGTTTGGTTTATCAATAGACCAATATTGATAGAAAATACTTAAAAAATTAATCTGGCACATTTCAGTATATCATTTTACATTCAAATTGCCTTATACTAACTTCATTCCTGATTTTTTAAAAAAAAATCTGTATTTTGCCCTACAAAAAAATAAAAGCTGGTAGCTTCTCTATATAACACTAAAAGGCAAGAATAATCAACTTAGAAATGAACGATCTCATTGTATTACATCAGTTATTTTTTTAAAAACAGCCCCTCCCCAGAAAAGCACACACAGACTATGCAGACAGCATGGAGAGCCTCCTACTTGCAGCTGGAGAGTGTGACGAAGAATGGTTTCCTCTAAGGCGTGGATCCACTTCTCTCGTTCATCTGCATCACGAGCTACAACAAGAGATTAGAATGGGCTGTGTCATTTCCTTAACAGGTTCATCTTACAGAAGCATCTGATTTCTTAAAGAGATCCAATAGCTAGGAAGAATTACAAGCTACTTACAATAACTTTAACAAAAGAAATGACTGTTTAGCAATAGGTACTTTTGTCACAGACCAACATTCCCATGGAGATCAACCAAAAAAGCTGGACTTTGTATTTTTTTAATAGCTTCATTGACAGATGAATAAGTTTTTTAGTGTGGCAATATACACAGCGGAATACCAGTCAGTCATTAACAAAAATAAAAACTGTTATTTGTAGCAACAGAGATGGGAAAAATGAAGTAAGCCAGGCATAGACACACAAGCGCCGTATGATCGATCCTCAAACAGTGGGGTTCACAAAGGTCCCTAGTAAACTGCAGGTTATGAGAGGGTGACTAGCGTGGAGAGATGAAGAGAAGGAATGATGGGGAAAGGGCAGCTTGGTGGACACTCAGTTCCATTAACTAGAAACAAGCAGCTCTAGGAAGCAGTTGTACTGTTGGGTGACTGCCAACAGCTAAAAGAAGATTTTAAAGTTTTTACCACCAAGAAGTTATTAATGTTTGTAGAAATAGGTACACTTAGACTGATTTAAAATAACACAATGTATGCAAGCACCAAGGCATATTAGCCCTATGCAGGATCTTATGTTTGTATGTATCAGTTAAAAAATAAATTTAACTTAGATAAACTTAAAAAAAAAAAAAGAAAGAAAAACAGGTTGAAGCCACCATAAACCAAGGCAGTAAAAAATTACTGGCTAGGGGGCTGGAGAGATGGCTCAGTGGTTAAGAGCACCGTCTGCTCTTCCAGAGGACCTGGGTTCGATTCCCAGCACCCACATGGCAGCTAACAACTGTCTGTAGTTCCAGTTCCAGGCAAACTCCAAGGCAAATAAATAAGTAAATAAATAAAGTTAAAAAAAAAAAATTAAAAAAAAAAAAAAAAAATTACTGGCTAGTGTATTGTATAAGGCAAGCATCTGGAGGAGAAGCCTGGCATTTAGGGATGCTCTTTGCCTGACGGCATTAAAAATTACTAAGAAAAAGTTGTGGACTAGATGATGCACTTAAGATCTGTCAGTGTGTGTGTGGAAAATATTTGGGAACTCTATTTTCTAGTAAATTTTGACAGTAAACCTAAAGGTATTTTTAAAATAAATTGAAGATAGGACCCACTAGCACAGTGGTGTTCAACCTGTGGGTTGTGACTCCTTTTGGGGTACAATGACCCTTTCACAGGGTCACCTAAGACCAGCAGGAAACAGAGACGTTCACATTACAATTTATAATAGTAGCAAAATTAGTTATGAAAATGCAATGGAAGTAATTTTTTTTGGTTGAGGGTCACCACAACATGAGGAACTGTATTAAAGGGTCTCAGCATTAGGAAGGTTGAGAACTACTATACTAGCAGTAAGGAGTCTGGTAAATTAGGCCATGTCTAATTAGATAAATTAGACCCCAAAATGGCTTCACATTGAAACTAAGAATAAAATGAACTGCTTGGTCATCTGTGTGGTCCAGGAAGATCCTGATATCTGAAATAGACTAAAGAGCCCCCATATTGCTAGTGACTCTGGAATCTGGCTAGCAAAGCTGGCAAAAATCTCTACAGGACCTCATCTTGGTCAGTGAGCTGTCTGTCTTTCTTGTTTCGTTTTGTTTTTAAAGACAGGGTTTCTCTGTGTAGCCCTAGCAGTCCTACAACTTACTCCATAGACCAGGAATGTCTGGAACTCAGACATCTGCCTGCCTCTGCCTCCTATGTGCTGGAATTAAAGGTGTGTGCCACCATGGACTTGTATTTCTATAAACAATTTTTTTGAATACAGTCTAGCACACAAGCAAAGACAGTTAAATACAAAGAAATAAAGGTGCTTCTGCAGATGAAACCACACATAACTGAAGACAAGACTAATAGCGACTCCAGATTATAAATAGGAGGGAGGGGCTGGAGAGATGGCTCAGCGGTTAGGAGCACCGTCTGCTCTTCCAGAGGACCCGGTTCGATTCCCAGCACCCACATGGCAGCTAACAACTGTCTGTAGTTCCAGTTCCAGGCAAAACACCAAGGCAAATAAATAAATAAAATAAATAATAAATAAAGTTTAAAAAAAATAAATAAATAGGGAATATTTTCAATTTTTTATGTATTTTATTATTGTGTGGGCACTTTATGTAGGTCAGAGGACAACTCTGGAGACTCAGTTCTCTCCACTGTTTCCTGTGTTCTAAGGGTTAAATTTAGGTCATGCCAAACCATCTATTTGGCTCCTCATTTTAATTTTCAAATAACCAAATATGACTTCTCAAATTGAAATAACATTTTTAATATCTATAATAATAAAAATTAAGAGCTCAACGAATGACTTTAATTTATTAACAAGACAATCAGAGAGCTGGAAGAGACCATAAGAAACAGCAGCAGCAGCCACAACAGCCGTGGCAGCCTCGGCAGTCTCGGGTGTGGAGTACTCACAGTGGGCTGGAGGGAGGAGTCAAAAGTGAGGAGCACCTGCTGCTCTTCCAAAGGACCTGAGTGCTGTTCCCAGTGCCCACATTGGGCAACTCACAACCACCTAAACTCTAATGCAGGAGTATATGACATACTCCCTGGCCTCTGTGGGCATGTGTGCGTGCGCGTGCACGCACACACACACACACATATACACACACACACACATAAAATTTAAAGTACAGCTTAAGGGAAGAAAATTTAATATACCCATGAGTAGAATACCAGGAGGAGATAAAAAAAGGGATGAGAAATCCCACTGAGGAAAGAATAAAACAAGAATAAGCACAGGGGCATGAGAAAGGATAAGAAGTCAACATTCTGGATCTTGTGTGCATTCCTAGCTGGCTGAGTGTCAAGAATTCTGATGACACCTGCAAAGGACATGATACTCCCTTTGCTAAGAAAAATCTCATGAACAAGATTATGAAAGATGTTTACAATCAAAACACATGTCATGCCCTCTTAGAAACCACATAGTACGTGTTTTACTGAGAAAATCTTACCACAATTATGAATCATGCCAACATTCAAGATGTCTTACCACACATAGCTTATGGGTCCTAAGAATTCCTGACCTTTCTTGTCCTACACTTTTATATAATCAGCACACCTTATCTCTACAACACACCTCATAAATCATTCTACATGCTCTCATTTACCATTACATAAAAATACACCAAAACAATTTAATCTTTTATATACAGCTACAGTTCAAAATCTCTAAGTCATACACCCAGCCTTGCTTCATACTGACTTCCTGAAATCGTTTCCTGAGACTTGAACTAAGATCTTGACTTCACTTGAATAGAGGTTCCTAAGCACTCCTCAGGGGTCACTGCTCACTGCTATGGTGATGCTACCTGGCTAGGAATTTTCCAAAATTGATGAAAGACATTAAGCCACAGATTTCAGAAGCCTTCGGAATCCCAGACAGATTATTCACTACAGAATCAAATACTTCACCAAATACTGAGGGCATTCTCAATACTCCAGAATAAAGTGGCTGGATAAGCCACACAGAACTATGTAGGTAGGTGTGTGCATGTGTGCCTGTGTGTGTGTGTGTGTGTGTGTGTGTGTGTGTGTGTGTGTCAAGAATGATTTCTGTAGAGAGATTTCTAGACAGACTATTAAATAAAAAAGCAAAGTTTTAAAATTAAAGTCTTTGATTCACTTTGGACTGATTTTTTTTTTTGTACGGGTTGGGAGATGGGGATCTAGTTTCATTCTTCTATAGTGAATATCCCACTTTGTCAGCACCATTTATTGAACAGGGTGCCATTTCTCCAGTGTATGTTTTTGACACTTTTGTCCAAAATTAAGTAGCCATGGTGATGAGTGGCTCACTGACATGCCTGATGGCCTGAGTTTGTTCCCTGGAGTCCATGGTAGGAGAGAACCGACTCCTGTAGGCTGTCTTAGGATTGCTATGTGCATGCTGTGGTATACTCCTGCCTGCACTCACACACAGGGGAGGTGATGCACTGGTAGGATGAGGGAGAAGAGGTCTGAGTCAACAAAACGGGTGAAAATGTCATAATGAAGCCTAATACTGTGTAGGATTGAGGGTGTGTGTGTGTGTGTGTGTGTGTGTGTGTGTGTGTGTGTGTGTGTGAATGATGTTAATTTAGAATCTCTTGGGATAAATTCTCTGGGTCAACAGGTGGAAATTAAGAGTCAATGGATCAGGTGTTATTAAAACAACGCCAATTCCCATATATTAACATTTCTAATGCTAAAGGTTGTATTGTACATATGTGGAAAACTTTACATTTACAGGAAATAAAGAACTAAGAAGGTTCTTAATCCTATAAGGTTTAGATCATGTTTTTAGGCATTTACACATTTGTGGTGTGTGTGCCGTGTGGAGGTTAGAGGATGGCTGTGGAAGTGGGGTCTCTCCCTCCACCATGTGGGTTCCAGGATCAAATGGCTCATGTTAATCAGGCTTGGTGGCAAGTGCCTTTACTCACTGAAACATCTCTCTAGCCCCAAATTGAGATTTTAAAATATAACTTTAAAATGTTAAAACAAACATTATGAAAATAAAACAAACATAACCTAAATAAATGGAAATATAACATTCATGAAGAATTCCCATTCTTTAATGCTCAGTGTTAATTCAATTTCTAGATTAAATAAAATGTTAATTAAAATTCAAAAATATGAATTTTACCAAGCTGGTTCTAAAACTCTTCTGGAAATACAGAGTACAGAACAACAGGAAACTTCCTGAAGAAAAAAAGGCTTGTCAGAGAGTTTGTTTCAAATATGAAGTCATATGAAGTGGTAGTGAAGAAAACATGGGTAGTTACTTACTGACCCTCACTGCTACGCCTGCCCACTTTCTAAACAAGACTGTAGTTTGCGCATGCTCAACCTCTCTGAAGAGCTGTGCCTCCCCCATGCAGCTGCTCACAGACCCTTTTGAGCACTTCCAGCACTTCTGACTCTCTTTCTTCATCTAATTCAGCTCTCTCCCAGTAGCTGCTTGCTTGCCTGCCTAGCCCTGAGGTCTGGACCAGCAGTTCTAAACAATTACATAAAGTCTTATATTAATTTAAATTGTTTGGCATATAGCTCAGGTTTATTACTTGCTAACTCTTACTCTTAAACTAACCAATGATTCTTATCTTATTTAGCCACGTGGCTTGGTACCTTTTCTCAGAGCGGCATTCTCATCTCCTTTCCTTGGCATCTGCTGGTGTCTCTTCTCTGTTCTTCCTCTTCCCAGAATTCTCCTAGTCTGGTTGCTCTGCCTCTACTTCCTGTCTAGCTACTTGACCAATCAGCATTTTATTAAACCAATATTTACAATGTACAAAAGAATAGTCTACAGCACTGTGGGGCTTGTCTCTCAACTCCGTTGAGTTTCAAAAAGAAAAGAGATAATATGGGGCTAAAGGTTTACCTCAATTGACAGTGTTTCTCCCAGAGACTCTGCATCCCATAACTGCAGCACATAAAAAGTGGGGTGCTGGCAGTCATGTCAGATGAGCTGCAATCAGTAATGGAGCTTATGGAATACAGCTCAGTGGATAACAAAGCTTTGCTGCCTAGAGAGGCAAAGGCCAGGAAGGATTGTTCCCAGAATGCCCTTTGCTTCCTCCAGCCTCCTCCTGTTGTGCTCTGCTGTATCTGCCATGGTATGATTATTATGATAAAGGGTCCCACTGTATCCAGCATAGTGTAATTATTTCATGGGTAAATTCTACTCCTCACTGAAATTTACTCACAGTTCATAATAAAGATGATTTTCATAAGCTGCTTAGTTAGATGTATAAGTAAATTGACATTTCTGAGTGATCCTAAAAGATACAAGTCTCTAAGACAATTAGGCAAAATGATTAGGGAAATGGTTTAGGTTATTCTGCCAATTTCTTCAATAAGGGATTCAAAACCAGATTAGAAGTCAGCTTCCCTTTTGTTAGATGTGAAAGATGTGGAAGGTAAAAAATAAGAACAAGAAAGTCTCTTGCATTTTGCCTGTGAAAAAACAGACAGATGACGAAAAAAAATAATTATGTCCCTACAACCAAGGTAAGGCCTGAGTTCCTTGGTCATGTAGATTACAGAATTAGCACAGGTTCCAGTATGTACCTTGAAAAAACAAAGCTGTGAAAGGAAATTATAAGACTTTATTGTGTGTAAAGAAAAAATAGATGGTTTGCTAGAGGACTTGAGAAAAGTTTTGTAGGAATCTGCTACACTGAAACCACAAACAGCTGCTTATCAGTACAAAAGGAACTAGCTGAAATGTACTTAGCTTGCTTAAAACTTTGTTAACCAATTATAAAAGAACCATTACTTAGGGGTGAAAATGTTATAGTGGGGAAACTAATAGAAAGAAAAAGTTTACCTACTGTGGGTTTCTAAGAAAAGCATGTAACTTGTGAACATAATGTAGTTTCTTCCTGTCTAAAGATTTCAATTTGTTTTTGGAAAATCTATAATGTGTAGCTGTGAGGTAATTTTTTCTTGTGTAGAAACTTTTGTCTTAGGAGTTATAAAAAGGATAAGAAAAAAAAAGAAATAAAAGAAAAATCTGAAAAATGAGGAAGGAAAACATGAGGAAGATGTAGGAGGAGAACATCAGGAAGATGTAGAAGGAGGAGGACATCAGGAAGATGTAGGAGGAGGACATCAGGAAGATGTAGGAGGAGGAGAACATCAGGAAGATGTAGAAGGAGGAG
>PVIH01000534.1:288901-332284 GCA_004025045.1 Sigmodon hispidus | reverse complement strand
TTCCAAAGTGGCTGAACAAGCTTACACTCCCACCAACAATGGAGGAGTGTCCCCCTTGTTCCACATCCTCTCCAACATAGGCTGTCATCTGTGCCTTTTATCTTAGCCAATCTAACAGGTGTTAGGTGGTATCTCAAAGTTGTTTTGATTTGCATTTCTCTGATGGCTAAAGATGATGAGCACTTTTTCAGGTGCCTTTAAGCCATTTGTAGTTCCTCTGCTGAGAATTCCCTTTTTAGATCTGTACCCCATTTTTTGATAGGGTTATTCAAGGTTTTGGGCTCTAAATTTTTGAGCTCTTTATATATCTTAGAGATCAGTCCTCTATCACTTGTAGGGTTGGTGAAGATCTCTTCCCTTTCTGTAGGCTGTCATTTTGTCCTATTGACAGTGTCCTTGGCTTTACAGAAGCTTCCTAGCTTCAGGAGATCCCACTTATTGATTGTTGTTCTTAGTGTCTGTGCCACTGGTGTTATATTTAGGAAGTGGTCACCTGTGCCAATTTGTAGAAGTGTATTTCCCACTTTCTTTTCTATCAAGTTCAAAGTGGTTGGGTTTAAGTTGAGGTCTTGGATCCACTTGGATTTGAGTTTTGTGCAGGGTGACAAGCTCAGATCTATTTGCATTTTTCTGCACACTTTCATCTAGCTATGCCAACACCATTTGTTAAATATACTATCTTTTTTTTTTCCATTGAATGTTTTGGGCCTCTTTGTCAAAGATCAGGTGTTCATAGGTTTTTGGTTTAATGTCTGGATTCTCAATTCTATTCCATTGGTCCACAAGCCACTCAAAGACACAACAATGAAGGAGAACTACAGACCAATTTCCCTCATAAATATTGATGCGAAAGTTCTCAACAAAATTTTAGCAAACCGTATACAACAATGTATAAAACATATCATCCACCACGACCAAGTAGGCTTCATCCCAGAAATGCAGGGCTGGTTTAACATACGAAAAACTGTAAATGTTATCAATCATATAAACAAACTAAAGGAACAAAGCCACATGATCATATCCTTAGATGCGGAAAAAGCATTTGACAAAATCCAACACTCCTTTATGATTAAAGCCCTGGAGAGATCAGGAATACAGGGAGAATACCTAAATATAATAAAGGCAATTTACAAGAAGCCGACAGCCAGTATCAAACTTACTGGAGAAAAACTCAAAGCAATCCCACTAAAGTCAGGAACTAGACAAGGATGTCCTCTCTCCCCTTATCTATTCAATATATTTCTCAAAGTTTTAGCTAAAGCAATAAGGGAACTTAAAGAGATTAAGGGCATACAAATTGGAAAAGAAGAAGTGATGCTATCTCAATTTGCAGATGAAATGATTGTATACATAAGTGACCCACAAAATTCTTCCAAGGAACTGCTACAGCTGATAAACACCTTCAGCAATGTAGCAGGATACAAGATTAACTCAAAGAAATCAGTAGCCCTTCTATACACTAGAGATAGAAGAGCTTAAAAAGAAATAAGGGAAACATTACCCTTCATAATAGCTGCAAATAGTATTAAATACCTTGGAGTAACTATAACCAAAGAAGTAACAGACCAATTTACAAAAATTTTAAATCACTGAAGAAAGAAATTGAAGAGGATATCAGAAAATGGAAAGCTCTCTCATGTCCCTGGATTGGTAGGATCAACATAGTAAAATTGTCAATTCTACCAAAGGCAATCTACAGATTCAAAGCAGTGCCCATCAAAATCCCAACACAATATTTTTGGACCTTGAAAGAACAATACTCAATTTCATTTGGAATAACAGGAAAGCCAGGATTGCCAAAACAATCTTACTCAACAAAAGAACCTCAGGAGGTATCACCATCCCTGACTTCAAGCTATACTATAGAGCTACAGTAATAAAAACAGCCTGGTACTGGCATAAAAACAGACTTGGTAGGGCTTTTCTTACTTGTAGTGCTTTTATCTCTCACCTGTGTCCTGCCTGATTATAGTTTTATATATTTAGGTTAGTATGTATCATGTTTGTATGTATTTATTAGGATCAGCTCTTTCATAAATTGTGAAATCTGTGAATTCTATCTAAAAAGACATGATTATTTGCTACATTTCTTCATTCATAGTTACTTCAGTGGAAGTATTTGGAAGGTCAAATAAAATAATATGGTATATAATTAAAAATTTGATTCAAGAATAATATCCACATGTTAGTATCTATATTGCAGTGGTTTTATGTTATAGAACACTATAAATATTTGCCCCTGTCTACTGGTTTAATGAAATACTGATTGACCAGAAGGCAGACAGGAAGTGTGTGGTGTGTGGGGGACTACAAGACTAAAAAAACCTTCTAGAATGAGGAAGAGTCAAAAAAAGAAGCCAGCAGATACAAAGGAAAGAAGTTGAAATGCTACTCTGAGAAAAGGTATTAAGCCGCTTGGCTAATCATGGATTAAAGGGTTAAGAGTCATCAAGTTTTATGAGATAAGCTATAGGCCAATCAATATAAAATGAATATAAGCTTTTGTGTAATTATTTGGGGCCAAATGGCAGCAAGGCTGAGAGCAGGTTTGAGCCTCAGGTTCAGGCTGGAAAGGCTGGGCCAAAACCTAATATTATTTGAAAAGTAAATATAACAAAACAAGTTAACCAGAGCATTATGTAGTTGAAATTCATGATTTTGCTGTATTGTTTAGTAGTAATTCCTATCAAAATATTCATACTGTATTAAAAATAACTACCTCATAGATGATTATAACAAAATTATAATATTTCATACATTCTCTGAACGTATACGTTTTATTTGTTCTTTTTTGAGTTAAATAAATGTGGATTGAAATCTGTTAATATACTCTTGAGTACAAAACACTGTTTATACATAAAGCAAAAATAGTACTTCTAAGGTCTTGGGAAGTAATTGTGGTATTAAACAGGGGGTTAGGTCTGTGATTTGTTTACTTACATTGATGTTTCTAGAGTTCACCAGGCTACTCAGAGAAAGTAGTTAGTAATCACATATTTGTTGCATAGCTGTTTTCAGTAGGGTAAAATGTATCACTCTATGTTATTTCTGCCTAGAGAAATAGCAGTGTGATAGGATAATTCTTCATGGATTGGTTGCTCTAGGAAGAGGGAAAATATTTTGTGAGAAATATTTTGTGGAATAGTGTTTCAGTGGAGAAACTGCACAAAGATTCTTAATTTGAATGAAGTGCATCTATAGAAAAGCCAAACATATTCTTAAAAATCTTTATGAGGACAAAGGAATATCAAGCATTGTTTTCATATGAATGAAAAAGCCTGATGAATACATTGTTGCTGTTATAAAATTGAAGAGAAGATTATAATGTAGCTTACTGTTGAATTTTCTTCATTATCTAAGATTTTTCAATTAGGAGTTCGTTGAGTAATTATAAAATTACTGAGGTGAGTAGCACAAAATTGTCTTTTATAATCAGAATTCAAACACAAATGTAACATTTTAACACAGAGTATTCCTATTTTATTAAACTTGTTCTTTTATACATTCAAAGATCTAGAACACTATAGACATCTCTACCCTTACTCCTGTGGATGTCTATTAGAGTAAGATACAAGATTCCTGAAGATAAAGCTTACCAAACTGAGCATAACAACATTTTTTTTTTTTTTTACCAACTGACATTGAGTGCTGTGAGGTATAATAATTCCTTCCTTTCAGGCAGATTTCCTCATTAACTTTTCATTTATAAAGTAATAAATATTCTAATTCTGGTAGAAAAAAAGTTCTAAAGAAAAGAAAATTATGTGTTTAGATTTGTTATCTGATTATTGGGATAATAGTCCTCTCACCACAAATGAGAATTTCCCCAGTAGCTTCATACAGATAGAAGGAATAGGCTGTGGTCCTAGTACCAGCTAGAGGGGAGCTTGTTTCTTGTTTCACAAGGTTTGTCTTGTGAGACTACCTTCTGGCCAGATAATTAGGACAGTTAGAATCCTACCTTGACCTGAATAATTTATTTTGTCTTAGGAGACTGAATATGAACCTGTGGTAGCCACTGGATCTCTTTGTTCCTGTTTTCAATGTGACCACATCAAATACACCCCTTTTCTACCTTTCATCACTATTTTGTCTGTTTAACTGAACTGTTGCAGATTGGTGGCCTAGTCTAGCTTGTTATGGCTTCAATACCGAAGCTCAGACCTAATGACTTTAACAACAGTATTTCAAGTAAGTAGAAAGAGAAAGCATCACCATATATTTTCCTTCTTGCACTTTTCTGATGGTATGGATCACTTCATTCTGAACTATTCAGAGGTGGTAAAACTGCCTAATCTAGAAGTGACAGTCATTAGTACCAGCTATTCTGTAGTTTGAGTATTGAGCCAATAGTCACCACAGGCAAAAAAGCAAAACAAGGCAATACAAAATAGAACAAAAGTTGGTTTAGGCTTCTTCTGATATAAGTAAGTGTCAGGAGCAAGATGCATCAAGTGACCAATTACTGAAATCATTACACATAAACTTGAAAACAATTTTAACCATGTTCTTTGAGGTAAAAGTAAAAGCTCTTAAAATGATGGAAAGATACATTTCAGCAGAGAAATAGAAACTGTAAAAAATAGGGGTAAATGGAAGCTTTATAGCTAGAAAATACAATATCTGAAGTAAAAATTTACAGCAAATGTGCTCAATGGTAGAGAAAAGAGCCAGTGAACTTCATAAAATGTCAATAGAAAAAAATCACTTCAGTACAAAGGAAAAAAAAATAAAGAAACTGTGTTTTAGTGACCTCTAGATAATATGAAAACAAGTTACATAGTTTTGTTATTAGACTTTCAGAATCATGTGAGATAGACTAATGAACAAATATAGTATAAAAACAAAAAGATAAGCTAAAATAAATATTCCCAGAGTTTATGTACATCCTTCTAAATAGAAGATAGACTAATATTACAAAAGAAGATCAAATAGCACATTATTAGAATAACTACTCCAGAGATGGAAGATTTTCATCTTTGTAATATAAACTCTTGGCTAAACAACTTATTTAGCAATGTAAAAGAAAACCAGTGCATATTCAAAAGGTTCTGTAGTTATAAAAAGATCTCACAGATATATAAAAGAAACTTTAAATGGGATACAAATGAACTCACAGACTGTTGCAGAATACACAAGAACTCAATAAGTTCAAGCTGGAGTGGATCACACCCCTAACCAAGAAGCTATGTACAATCGAAACTTCCTGGTAAAGAAAAATCCATTTTCTTCAGTAGACAGTCACTAGTGTATCATTCAAACTCCTGAGCAGGCCTTTGGACGTTTAATTTGCCAACATAAAATAGACTCGATATTTGTATTTTTATGTGATTTTTGTTTTCTTTAACCTTCTTAGCCTTAGTGATTATGTTTGTTTGAAGTTCCATCTCAATGGGCCTGGTTGAAAGAGAGAGAACAGAAGGATGGGTGAGAAGAAAGGTTGAGAGGGTCTGTTAAGAATTTGGGGAGCCAAAATTAAATACATAATAAAAATACATTGCATGAAATATGATAAATGAAAAAAGCTAAACAGGGGTCAGAGATTGATGACAGAAGCTACTTAGAGAGACAAAGACAGAGAGACAGGGAGATGTATAGATATATGTGTGTATGTTTATTGCATATAGTAGACATAAATAATAGGTAAATAGAAAAATTTTTATATAAACAATAAATACAGATGAAAATTAGATGGTAAGATATATAATACCTCAATAAATGATTTTATATATATGTAATGATGGTAGATAATAGTACATAGATAAATAGTAGACATATAATAGTTCATACATATATGATAGGTAGGTAGAGAATATATAAATAAAACGTGATTCATATAGATGGTCAATAGAAAGTTAAGTATAATAGATGAAAGAGAAGTCAAATGATACTAGATAAAACAGAAGAGAGTTAATTAAAAGTGAGACAATTTTTTAATTTTTTTTTAATTTTGCATACAAACCACATTGCTCCTTACCTTCCTCTTCCCCATCTCCCCTCACCCTGTTTCCCATCAACCACTCAGAGAGGGTAAGGCCTTTCTTGAGGAGTCAACAAATTCTGGCATACCAAGTTGAGGCAGGACCTAGCCCTCCTCTCACAAACACACACACACACACACACACACACACACACACACACACACACACACACACACATTTCTGCATCAAAACTTAGCAAGGTTTCCCTCCATGGAGAATGAGCTTTAAAAACAGTCAGATCATGAACCAGGAATGAATCCTGGTCCCTCTGCCAGGAGCTCCACAAGCTGATCAAACGATATAACTGACATCCACATTCATAGGATATAATTCTGTACCTTGTAGGTTCCTTAGCTGTTACTCCAGAGACCCTGAGCTCCAACTAGCTTGATCAGTGCTCTTTGTGGGTTTCCCTTTATGATCTTTGCCTCACTTGCTCACATAATCCCTCCTCTCTCTCTTCAACTGGGCTACAGTGGCTTGGCCCAGTGTTAGCTGTGGATCTGCATCTGTTTCTGTAAGTTACTGGACATAGGTTCTATGATGAAAATTACAGAGGTCATCAATCTGATTGCAGGGAAGGCCAGTTCAGACCCCATCTCCATTATTGCTAGGAGTCTTAGATAGGGTCATTTTTATGGACTCCTGGGTATTTTCATATCACCCAATTTCTCCCTAACTGCATAATGACTCTCTCAAGAACCATAGACAAACAAAATCCTAAGTACCAGGCATCAGGTCCTTCTTCTTGAAGGGTTGATCAAGATAGTACAGTTGACTCCTCTAATGATATAAATTATCAGTGGAGCTCTTGGTTGACTTTCAGGGGTTCAGAGTCATTACCTATTGATGAAGATACCACACAGGATTCAGGGATCAGATGTCTGAAGCTGAATCTGGCCTGAAGTCCTCTTTCTTGTGATTGAGCTCTCATGGTTCCATAAAATACTAAGCAATATGTAACAATTACAATTAATGAAAAAAGAGGTTATCAATTAAAGTAAAAAGAATGTGATGTGGTGTTATGTCCTGTCCTTTTTTTCACATTTCAAACGTTGTAAATATATATATATATATATATATATATATATAATTTTTTTCAGTTTACATACTAACCACAGTTCTTTCTCCCTCTCCTCCAATTTCTTCTTTATCTCCCACCACCACCCCCCACATCCATTCCTCAGACAGGGTAAAGCCTCCCTTGGGCAGTCAACAAGGTCTGGCATATCAAGTAGAGGCAGGGTTTTTCTAAGACCCTTTTCTCTGCATTAATGCTGAGTAAGGTATCTCATAATAGGAAATGGGCTCCAATAAGACAGTTCATGTACAAGAGATAAATCCTGGTTCTGCTGCCAGGATCCCTACAAACACATCAAGTCCCATAATGGTCAGTCACATTTAGAAGGCCTGCTTTAGACCCATGTAGTTTCTAGCTGTCAATACAGAGTCTATGAGCTCCAACTAACTCAGGTCAGGTGTATTTTTGGGTTTCTCCTTCATGATCTTGACTTTTTTGCTCATGTAAATTGCTCCTCCTTCTCTTCAGGAGCTTGGCCCAGTGCTTAGCTGTGGTCTCTGTCTCTGCTTCCATCAGTTATTGGATGAAGGCTCTATGATGACAAATAAGATAGTCACTATTCTGACTTCAGGGGAAGTTCAGGCACCCTCTCTGCTATGGCAAGGAGTCTTTTCTTGGATCATCTTCGTGGACTTGTGGAAATTTCCTTAGCAGGGAGTTTCTGCATAACCTCATAATGGCTCCCTCTATCCAGGTATCTCCTTCATTTCTCTTCCTTTTATCTTCCTTCCAACTCATGGCCATTGTGATCCCTCATGTTTCCATCTCCCATTTTCTTCCCTCTGATACCCCTTCCAGAATATCCAAAATATCTTATCTGTGGATGCCCTCATAATGGAAAATATATAATACTTCCTGTTTAAATCCTGTATTAAAGAAACACAGGAGTTTACTGAAATAATTTTTCGAGACAGATGAGCACTTTGAGGACTATCTTCAGAATCTAACTTGTAACTGAGCATGCCTTCATACGTTTTCTTGACACCATGGGAACATGTGACAAGCAAGTAGTGAAATGGGTCACATGTGACAAGAAATATGTGCCTTTGTTCTTATGAAGTGGTAGTTTAAGGAATTTTCTCTGTATTTGCTGTGAATTCTTATCTTTTTTTCCTTAAGATAATTTTAAATTCATTTTACATACCACCACACATCCCCAGGTCATACTTGTACCCACTCCCCCCAAGCTCAGACTCCCTCATTCTCTCTTCCAAATGGGTAAACTCTCCCATGAGGAGTTAGTAAAGCCTGGTGCATTCTGTTGAGGCATGAGTATGCCCCTCCTCACTGCATCAAAGCAGAGTCACACATCTCACCATAGGTAATGGGATCCAAAAAGCCAGCTCACATACCAGGCATAGATCCTGATCCTGTTTTCAGTGGCTCTTCAAAGCTACACAACTGTCTCCTGTATGCAGAAGACCTTGTCTGGTACCACGCTACACAGCTGTTAATCTAAAGTTCAATGGTTTCCACAAACTCTGTTTAGTTGTCTATCCATCATGATCTTGCCCCCCCCAACACCTTGCTCATGTAATTGCCCTTCCCTCTCTTCATCTAGATTCTAGGAGCTCAGCCTGGTGTTTGGCTGTGGATCTCTGCATGTGTTTCCATCAGTTACTAGATAAAAGGCTCCAGCTTCCTCCAGTTAAAGTATTCACTCATTTGATTACCTGGATAGGCCACTTCAGGCACCCTGTCCATTATTGCTAGTAGCCAAAGCTGAAATCACCCTTGTAGATTCCTGGGATTTTCTCAAGCACCAGGTTTCTCCCTAATCCTATAATGTCTCCCTCTATCAAGCATGTCTTTCATTGCTCTCCCACTGTTTCTCCCCTAGCTGGACTATTCCATAAGCTCATGTCCTCATCTCATACACTCTTTCCTCTATTGCCTCCCTCTGCTTCCAGTTTACAAAGGGCAGATTATATTGGAGAGGGTGTGGAGCAAGGTGGAACACTTCTCCAATATTGGTGTAAGTATAAACTTGTACAGTTACGTTCAAATGTATTACCATGATGTCTTAGAGAATTGGAATTCACTCTACTTCAAAACCCAGTGATATTACTCTTGGGCATATACCTAAGGAATGATTAATCATTCCAATATGACACGTGCACATCTATGTTCATAGCAGCAGCATTATTCATAATAGCTAGAATCTGAAAACAACCTAGATTTCTCACAACCAAAGAATAAATAAAAAAATTATTGCATATATACAATAGAGTACTACTCAGCATAAAAAAAAATACATCATGAAATATTCAGACAAATGCAGGGAACCAGAAAATACGAGAAAGTCAAACATGGTATGTACTAATTCATACATACATACTAAATGTAAAGCAAAGAGTAAAAAGACTGCAACACAAAGTACCAGAGAAGCTAGATATGACAAACCTAAGAGGAATAAATGGATCATTCTGGGAAGCAGAAATAAATGCTCCTTATTTTGCGGAAAAATTTGTTCCTGTTTCTTGTAAATTTCCTAAGCATCCATCAATTCTGAGCCCATCAGCAATTTGGAAGTAACCTCTCTTCACTTTTTCAAAACACTAGTTTATATTCTTAAAACATTCACAGATTTCACAGCACATGTAAAGGTTAATTTATGTGTCAATGTGACTAGTTTAAGAGATAGTCAAATAGATGTTAAAGCATTTTTAAGTGTATTTTTGAAGAATTTTCCTGTATATAAATGACATTTCTTAAAGACTTGCCCTCAATGATGTGGAAAAATATGTAATCCAAAATGCTGAGGACTAGTGCCACATAATGGCAAAGAAATTTTCTCTCTTTCCTTAAACAAGAACATCATTTGCCTATAGAAGATTCTGATTAAGGTTCTGGTTAATTATACAAAGCAGATCATGAAAATTCACAGCCTCTACAATGATAGAAGCCATCTGTCATTACCTATCATATCTGTCTGACTATTATCTGTCTATCCTATCTATCATCTATCTCTCTAAATTTATTATCTACCGATTATTTTTATGTATCAATTAATAGTTTCTATATTATTCATTTTCCATCTGTAAACTGCCTATCTTCTATCTACTATTTACATACTCTTTTATCTAGGTATTTAGCTACCTTTATATTCTATTAGTTCTAGTTATCTTCAGAGAATTAACAAAATATTCAGTGAAGAATCTCAGTTTGTAAATATAGACTTGTCCTCTGATGATAGGAGTGTATGAGAGAGTATATATAAAATGGTAACTTATTGTTAATGATAAATGTTCATTATGCTCAGGGCTTATGGAAAGTGTTAACATAAATATAGAACTTTTTACTTTTTTCTTAACTTTTAATGATCATATGTTTAAGAAAATTTCTCATTATTCACTATGTATGTGTTGTCATTTTGACACGAATTGAAAAGATAACATCTGCCTAATCTTTGTTTTGGCAGACTCTTAAAATTAAATAACCATTTAAAGAAGCCCTTGGTTGCATTAGTAAAATAAACAATTTAGAACAGTCATTGCTAAATTTAATTTTGTCTTTGAAAGTTTTAGGCAAATTTCTAAACTTTACTACAATAAAGCTCTTATTTTAAAATAAAGGTAGAACATTGGTGTAAAAAATGTTGAATGGATAGTAGCTGGGAAGAGATAAATGATAAGCAGGGCTGGTAGGCAGAGAATAAGTAGGAGAAATCTATGAGAAAACTCTAGCACCAACAGAAGGAAGATAACTATCTCCAGGGGCCAGCCATCCAGCTAAACATCAAACCACACAATAAGAAGTAAAGAAAGGTATGCAAAAATAAAAAAAAAAGTTAAAAGCCTAGAAGTAATATAAATAAAACAAAACAAAACAAAACAAAAACCTGGCTACCTGCATGGGACTGAACCAGGCATACTGAATGTAGGTAACAGTGCAGCTTGGGAACTTTGTGGGGTTCCTGGCAATACTACTATGGTTTATCCTCAGTGCATAAATTGGTATTTTGGCGTCCCCTATGGTATGATACATTTTTCCGCCTTGATGCAGGGGAGAGGGGCTTGGTTCTGCCTCAACTTCACATGCCAGACTTTGTTGATTTCCCATGGGAGGCCTTACCCTCTCTGAGCAGTGGCTTGGGATAAGTTAGAGGGATATGTGGTGGGGAACAGAAGGAAATGAGTGAGAGGGAACTGTGGTTTATATGTGCAATAAAAATAATGTACAAAAAGAAAAAGTTTCTAGAACCAACCCAAGCTAAAGCTAGGCATTCATAAGTAAGGATATATCTCTGTGTGTATTCGTTTCAGAGCTGGATGGTAGGCCCCAAATAAGAGTCAAACAGCAAAGAACACAGAGACAATAAAAGAAGAATAAGAAACAAACTGCAGTAATACTTATGAATGTTCACAGATATTTAATGCTTTAAGTGTGTTTAGAAAATTGTAAAATAACATTCTCCACTCTCCTTTCTTATGTTCCTTCAACAATCTAATATTTTATGCTTAAAGTGATTGACAAAGAATGATCAATGCCAGTTACATATTGCTTACAAACTCATTCTGTGTATCTAAAGTCTTCAACAGGTTTAAGACTGTAGCCTTTGGAAGATAATGAAGCTATTTTCTCCATGTTACTTCCTATCTTGGTTCAGGTCTTGAATGAAGAATTTACTGCTAATCTTCCAGTTTACTGTTTTTTCTCAAACAAAGACTTTCAAAAACAAACATGAAATCTTTCTGTTTTACTCTCTTCCAGCTAATTTTAAAACATTAAGTGCTTAATATGAAAACCAAGAGTCTCTATCATGTAAGAACTAAAAATGCAAGTATATGTTATAAAAAACTGTATCTGAGATAGACGATTATTTCAGCTGTAAATAAAAAATATTTTGTCGTATTATTTTTTCCTATAAATATTTTATAGTTAATTTCACATAAATTAGAATATAAAATTTAGATGTAATGTTACCAGAAAAATGTGAAATTAATGATGTAAAATTTTTCTTCATAAATAAGATTATAAGATGATATTTGTAACTTATTCAATGGAAGTTTTGTGTCAAACTCTAGATGAAAACTGTATCAAATGCTATTAAATATAGGCTTTCTGAAAATATAGTATGAAGTGCTTGATTTGAATCCATAGAAGCAATCTTATTTCTAAACACAATGTCATAACACTATAAATGAGGGAGAGTTTAGACATGAAAACATAATATGAATTTCATTATATTATATTAAATTTGTTATGAAAAATCACATTCCACAGTTAATTTATTATTGAGAACCTTATCATATAAAGATGCAGGATGAGGAAATGAAAAATAATTTTAAATACAGCTGGTTAAGAAAACTAGGCAATAGCTGTCTCTCAAAGTTGGACCTAACAAAGGAATGTGAAGTCATTTTAAACATGTAAATACTATCTTTTTTCAGATACCTTCATTCATGCAAATTTTAAAAATAGTAACCTTTAAAGATTATTTTATATATACAAAAGAATAGATTAATTATAAAAATAAAAATTGGAAACCTAGTGATTTTTTCTTTTTTTTCTTTTCTTTACTTTTATTATTATGAACAAAGAAGTCACACTTTCTATCCTTGTATATCCCTATTCAAGGTCCCTTCCCCCTCCCACCACATCAGGTCATTCTCTCTTCTCCATAATTCCCCATCCCCTCCCTGGGCAGGCGGCAGGCAGTCCAAAGGTCCTGCTGTCCCAATATTGCTTAGTGATTTAACCATGTGGATAGTCTGGTGCAAACTAATTTTGTAATATCTTAATTTGTTATTGAGATTGTACCAAGAAAAATCTACTATTTTATTTGTTTTCACACATACAAAACATATCATTATATGAAGTCACTATGTTGCATTATATTAACTTTAGTTTAATCCATAAACACATTCATAGAGCTTTATACACCATATACGTAGTCAAAATATATGTTCATAAAAAGATGATTTCTTGTAGATGTAAAATGTTCTGAAATGTAGTTTTTCTAGGACAGCAAATGGAAAGACCCTACACACTAAATCCCTAGTTTTGATATATTCTATATTTACACTAAAATAATGAAAATGAGCATAGTACTGTTTAGACACTTGATATAGTAATGGCTATATTTAAAATTTAAGATAAATTTTAAGTGATATTTTTGCTGAAAAGTGTGTTGAAGATAGAAATATACTAATTTTTTGAATGCGGGTATTCCTTAATGTGAGCTCTAATGGACAAATTTCAGGATATGATAGCACATCTGTATTTCTAGCAATCTGGAGTTCGAGGTAAGACAATTGCATTTGAGGTTACCATGAATTAAATAGTGAATTACAGACCAATATATAGCAAATATTGTTTAAAATATTTAAGTAAACTAAAATTTGAATATAAATAAAATAAAATAAATTAAATAGACAAGTAAAATAGGCATGGTGGAAAATACTTGGGTTGACCTTATTCTGGATATGGTAGCAGAAGAATTTTCTGGCTGGGCTATATAGCAAAAACATGTTTCAGAGAAAAACAAATTATACATACATATTTTTATGCATAAAATTTAAAAAATGCTAAATTTGAACAAGGGATTTAACATAAGAAATTAACCATTTAAACAGTACCATGCAATATATTTTATTTTTAAATATAGAAAAGAATTATACTCTTATGTGGTTTGATGATAAATTGTGCTGCCTTTTAAATAATAAAGGTAGAATGTGTACTATAAATTTATAATTTTTGAAAGATTTTTTTGGAGGATAGCTGTGTTCCCACTGTGTGCTAGATGAATAGCTTAAACTTGTCAGGGAGAAATAAACATCTGATTTGGATTAGGCCATTTACATAAACTTTCAAAATATTGTCCATAATATTTTCTACTTAAAATGTATCATGAAGAAAAGATTTAATCTTCAATTTCTTTTTTCTAATTATTATATCACTAAGTAAACCTGATTAAAAAGAGGAAATTAAATGTGTAAACTTAGTTGTGCTCTGATTTGCAATTTCTGTTGGCTTCTTTCTGGACTTTTCATTTCACTTTGATTTTAGAAACATCAGTCCTCCCCAAGGGCCGTTTGGGTAGTTTGGAAACTTATGTAGACATTAATATGGAAGAAAAGTTGGAAAGAACAGCAATTGAACTGCTGAGATAATTCCTGTCAGCTGCAGTATTCAGAACTGGCGTGGGTCCATCTAACGCCGTCTGTTCCTGTGGTCTCCTACTGAAGGCACTGTTCTGCTTGCTATCTTTGATCCAGTTATGCTTGAATGAGTTTTGATGAAGATGGAACATTTGTCCACTCTTCAGAACTTTGCTACTCACTTGCTTTGCAGATATGGACTTCTTTTAACTATAAACTAGCTTCATGGCTTAAAATTAACACAATTGTTTATAAGACTGAAATGAAATCTGCAGTATCTATACACTATAATCCAGGGTTGTTCTGCTTTATTTTTTATATTTTTTAGGCTAAAAATATAGTAATATGCTATTATTGTAATATAACATGCTATCTTAGTCTGCTATAACATACCTTAGATATGTTACCTTAAACAACAGATATTTGTTGTCTCCCAACTTTATAAAGTACAATACAGAGATCAGTGTGCCAGCAGAGGGTGTGGCTCTCTTTTTAAATTTCAGAAAACAATATTTTTTGTGTCTTTTTATAATCCTTCAGTCCCTTCAAAAGTTCCCAATATTATTTTTCCATCTAATGCAATTACTGTTTGAATTGCAATTCAACAAGTGAGGTCATACATTGTTTTGCCCCATTGTCTCATATGTTAAGTTTCAGTTTCCAAAGAGGTGGTGTTGTTTCAAGAAACATTAGATTCCTTACAAGATGAGACAGGGCAGACCAAAGCCATTTCTAATGACTGACCTTGAAGGGTAGGTCTGGTATACTGTTCATTCTTGCCATGATCTTTTCTTTCTAATCTACCAAGTAGCTAGATGTTACATTACATGTCCTGCTTATATGCTTCTCTGTCATGCTCTTTCCACTACTGTGGACAGAAGACTCCGAAAACTGCAAGATATAATAAATATTTCATCATGAAGTGTGTCTATCAGGCAACTTGTAGTTGTACAGTTGTACAAAGTGATAAACTTTCTCTTACAAATTTTGGAGGATACAGTCACACTAAAAATCTTTTCTATAAAACCATGTTTTGTCTAGGAGTAAGGCATTTTCAGGAACACAGAGAGGTAACACTAATAAAAACAAAACCATTGAAAATGTCCAATTTTATTTTGAGATAAACTATTATGTTGGAAAACAAACTGTTCATTTTGCAAAAGTCTATCATAAAGGAGTGTTGGATTTTGTCAAAGGCTTTTTCAGCATCTAAGGATGTGATCATGTGATTTTGTTTCTTTAGTTTGTTTATATGATGGATAGCGTTTACGTTTTTTTGTATGTTAAACCAGCTGTGCATTTCTGGGATGAAGCCTATTTGGTCATAGTGGATGATATTTGTTATATATTGTTGTATACAGTTTGCTAAAATTTTGCTGAGAATTTTAGCATCAGTATTTATGAGGGAAATTGGTCTGTAATTCTCCTTTTAGTTGTATCATTGAGTGGCTTGGGTATTAGGGTAATTTTGGCCTCATAAAAGGAATTTGACAATATTCCTTCAGTTTCTACTGTGTGAAGTAGTTTGAGGAGTAATGGTATTAATTCTTCTTTGAATGTCTGGTAGAATTCTGCACTAAACCACCTAGACCAGGGCTTTTATTTTTGGGGAGGCTTTTAATGACAGCTTCAATTTTCTTAAGGGTTATAGACCTGTTTATGTAATTAATCTGATCTTCATTTAATTTTGGTAAATGGTACCTGTCCAGAAAGCTGTCTATTTCTTCTAGGTTTTCCATTTTTTGTGGAATACAGATTTTCAAAGTATGATCTGATAATTCTCTGGATTTCCTGGGGGTCTGTTGTTATATCCCCCTTTTCATTTCTGATTTTGTTGATTTGGACACTCTCTCTCTCTCTCTGTTTTTTGATTAGTTTGGACCAGGGCTTATCTATCTTGTTTCCTTTGTGAAAGAACCAACTGATTCTTTGTATTGTTCTTTTTGTTTGAATTGTATTGATTTCAGCTCTAAGTTTGATTATTTCCTGCTGTCTACTCCTTCTTGGTGAGTTTGCTTCTAATTGTTCTATGGCTTTCAGCTGAGCTGTTAGGTCTCTAGTGTGAGATTTCTCTAGGTTTTTCACATTGGCATCTAGTGCTCTGAATTTTCCTCTTAAGACTGCTTTCATTGTGTCCCACAAGTTTGGGTACATTGTGGATTAATTTTCCTTAAATTCTAGGAAGACTTTGATTTCTTTCTTAATTTCTTTCTTGACCCAGAGGTGGTTCAGCTGAGTGATGTTTAGTTTCCATGAGTTGGTAGGCTTTCTTTGATTTTTGATGTTGTTGAACTCTAACTTTAGGCCCTGGTGGTCCGATATGTTACAAGGGATTATTTTCATTTTTTGTATCTGTTGATATTTGCTTTATGACCAATATGTGGTCAATTTTGGAGAAAGTTCCCTGAGGAGCTGAGAAATATGTATATTCCTTTGCATTTGGGTAGAAGCTTCTGTAGATATCTATTAAATCCATCATAACCTCTGTTAGAGTCCTTATTTCTCTGTTGAGTTTCTGTCTGGTTGACTTATCCAGGGGTGAAAGTGGGGTATTGAAGTCTCCCCTATTAGGGTGTGAGAATTGATGTGGGATTCGAGCTTTAGCAGTGTTTCTTTTACATAGGTAGGTGGTGGCCTTATATCAGGGACATAAATATTCAGGATTGAAATCCTCTTGACCAATTTTTCTTGTGATGAATAAGTAATGGTCATCTTGGTAACAACATTTTATTGAAAGACATTGGTGGTATAAGCCCACTTGACAATAGTTTTTTTTTTTTTTTTTTTACCTTATCCCTTCATGAAGGACTCCAAATTCCTGGATGATATATGATATTCTGTCTTTCAATAACACCATGTTTTTTTCTTACACTTTTACTTTAATATAAGCAGTTATTCAGATAAATTATGAAAATGTAAACATTTCTGAAAATGTCTCATCCTAAATAATTTTTTACCTTATGTACTATTGCTTTTAATATTATTTCTTAGGCAATAACTATGCATCTATTTTTTATTTCGCAAAACAAAGTGGGTTCTGTATCATTATTTATCTATGATTTTTTTTAAAAAAAGCTGTAGGAAAATTCTCTATTTTCTATGGAACTTTTAGAAGTTTTAATAAATTTTGTAAATGAGATAAAATGTGGAAAAAATCTATCCTAATGTTAATATTTTCCTAATTTTGTTCAAATGTTACTCATTTAATTTTGTCTTATTTATATATTTCTCCCAAAATGCAAGATAAAAAATGTCCTAAAAACAATGTTTTTATATTTTTATATGAACTATATCACAAAGTATCAGAAAAATTCTAATACTGAAGTCAAAATATTCCTTTAGGAAATTTCTTACTTACTGCTAAACATGGGGCCTGTAGCCATTAGCTTTGCAATTGGACATTTAAATTTAAAATGACAATATATGCACTAATATCTATTATATGGAATACATATTATCTCTGGTAAATGGAATGATTATTTAGTAACTTCTATTAATTTTTTTTACTCGTATCTTCTTAGTGATTGGTACACTTTTTGCTATTGGAAATGACTTAATATTAAAAAAAATTGCAGTAGTAATCTAAAAGCTTTTATTAGGCAATACACTTTAAAAATTATATTTTTGTTTGTAATTTGTCATTCCTTATGACTCATGTTCATATTGATTGACTACTGCAATTATTTAAGCAATATACTTAATATTTCAAATGGTTGAAGCCTTTGCTATCATAATGAGGAATCTTGGAGCAGAAAATACACATTAGCCTGCCATCACTTATGTATCTGAGAAAAACAGTAGGCAAACATTGCCCATTGAGGTATCAAGCCACTAGCATGTATTCTTTCTTGAGCCACAGCTCATAAATGCCAATAATGTCCCATAATGATGCCACATTTGGAATTTACTCTGGACACAGACTTCCTTAAGCCTGTTGTAAGCTCCTCCTGAGATGTTTACTTAAAGATGATGTTTAATTCCTCATTTCTCAGATATTCTTCTTTTGCATCTCAAATACAGAACTTTGTTATTCTTGTGCTTCAGGGTTATTCTTCAAGGGGAAGATGTGAAGCAGGCAGCACATGGTAATTATTTCAACATGCGTGATACAGGATGGAGTTTTTCAATCAATGAGTAATTCAGGAATTTTACAGATACCCATAAATGCCCAGTTATAAACAGTTTAATATATAAATTAAATAATGTATCTAGGATGTCTCCTCTAAATGATATTAAATCTCTAAATATGTCAATGAAAGTAATTAATGAACAACACTAGTCATAGTTCTTTTAAAGTATATTTTTTACATAAATTATAATGTCTTTGTAGGGGTATGAATTGTCTTATTGAAAATAACACTGCAGTGGGACCATGGGACTGTCTGCTGCCTGCCCAGGGAGCGGATGGGGAGTTGTGGAAAAGAAAAAATGAAAAAAATGATCTGATGTGGCGGGAGGGGGAAGGGACCTTGAATAAGGATATACAGGGATAGAAAGCATGACTTCTTTGTTCATAATAATAATAATAAAGAAAAAGGAAAATACACTGTAAATGAATATTAAAGTGTTTATGTAGTGATATCTAAATTATTAGCCTGTTTTCTTTATTGTTGATCCTCAGATCATGAATATGAATGTATGTGTGCAGTACTATTATTTATACTCTATCCCTCTGTCTGTGTCTTTTATGTAGAAAGAAGAGAGAATCAAAAAATGAGAGAGAAAGAGAGAGAGAGAGAGAGAGAGAGAGAGAGAGAGAGAGAGAGAGTGTTAAATCCAGTACCTGTAAGTGACTATTGTTTCTCTTTCAGGAACTTTGGATTTGTTCATATTAAATCCATTCATCCATGCTCATGTTAATACACTTAAATATACCCCATATAAAAATAAGTATATTTTGAATATGTAATTAAAAATACAATTCATAACTAAACTTTTCTTGAAGGAATTATGCTACTTTTGTTTTTAAGAATAATTCGGTCAGATTTAGACTTTTTATCTTTTTTAAAGATCTTTATCAGAAGCATCATTTTTACAGCAACCCAAACACACCATTAAATGTTGAGTTAAACTGCAAAAATTTACTCTTTACAGAAAAATGCATTTGTATGAATAATTAGCATCATTCAAATTAAGTGTTGGATGATAAAAGTAAGAGAAAAAACTAAAAAGAAACTATATTAAATATATTCTGATTTATAAGCAGGAGGCCTACTTAAAATAATTGCCTGATTCATGTTATATTCTAGAAATATTTAATAGAATTAGATATACTAAAGATTAGCATTACATTTCTGTCCTGAAAGTATAATATATAGTTCTCATCTGTTTTTCTTTTTTTAATTTTTCAGTATGGCTGATATTTGGTAACTACTAGTTATAAAAATGGTATATTACCCTACTTTTTGAAACAAGAATGAACATTTAAAAATTGGTTTTGGGGTCAATTTTAATAAAGTCTTTACAGTAAACATGAAGTACAACTACGATGCTATGATGCTGCTAGATTAATCAATATTTTCACACCCATAAAATTTTATCCAATGTGTTCTGGAATTACTGAATTAAGTTTAAAAAAATATAAGAACATGGAGGAAGAAAGGATAAAGCCAACTGAAAAGAACAGTCATCTTTCAACTTATTCTTCATATGACATAAATGTATTAATTACCAAATAAATTAAAACTAATATTAATTTGAAAATACCAATTAAAAAGGTAATTTATTATCAAAATGGTTGGTTGGCATAAAAAATGGTACCAAAACATTAATGCTGAAATCATTTCTCATATATAGTATTAGATTTCATAAAGATATCAGAGGTTGGGGGCTGTGACCATATTTAACTCCTAGAAACCATTTTATTCACAGAGGCTTGTATTTTCTAAGGTATGAATTTTAGTTAAGAGATACATAAGAGAAAATGTTGACTGGTAGATATATTACTTCTCAATAATTGATTTTATAGAAATGATTCTGACTTCCAATCTGAAATTAAAGTATATAAGCATTTTCATACTTACTCCTGTGTGTGTTTATTACTGGTAATTGACCTCAGTTAACTGGAGTACAATTTAATATTGTATCAATTTATTGCATTAACTTAATTTGCTAAACATAGCTAAGTTTTTGTTTAGAACTGGCCTTATATTTAAGTGAGCTGATGGTTCAGCTTACTTTATTTTTCCACAGAACTACAGTCCTGACTCATTGAATTCAATGTTTCCTTAAATAACTGGATTAATAATAGTTGTTTCTAAGAAAAATTATGTGTTATCTTAGCTATTCATCATTGAAGATGTTTGAATTATGTACCAGAAATATTTTCCTATGTGACCATATTTGTTGAAACGTGACAAATTTAAAGAAAGATTAAAAAGAAATAAAGTCATGTAGTGTGACCCACTTCACAAATGGAACATGTCTCTGTCATTTCTATACAAAAGGGAAAAAACTCTTCATCAGTGTTCATACACTTTGTATCTCAGAATAAATAGAGATTGCTTGTTATCTGAAAACAGTCATGGTCTCTGCAGTTTTGCAGTACTTCTGATTGTACTAATCTGTGCTCATGATATGTAATAATTTACCTCTGTAATATATCCTTATGTCCCAAAATAAGATTAATCTATCACATGACAGTTTATTTTCCTTATTTTTAACATTAAAATACAAGTTATTTGTCATGATCATTCTTTTTTTGACATTTTGCTCTGTGTTATATCCTCAAAATATTTCCTATTTGTTACATGTAGTAGATTTATTCATTCCCATTTTACTATAATATTACACTGAATGTTTAATATAATTTCCTTAATCATTAAGCTGTATTTGCATGTTTAAGATTTTACTAGGTTAAAAATAATAGTAATTGTGTATTCAGAAACTTTTATGTTGATATTTAGTGATGAAAAAGTGTAAATAAATTCATTGAGCAATGGAGTTCTTTATTTTTTTAATTAGTTAGTTAATTAATTAATTTTTTAAGGATAAAACACAATTGGCAAATTTTTGACCAAATTAAGGAAAAAATGGAAGACTTACTTCAATAAAATGAGAAAATGAACAGATAATATAAACAAATATGAATGAAATTCCAGACAATATTAAGGATATACATTATAAATTTGTTTCAATAAATTGAACAATCTGAAAAAACTGATGAGTTTTTAGATGGCAAAATTAAACCTAAATTCAATGAATGATTTTAACTAATGCATAATTTGTAACTTGCTTGAAATACTAATAAAATACTCCATACTAAAAATAGAAAACAGCAATAACAGAAACAAACACAAGAAAATATAGATTTACTACAGAATTCTAATATAACTTAAAAAACTAAGACAAATGCATACCATATAATTCTATAAAACTTTAAAAAAACAAATTTTAAAAATTACTAAGACAGTTCTTTGTATGTATAAAATGCATATACAAGGTGACACCAAGGATGACATTAAGGACAATTTAAATGAGCTGTAGATTGTAAACCTAAGTTTACTCTTACAATTATTTTTAGTAGAAGCTATTATCTATGCTTTCTTACTTAACAACCACTCCATATAATGTTTCTGGATTCTATTTTTATTTACTTCTTGTCTGATGGTTAATTAGGATAGGATATCTTTTTGGTATTCATTATTTCTCTTCTTTTGTAAAGATCCTATTTAGGGATATTTTCCAAGTTTTTCATTCTATCAATTTTATTTTAATAACTACTGAGGAACATTAAACTGTATATGGGGTTTTGTCATATACTAAAAAGTATAATTAAGATTAACCTAATTATTCTTTTAAATGTCTTAAAGGAACAAAGACATTACAACAGAAAAAAATTAACATACTTTTGCTAGATTTTAGATGTGTAGTTTATGATTTTTATCGGTAGTAATCTTTTGGGGGGATGGTGATAGAACTTCTTCCTCCCTTTTGTGTTTTAAGGTTTTCTTTTCTTTTATATTGCAACCACTGTTCACCCTCCCTCTCGTTTTCCAGAACCCTCCCACTTCCCTCCACCCCCTACCCAAATTCCCTCCTCAAAGGAATTAAGGCCTCCCTTGATCAACACACACTAACATTCTAAGTTGAAACAGGACTCATCCCTTCCTTTTTGTATCAAGGCTGAGCAATGCATCCTGCCATAGAGAATGGGCTCTAAAAGCCAAGTCATATAGTCGGGATAATTCCTGGTCACATAGCCAGGGAACCAACTAAAAGCTCGACCTACACAACTCTGGCCCTCATTCTAAGAGCCCACTTAGGTCCCATGCAGGTTCCCAGGCTGTCACTTCTGAGTCCATGAACTCCCATTAGCTCCAGTCAGCTGTCCCTGTGGTTTTCTCCATCGTGCTCTTGGTCCTCAGACTTTATCCTCTAGTTGCTCCTCCCTCTCTCCAACTGAACCACGGGAGTTCAACCAACCTCTTGGCTGTGGGTGTCTACATGTGCTTCCATCAGTCATTGGACGTAGGTTCTATAATGACAATTAGGTTAGTCACCAATGTGACTAGTTCTGGTACTCTCTCCAGCAATGCTAGGAGTCTTAGCTGGGACCTTTTTGTGGGTTCCTGCAGATTTCTCTAGCCCTAGGTTTCTTCCTAAACCCATAGTGGCTCACTCTGTCAATATATCTCTCTCGTTGCTTACCGTCTTCGTCTCTTTCCTAACTTGGCCTTTTCCAACCCTCATGTTTCCAATACCTATCCCCTCTCCTATACATCTCCTCCCATTTTACACAGGAGATCTTAACCATTTCCCCTTGTGGGATAATCCATGTCTATCCTTTTTAGGGTCCTATTCTATGCCTAGTTTCTCTTGGGTTGTAGAATTTAATCTGTTCATCGAATATTCACTTATGAGTGAATACATTCTATGTTTGTCTTTCTGGATTTGGCTTACCAACCTCAGCATGATTTTTTTCAAGTTTTATCCATGTGTACCAAATTTTCTTTATCCAATCTTTGGCTGAAATGCATCTAGGTTGTTTTCAGGATCTGTCTGTTACAAATACTGCTGTTATAAACATAATTCAGCAAGTTTATTTGTGGTGTGGCTAAACAAGTTTTGGTTATACACATAAGAGAGGTATTGCTTGGTTCTCAGGTAGGCCGATACCTAATTTTTTTAGAAACTGCCATATTGCTTTTCAGAGTGGCTGTGTAAATTTTCATTCCTTCTAGCAGTGGAGAAGTGTTCCACCTTCTCCTCATCCTCCATAATATAGGCTATTATCAGTGTTCTTGATCTTAGCCTTTTGGACAGTTGTAAGATGGTATCTCGGAGTAAATGCAGCCATCTGCATTTCCATAATGGCTAAGGATGTTGAGCATGTCCATAAATGTTTTTAGTAATCATATTTTAAGAAAAGATTTATGATTTACTTATTTTTATTATTAATAAAATATTAATAATATCTTGTTATGAAGGTTTTTTATTTTTAAATTATGTTTTTCAAATCCATTTTATTTATAATATGGGTTTTTTGTTCTTTTTTAAGGATTTTATTTAAAAGATTAATCATGAAGTCTTGTTTTTATCTAATTCCAATTTAATACTCATTTGTACATTTTCCTTCTCTCCATTAGGTATATACCCTACGTCTTATGGTAACCACCACATACTTGGTTTTTTACCTATTTAACGTTTTAGAGTGAAGCTCATGTGTATTTTTATATTACTTTCCAGATTCAATTCACATCCTATCCCAGTTCCAACCAAATTGTCTTTAACTGTAGAATTTTATCATTAAGCAGTATTTGGTAGTGCATGTATAGCACAGTTCATTCATTTACTGGTTGATGAATTGTCCTCTTGCTCCCATTTTTAAATTATTGTGAATAGTGCAATAATTATAAGAATAATTACATAATTCTGATTAATTTCTGTTGACATTTGCACAGGATTGTATTTTGTATCATATGATAATTTAACTTGCAATTCTTTTTAAAAAGAAAACACTATTCTTTTTTTAAATGGTTATCCTAATTTTCATACTCACCAAAGTACTAAAAATTTCTATTTCCTCTTATACTTTTCTAATTTTTAATACCTTTACTAATTTTTGTAATAGCCATTTCAAAAAGGGTGATGAGAAATCTAATTTTATTTTTAAGTGTCATTTTTCTGATGCTCTGTATTGTTGATTATTTATTTTAAATCTATTTAAGCAGATTGTATGTATTCTTTTGATAAGTACATGCTTATGCTTGTAAACCTTTTTTATTTTTCTCCAGTTTAGAAATATTTGAACATTACCATTAAATGAAAATTATTAACATACTATTTTAAATAAAATAATGACTGTGATGTAAACATAGAATAAACACGAGTCAGTGGTTTTTAATTATCTCATTTATCAATAAAGGAATCAGTAATATAATAAAACTGATTCAAAGTTTAATGCAAGAAATAGTTTTATATCATCACTGGGTTTATGTTAAGAATGTGCTAATAGAACTGTTTGATGTCTTATAAACCTTAAAACTGAAACCCAGTCACCTATGTTTTTATCTTTCTACCTAACAGAAACGTATAAATTAACATTTAATTTCACAGTTTCAGGGCACAATAAAATAGTAAATACCAAGGTAAAATGCAGGTGCATCCTTCTAGCCCATTAAACAATGACATTGAAAGGGCATTGTCATCTCAGCCTTATTTTAAAATTACGGATTTTTTTCTAAACAAAAGTAATGATTGTAAAAGTCATGCCACACATAACACCTAAGAAAGGTCATGAAAAGACAAAAAGCATTTTGTAACTTTCACTATCTACTATTGGTATTCCTTGGACATTGTATAAAGAGTTAGCCAGTTTGTGAACTTCTATTTTAAAAGTATAACCAAAACTTTAATAAAAAATTATTAAATATACAAACAATAAATTTCTCCCAATAATATTTACATGTAAGTTATTTTATTGGTTTATTGAAACAACTACATAAAGAAAACAAGGTGGATCTTTCTTCTTTATAAGCTATTTTCCTATATTAGAGTCAATGGAAGAAATTTTTGTCGATTGAATTCCCAGAAGAAGAATATAATTTTGTTAAATAGAACCTGATTCCTGCACTTCTATACCTCTATACACTGAAGTTTTCATTTTTGTTTGAATTCAGTAGAATATTTTAGAAGACTTTTATTTCATGTCTGAAGCAAACATTCTTTCTTTAAATGAGGAAGATATCCTAAGCAATTTCAACATTGCTGTCTTTGTCTAACACATATTCACTCACTCATATGGATGACGCTTTAAACACCTGCTGTACTTAAATGAAGCTATTATCATTATCAGTTAAATCTGGGGATGACATAGCTCTTATTGCCCTCTGCAGTCAAATAGTCCACCTGTTCATAATTAGATAAGCCATCAATGGCAACATACAGCATGCCTTTTAGAAGTATGGATGGCAGATTCTAGAGGAGTAGAACATTTACTCAACAAATTGCTTTTTCCCTCATAACTATTTCAAAATTTGTGGTGATACAGAATTTTTCTATGTGACCCTCATATTTTATATCTCCTTTACTATTTTGACAAAATCGTTAAAACAAACTACTCATAAAATTACTAAATTTATTTCCTGCAGAAAACAGAGAAGTAGATCTGGGGGATATGGGAGGTAGAGAAGGAAATTGGGAGGAATGGAAGAAAAGAAAATGGCAGTGAAGATGTATGACAGAAAAAGCTTAATAGTATTGAACTACCTTATTTATGAGATGAATTTAAAATTCATTTCATAGATTTTGTCTCATTGCATTACAAGTACAAAATAAATATAAAAGTATCAAAAATTAAAGCTGAACTATTTGGAAAGATAGCTAACTTATTTCAAATATTAGTTTATTTATGTAGATGTCCAAGTATGGTTATATAGGTTCAATAAATCATGATAATATTTTATGTTTTTACCATAATTAAAAACATACTGTATTTATGCTTATTTTACTTCATTTACTATAGAAATTTTTCAAGACAAGTTGTTTGAAAAATCTTAATAAGGATATTAAAAAGGGACTTACAGATTTGGGGCAGGTGCTGGGAGGTATTAATATGGAACAAAGGAGCAAATGATCTGTTGATTGAATGAGACTAAGTAGCCATTATACAACTTCCATTAGAAATAAAGCTAAGAGAGAAGTTGATGCACAGATAATGTTTGCAGCACTAGAATTACATAAAATTATCTTCATAAATAGAGAATGCTGGTAGAGGAAACAGTTTGCAACAGTTCCCAACTGGTCTCAGAATCTATGCCTAATGAGGTGGCTTCATAGAGTGTGTCATCAACTGTGAGGGACAAATAAAAACAAGGCCTTGAGAGAAAATAAAGTGTATTTGCAGAAAAAAATATAAAGTTTAATTTTCAATTAATAATAGTGTGTGATTCTAGGGCCTAAAGCAAGTGCTTGTCTATCAGAAAAGAACAGTTAAGATATCTTCTAGAAAAATAAAGTGAATAAGTTTGGGGCTTTTTTTAAAATTAATAGAAAGCACTTTCATTCTTTGTTTGACATTTCATATGTCCAGTATACAACCATTGTAATAGTTATAAGAATGAGATTTCTGCTCTTATTCCATTAAGAAGAGTTCTAGGATCAGTAATCAAACTGCAAGGCTGACAGGCTGCTACTGACTATAGTTATGAATTTTCTTTTTAATATGTAATGTATGGCTATAGCAGCACACTTAAAGTTTCCAACTCTGAGAGATATAATTAGGAATTTAAAAAGTCAAGACCTCCATCTCTCCATAGGGAGTTCTGAATTTCACCAAATGGTTCATTGGCTTAAGCAAACTAAGGTGACAATATGCTCACTGTGAAAACTGCTCACCTGAAATTTTCTACAAAAGATCAATGGTCTGAATATCAGTTATTGTCAATCAGATTTTAAAAGCTCAGTTTAATATTTTGGATTAGAGTCTCCAAGAATAGAGTTTATGAATATTGAGTTTTAATTAGCTTCATGGTGGTTGCTAACTATGCAAAAGTATGAGGAACATTGGTGTTCCAAAATGTTTGTCAAACATGTCTCCAAAGTCAACACCCTCAGAGAAATTAATAAATAGACAATGTATAAGATTTTGACTTAATCTCATCTCAATGTTTAGAACTACCTGCTTTTTAGAAAGACACTTTACATTAGACAAAAACAAAAATTAATGAACCAGATATACCACACAGGTGGATCTGAGTGAAAACTGTTTATAGCAAACTGATTAAGAGCTTCCCAAGCACACCAAAAACTGAAAATCAGTAAATAATTACTCCAATCAAATAAAAAAATAGATGACAACAACATAAATTGATTCTGAATACTGCCTCAATATGGAACAAATCAATTAGCTAAATTTTTAACTTATAGACAAATAACACTATATACTTCATTTTGAAATTAACAATGCTTATAATTATTGGTCTTCAGAGAACTCTGAAGTTTTTTATCCATATATACCCTTGTTCAAACTCCCTTCCCTCTCCCGCCCCTCCCAGTCACTCTTTCTTCTCCCAATCTCCTTATCTCCTCCCCAGCAAGGGCAGGAGGTCCCAAGATTCCAAGGTGGCTTAGTTCAACATCCACTCCAGGCAGATCTGCTTTCCTCACCCCAACATCAAGACTGGGTCAGGTGTTCCTCTGGAGGGAATGGGCTCCAAGTTGCCGGTACAAGGTGTTTCAGATCCCAAGATATTCAGTGGTTGTAGTTTGCAGCTTGGGACTGTTTTGTTTTTTGTTTAAAGTCCACTAATAAGTGAGTACATCCTCTGCTTATCTTTCTGTGTTTGTGATACCTTGCTCAGGAGGATATTCTCCAAATCCATTCTTTGCCTGCAAATTTTAGGATATCATTTTTTCTTACTGCTGAGTAGTAGTCCATTGTGTAGATGTACACAATTTGTTAATCCATTGTTCAGTTGATAGGAATCTACGTTGTTTCCAAGTTCTTACTATTACAAATAATGCTGTTATGAACATAGTTGACCTAATGCCTTTGGAGTGCGAATGTGCGGCTTTATGGTGTATGCCCAGTAGTGGTATTGTTGGATCCTCGGGGAGATTGATTCTCAATTTTTTGAGAAACTGCCATACTGCATTCCAGAGCGGCTGAACAAGCTTATACTTCCACCAAAAATGGAGAAGTGCTCCCCTTTGTCCTTTTGGATTCTAGTAATCTTAAAATGAATAAGCTGGAGTTTGCCAGAATCACATTTCCATTTTATAGGATTAAAAGATAGTATTTCATACATTTAGTTGGCATTTATCATTTTTTAAGGTCTGAAATAATTTACAGAAATTAAGTCTACTTGACAAACAAATGGGACATTTTGAAAACCTTGCTTTGTGATATGAAATCAGACAGTCCAAGAACCTATTAATGACAATTATATTATTCAAACTCAGATGAATTGAAATGTTGAGAAGAAGTGATTTAGGAAAATTCTCCATGAATTTGTCCCTTATTGCTTTTCTGGTAGAGATAATCTTTAGGATGAAAATATTGTTACCTCAGCCACATATCATCTCATTGGCTCTCGTATAGATTGAAAAACTACAGCTTTAACTGTGATGGGGCGGTGTGGACTTTGTAAAAAAAATAAATAAATCTTTGAGATCAGGACAAAGAGTCTGAAGTTATCAATAATCTGTTTCCAGCTTTTAAATATTCCAAAAAAAGAAAGAAAAGAGATCTCTAATACAAAAATACAATACAAATACCCTAACAAAAGACATGATTTAAAAACTCTGATAAGAGGATATAATAAAAGATTTGCAACACTCCATGTTGTATATGAAAATATTACTGGCTTCCTTTGCAATATTGTCTCACCTAAAATATTCAAGGGACCGCTTCTTTTTCCTTGAGAAAACACCAAATGGTGGATGATGCCTGTGCAGCGGGAGGGCCCGGAGGACCCGGGGGCCCAGGATTAGGAGGCCACGGAGGCTTCCATGGAGGATTCGGCAGCGGTCTTAGGGGCCGCCGTCCGGTCGAGGCCGTGGCCATGGTCAAGGACGCGGGGCTCGTGGAGGTAAAGCCGAAGATAAGGAGTGGGTCCCCGTCACCAAGCGGGCCGCTTGGTTAAGGACATGAAGATCAAGTCTATGGAGGAGATCTACATGTTCTCCCTTCCCATTAAGGAATCAGAGATCATCGATTTCTTCCTGGGTGCATCCCTAAAGGATGAAGTTCTAAAGATCATGCCAGTGCAGAAGCAGACTCGGGCTGGCCAGAAGACCAGGTTTAAGGCTTTTGTTGCTATTGGGGACTACAACGGTCATATTGGGCTTGGTGTTAAGTGCTCCAAGGAGGTAGCCACTGCCATCCGAGGGGCCATTTTCTTGGCCAAACTTTCCTTTGTCCCTGTGCGGAGAGGCTACTGGGGGAACAAGATAGGCAAGCCCCACAATGTTCCCTGTAAAGTGAAAGGCCAATGTGGCTCTGGGTTGGTGGGTCTTATCCCGGCCCCCAGGGGCACTGGCATCGTCTCTGCTCCTATGCCCAAGAATTTGTTGATGATGGCGGGTATTGATGACTGCTACACATCAGCCAGGGGCTGCACTGCTACCCTGGGGAACTTTGCCAAGGCCACCTTTGATGCCATCTCTAAGACCTACAGCTACCTAACCCCTGACCTCTGGAAAGAGACTGTGTTTACCAAGTCTCCTTTTCAGGAATTCACTGACCATCTTGTGAAAGCCCACACCAGAGTCTCTGTTCAGAGGACCCAGGCTCCAGCTGTGGCCACCACATAAGGGTTTTATACGGAAAATAAAAGTGATTTGAGCCTGTTAAAAAAAATATTCAAGGGACCATATATATATATATTTAGTAGACTCATCTAGACTCAACTTTCCATGGGATTTTTGAATAACAAATTTGAGCAAATTGAAAATATACTAGATGATTTTATTATCTTTTAAGGTAACAATTTAAAAATTTATCTTTAGTAATTTTAAGGGATTTCCTTTAGGCCTGCATTCTTACTTTTGCTTGTTAGTTTAATTTTCTAATCAATTTGTGTGTGTGTGTGTGTGTGTGTGTGTGTGTGTGTGTGTGTGTGTGTGTATGTGAGATGACACATAGAAACTATATCCAAAATTGAATGGAGGCAAAGGCAGAGATTCATGGCTGAGCACTGAGCAGAGCTCCTGGACCATCTGGAGAATGGGAGAGGAGAGACTGTATGAATAAGGGGATAGGTATTCTGAGGAGCAGTCCCACAGAGATGGCTGGCTGGAGCTCTGAGGAGCTCATTGAATCAAGAACAGCCACTGGGAAACCATCGGGAAAAGAGCTAGGCCCTCCAAGGGTAGGTGATTGTCAAATGGCATGGGCAGTATATGGAGCTTTGAGAAGTGGGATTAGACTGTGTTCCTTGCATGAACTGGTACCTGCAGAGGAGCGCCTAACCTAATCTTGATATTGGGTTGAAGAAATCGGACTTTGCCTTTAGTGGATGTGCCACACTGAGCCGCTCTACCTTGAGATTTTTTGCCCTTTTCGGGGAGGGGATGAGGTGGGGGAAGCTGAAGGCTGACTGAAAAGGAATGGGAGGAGGGAAGGGGGAGCGAGCAGGGGAAAACATGGGGGGAAAAAAAAACTTTCATTAAAAATAAATAAATTTTAAAAAGTTTTATGTTTATTTCTTTTTAAAATTATTTATTTTTATTTTTTAAGATTTTAATATAATTACACAATGCTTCCTTTCCTTTCTTCTCTCTAAACTTTTCAATATACTTTTTCTGAATGTAGATGTAGTTTGTCTTTGTTTTGTAACATATCATGAAAGTAGCATCTGTATAAAATAAAGCTAGCTGTGAAACTTCGTTTGGCTAAAAGCAGAAGCATCTGGAGAGTTGGCAGTGACTGGTCTATCCTTTCATTGGCAACACATGCCTTTTCTGTCTCATTGAACAGAGGGATGTCAAACAGTTCTGAATGCTCCTTGGTTCCCATAATTAGATCCAGTAGCAATGTTTATTTGCACAGGACAGCCAAGGAACTTTAATGGTCAGAGGATACTTTCCTCAGTGTTGCAATTCACTTTCTTTGTAAAAACGAAGCTAACCAAGAGAACAAAACAACAAAAAAAGCAATTCTACATACTCTCAGGGAGCATGCACATATATACAAATTAAAAACCTGGTATTTGTTTTAAAATCAAGCATTGTTGTGAAGCCATAGATAGACATTTCTGGAGCCACAATCATCATTACTCTGTCCACATTAAAGAAAAATCAATGTTTAGAGAAAAGATGATTCCACAGATTTGTGAGTAGATTTTAAAGTCATTTAAGGATTTAAAAAAGATCAACATGAGTATTAGGTAGCTTTCAAAGTGCTTTCCTTCATTGACTTAATGAATGGCTCGCATTTTATTCAGCATATATGAAAGAACATGATAACCACTCATGCATTTGATGATTCATAAACTCATTTGTACACTTATTCACAAAACATTGACACTGCTGTTATTATATTTTGTTACTATGCCTGAGGTGGAGTATTTACATGATTGGATTTGCCTTAATCTAAAGTATAAATATACATGAAAACAAAGTGTTTGTGGGAGATATGACCTTGAAATTACAATAGAAGAAGTTTTGAAAGATGAACAAAAAAAAAAGTTCTTTGAAAATTTATAAGTTTGCTGAGATCTGTTTGGAGTTAAAACAAATTTTCCAGGTATTGGTTGATAAAATGATATTAATAAAGCAAGCAATTTACAACATTATAAGGAAATACAATTTAAAAGAAAATATACTTCATTAAATTAGACACCTGAAAAATATGCTTATTCTTTTTAGATTCTCCCAAAAATAGCGACTATTAAAAGCAGATTAACTAGTAGATAAATAACTCTAACAGACCCATTATGAACAAGAGAATTGAATCAGCAATCAAAAGCTTATCCAGGGATGAATTTATAGTAGAAGTTTGCCAGTCTTTCAAAGCAGAGCTACAACCAATAGTTCTAAAACCATTTAAAAAATAGAAAAGAAAATATTCTTCCCAGGCTCCTCCTTATATACTTTAATGTGAAAATTAAAGGCATTAAATTAAATTATTGTTGTGTAAAGGCACAACAATAAAAACAACTAGAGACTGGTATGAACACAAATTCATAAATTCTCATCAAAACTTGGGAATATATTACATACATCAAAAAGATAAATAGTAAAATCAAGATGGATTTATTCTAGAGCTACAATGGCTGCTCAACATAATGCTTAAATAAGCATGATAAATCCTATAAGTGAGAAAAAGCTTAACAATTTCAGGGAAAAAGAAGAGGTTGTTAGTAATAATGTAATGGTATGAGGGGATGTATGATACAAAATCATATTTGAAAGTAAGACAGGAAGAATGAAAATAAACATTTTTTTGGCAAAGAAGTTTATAGTACTTTATTATGGGAACCATAATCAGGCAGTAAAACTTATAAAAAATTACTTATTTAATTTAAGAATTACAAGGATTTCTGTGAGACAAATTAAATGTCCAGATTACCAATTGAACAAGGCAATATTTAGAAACTATTGCAATAACAATTAAAGCATACAATTATATCAGCAGTCACAGAAAGAAGAGAATAGATTTGAGATATACTAGAAAAAAATCAAAAAAGGAAAAACAATTTACATTAAAGGAGGAAATTCTTGGCAATAGAGCATTGATTTTAGTAGACATAAAGAGGCAATATTGTAACCATTCATGCAATAAGAAGTTTTTTCTTTTTTCAATTATTTTTTATTGTGTATAAAGTCATATTTTTTTATTCATGTATCCCCTTTTCCAGACTCCCTTCCCCCTCCCACCATTCCCAATCACTCTCTCTTCTCTCCATCACTTTATCTCCTTACCAACAAGGGCAGGACGTACCAAGGTACCAAGGTGGCTAGGATACAGCAATGAGATGAGCTTTAAAAAAAAAACAAACAAACAAGCAAGCAAGCAAGCAAACAAACAAACAAACAAAAAAACAAAGAAAATATCCCAAGATTGCAAGAAGAAGCAATAAGAAGTTTAGGGTCATAGTTCTTATTATAAAGATATTATTGGAATTCTGAGAATATCCTGGGGACTCCAAATGTTAATGAAACAGTAGTGTAAAGTAGTGACAAGCAAGAGCTAGAATTGCCACAGGACAATTAGAATACAAAGAGTTTGAAGACAACATCTTTACATGGAGAATTATGAGTATCAAGTGTAACACATGCTGAACAAAATCAAGCATAAAGGGGAAATTTTAATAAAATGGCTAATTAATTCACCAAAGAACAACTACTCCACATTTGACTACTCCTTGGATCCCACTCCCCCTAGAGGAACACCTGACTCACTCTTGAGGGAGAGAGGACAAAACTGGATCTGCCAGGAATGGAGACTGAACTAAGCAATATTGGGACAGTGGGACCATGGGACTGCCTGCTGCCTGCCCACGGAGGGGATAGAGAGTTGTGGAGAAGAAAGAATGACCTGATGTGGCAGGAGGGGGAAGAGACCTTGAATAAGGATATACAAGGATAGAAAGTGTGACTTCTTTGTTCATAATAATAATAATAAAAAAAGAAGCACTACTCCAGATCTTGTCTCTCTAATTTTAAAATGAGTTGTCCCAATATAACACAGTCTTCTTGGATAAAGATTCACAAAAAAAAAATATTCCTTGATAGCTAAATTAAGAATTAGATTTTAAAATGTTAGTATACCCATATATTTACAGAATTGTAATATTTAAAGGAATAATTCAGTGCTGCACTGTAAGATTCTGTCTGAAATACATGCATACATGTATATATACATATGTACTAACAAAGAAATAAAAATCTACCAGTTGATTCAATCCTGAAATTTAAGAACATACTTGAAAATTTTAGTTTGATAGTGAAATAGATGAAGACAAATTTACAGTTATTAAAAAAATGTGGCTAAAAGATAACCTAATTTACATTTAAGACAGGACTATTCTCAACGATTGTTTGTAAATTTGTTTGTTTTATTTATTTTAACAAGTGATGAATGCAGCAAGGACAATCTAGGGTATATGTTGAAATTTTGACATTTCAAGGTTATTCATTCAAAACCTCTTTTGACAAGTACTATGAAACAAACACAGAACTGTGAGTTAAACCATAAACTGCAAAATGTTCAATTTAAAATAAATTTTCTAACAAGTAAAGAATAGAAACTGCATTTTTAGTACCATGTTGTGCTATATATAATTTATAATAACCTTCAGGCACTTGCAACACCTGAAATTAAATAGGAAATAAAAGTATTCCCTGAAGGTACTGAAGGTGGATGCTAGAAATACATTTTAACATGAGAGCTAAAATTGTTTCTATTATTCTTGAGTGAGTTACTCAGCAGCTGTGTCCTCATTACAATCCCTCATTGCATTTCTTACAATATTATTTGAAACTCATGGGTGTGATGTTCTTAGCATATGTCATTTCACTCATAGATATTATATTACATGGTGATGTGAATGTTTATTGTAAAAGATCGCTCTGTTTCTTTGTTTCTTTTATTGTGGCCAAATTAGCTGATTAGTTTTGAATGGTGTCAATAGTATGAAAGTCAAACAATGTTCTCAAAGTAGGCACATAGACACATGGATTTTCTTAGTTATGCATTCACTTGACAAATATTCATAAAATCCTTTGTAGGTGCTGGAAAATGACTAAAGACAAAAACACAAATTTCTTTACCTTAATAAGTTTGTAACATTTTTAATATTCATTGAAATAACACCAAAAATTAAATATCTTTTATAAACATTTCTTAACATCTAATTACTTTTTCTTTTTGTATACTCAGTATTATAATCTATTTTATAAAATAATGTCACTAGTATGATAAAAATATTTTTTGCTTAAATTTAGACAAAAAATACGGTTGAATTTACTCAGGGTACTACAATCTTATATTTTTGGTTATGAGCCTAGCCTTGAATGGCTGAGCCATCTGTCCAGTCTCACAATCTTATTATCTTCTGGTATATATGCTTAGATATATAAAGATGATTACAACCATTAATTTTCCTGTTTCTTTGAATGAAGTTTATAGAGTAAAATACAAGACCAATCTTTCTTTTATATGCACACATACCCATTCACATTGTGATTAATTCAATATACAGGAAACATTCATGAGGGCAGTAGATAAAATGTATATAGTGACTATTTTTTTAACATTTTATATGGGAACAATTCACTTTTTCTTTTTCATCCATCTAGCACATGGAAATTCAGTATCTCAAACAAAAATAAGGTCTTCTCCCACTGTCTTCATTATGGTCTTTATACTGATCTGTGTCTTATTCCCCATTGTAAATATTGCCATTGCATGTATTCTCACAATCATCTTTTTTGGAACTGTGTGCTGTGCTCTCATATAAAGTTACACAAGTCAGCTACATCCTCAGTATCTCCAAAATTTTTTCATCCTGCATGAAATTGTGTTCTACTTTTGATTTGCCTTAAGAAAAAATTCTTACTCCTACATATTATACAAAATGTTAGACTTGGTGGATCATGTACACCCTCCCTAAACTATTTTCTGTATCACTCAGTTTCTACCAAAAAAAAAATCACAAAATCAAGTTCATCAATGTAGAAGATGTGCCTAGACAAATAACTTCTCATTTATACTTCAATCAAAATAAGATTTTTCTCTTTTCTCTGCAGAATTTTCAAACTTTTTTAAAGCAGTCACTGTCAATTTTAGGCTTATGGTTCTTAGCTATTCTTTTAGTTTAGATACTATGACCACCAGATATAACAGAAACTCATTTCTCTTTGTCATTTACCCTGTTACCTAAGCCCATCCCTGAAGTTATTCCTTCACTCTTACCTTCAATCTCCTCTATTTGATCATATACATGTAAATACAATAAGAATATGAACATGCCTTTCTTTCTCTTTTGGTGACAGCCTCGACAATTATCAATAATAACATCATTTTGCGGATGCTCCTGAAAATATTAAATAAATAAATTCAGTACTCTAGTTCTCAGTTATATTAATAAACTGAAAACTTAGTTGTTTTCATTCCTCAACTTCAGGAAAACATTTTGGGACATTACCATAATTGCCTACCTTTGAAGAAAGCACACGGAACAAATGATAGTAATTGTGTTAAGTTCACCAGGATCCAAGACATTAAATACTTTCTAAATATAGTTCTGCTACAAGATCACAGATGACTATCTGCATTTATCACTCATATTCTGTAGAATCCTAACAAAATTGATGATCATTTGAGTTATAGATCTATATATTTTTTGTATGACTATGGAGAACAGAGAGTGACTGGAAGGCATGGGAGGGGGAAGGGAGCTTGAAGAATATACACGAATAAAAAATATATGACTTTATTCATAATAAAAAAAGAAAATAAAAATAAAATAAAAAATGAAAAATATGCTATCTGCATCTGACAATTATAGATACATCAATGTCTACTTTGTTACATACTGAAAGTCTCTGAGTTCCTTTTTGCCAGATGTTAAGTCTATTAGTGTGTGGCATTTCAAACTTTGGTACATGAGGTCTGCAATTTAGGTGATGATATACAATAAAGTGCTTGCTCTACTTGGCTGTCTCTTGGTTAGAATTAAGGATAAAGAAATATTGTGTGGACTGTGTTATTATCCCAAGAATAGTAATAGTAATTATTTTTCTACCTTAGTTATATTATTTATCATCAATAATGTAAAAGTTTTTTACATTAATGTAAAAATGTAAAAAACACAAATGTAAAAGATGTAAAAGTTTTGCCAATAATTTATTCTTTGTGTCCAAGCACAAAATTTGTTAGGTTGGATTTGAAAACTTGGCATAATGAAACTTACTTGAATTTACTAAAGGAGTGATGATTCTGTAGTTTGAGTTATTTTTTTCTAGTTCATTAAGTTGTTTTATTTTTTAAATGCAAAACATTGTTTTGTCCTTCTGCTTCTGGTTATAAAAATATTTGATATCTCAGAGATGACTGAATTTTGTTTAAAACAATGCAATATCTGCATTGATTCATGCTATTATGCACTGGCAATATTTTATAACATGAATTGCACAATAATCTTCAGGCAAATACTTTCAATAACAAACAACTTCTAGATATTTGCCATTGTACTCACTCATAATTTTTTAGTGGTCTCTGCAAAAACACTGACATACTCTAAGAAATTATGTTTTACTTTTAACTATAAAATGTGTCTCAGAGAAGGCAATATCATTGTCAAAAGTCAAAGAATCAGAATGTGCTACAAAATATCTTGAAACCCATATCCCTAAGGACCCAATTATTTTTTCATTCCTTTGAATTTTAGAATTGTAGAGCATAAACACTTTTATGTTTTTTTCATAGAAATTTACTTTTAACATCAGAAAAGAGAGTTTAACAATTTACTATCAAACTGAGTATACACATTATAAAATATTATATTACTATATTATAAAAGATAATTCATGTTTTTAAAATATGTAAAATCAATCACTAATAGTTTTACATGCATAATCTCACCAAGATATGAGGAAATATTTTCTTAATATTTTAAGGAAACTTCTTAGTCATTATTGTGGTACTTGAGTATGTTATGCTCCTTTTATAGACCTAGTGTAAGTCCAAGTAACTGGTCATCTAGGGGAATAAGAGAATAAAAGAATCATGGGCTGTATTAGAGTAAAGATTTCATTAAATCTTAAAATTATTGTTTTCTAACCAGGAACTTGACACAAATATTGGCGATTCCCTCAGGTGGGGATTATAATATTCTCAAAGTCCTAGTTTTGCATTAATGTGTGTAGCATATCTCTACAATAATTTATTTAGCCAACATATAATTCATTCATGTTCATGATGAACAAGCAAGTGAAATATCAGTACATGTACTAACTTCCACTCACTTCCTTAATAAACTATCATAAGTAATTATCTCAGTAAAGCCTGTAGTTTATCACTTAGCCCTTCATGGCATGTTTATTAGTGAGATTGTTGTACTAGATGCATATTTTTTTTAATTTGGCAAATGTAATTTTATACAGAAGAAGAGAACATTAATTAGGACTATCTATCTCTGGTTGGCCTATAAGAATGACTGTGGTACACTTTTTTGACTAATTTCTGATGTGGAAGGGTCTAGTTCATTTTGTTATTTCTACCTCCAGGTAGGTAGTACTGAGAGGTATAAGAAATGTAATTGAAATAATCCTGTTAATGAGCCAGTAACCAACAATCCTCCAAAATCTTATTAGTTCCTGCCTTAAAGTTTCTTCCTTTGGGGCTGGAGAGATGGCTCAGAGGTTAAGAGCACTGACTGTTCTTCCAGAGGACCTGAGTTCAATTCCCAGCAAAACCACATGGTGGCTCACAACCATCTATGATGAGGTCTGGTGCCCTCTTCTGTAAAACTGTATGCATAATAAATAAATAAATCTTTAAAAAAAAAAAAAGTTTCTTCCTTGAGCTCCTGCCTTTGCTTCCTTGGATAATGGATCCAAACATGTAATATTTAATAAGCCTTTATATGCCAAAGTTGCTTTTGGAAATAATATATCCCAGCAACATAGGAACAATTTAATACAATTATATTATGTTTGTGAGAATTTTAAATAAATTCCAACATTGTGTATGGGTCCTATTTATTTTTTTAAACATAAAGTGTGTATTTCTGTAGTTAGAAAATTAAGTAGAAAGATTCTTTTTTGTATTTTCTTATATTTTACACAAAAAAATTCAACAAAAAATAGCTTAGCTGTGAATATTTCACTTTGCTTTTTTGGTCATGTTGTTCATTTACTATTACTGTTTTTATATTGAAAGATAAGCTGCCTGAAAGATCAACACAAATAAGATATAAGAAATATTCATATTCTTTCTTGTTATTCTCTCCTGTGGTACCACTTTTCTTCTCAGGGATAACTATTAAATGTTACATATGTGTGTAGATTTTGCAGTCTAATTTGGAATGTCTAAAACATTTTACTCAGGAATCAATAAAAATTATTTAGATATGTATTTTTAACATTAAACTTTATGACAAAGGTCTCAAAATAATCTGTATCAATATATAGTTATGTATATAATAAAAATAAATAGTTTGTAGATTTTACTGCTCTTTAGTTGGAATTAATGGGTTTCTATTACATACAAGATTCATACACTCTTTAAAAGCATAATTTCAAATAAAATGTGATGCTTTTTCTAATTCTAATTGAGGCAGAGGCTATTTCAGGCACAAGTTTGTATAATCCTTCTCAAATACACCGTTTAGGATATCTGGGGCTTAGTAACTAAGATACAGTATAAACCAGAATCATTTATCTATTAAAAGGTAATCAAACTTGAAATAGCACCATGTCCTATAAGTTAGCTTTGTTGTGTCTTCAACATTAAGGCTTACTTCCAGATTCTGAAGTGTAGCTAAGAGCAATAACAATAACTTGTCTTTTATTGAGAATCTATAGCATTGCCCTTTCCAACAACTCAAAGAACATATCTGGCTGAAGTTTTTTGATAGCCTGTATGTGGCATGATATCTTGGAGAAAACTTATCACCCTATATGAAATAACTTCATTTGTGTGTGTTTCTCTTCTCTCTCTCTCTCTCTCTCTCTCTCTCTCTCTCTCTCTCTCTCTCTCTGTGTGTGTGTGTGTGTGTGTGTGTGTGCGCGCGCGCGTGCGCACGCGTGTGCATGTGTGCTTGTGTGTGTGAAACTTGGGACTAAAGTAGTGGATTTATATGTAGCTTATACATATTATTGAGTGTTAGTTGTCCTTTCATGTATCTTTTCTAAGCTTTGTCCTCCAATTGCCAATTTCCTTCTTATACTTTCCACCTATTTTTCCCTACTGCCCATTTCATACCTCCTGTATTTCATGTGGAGAAATCAGGCTAGACTAACTTGGAATGCAAATACCCACTGGATAGATTGCAAGTTCCAGAAGGGTATATTCAGCTTGCTACAAAAAAAATAATAACTTATTTCACTCAATCATGAACACTGAGATACAATAATGACCATCTTTATAAAAAATGGTCTTATTTGTCCAGTAGTGAATGTTATGAGAGCAATACCTATTTTCTTATCGGGTTTGAGATTATTACAAAGGTGGAAAAACATACCTGTATAGTTAACTTGAATAGAAACGTCTGTATAGGTAGGTCATTGAGCTTAGATCCTAGAGAGAGCCTACTACTAGTTATTATTTTACTAAATGAATATAGTGTTTATCTATCACTTTAATATTTGTCATTTTAATCACAGAAGCAAAATAATTCAATTAAGTTTTCTTGGATGAAATGAAAAAAAAAGAGGCAAACCAGTGTATATAGGATGTTGGGGAAAGCAAAGTGAAGGGTAAAGAAGTTTAATTACAATATAATCTAAAAAAGACAATTTATAATAAAAATAATTTTTGTGCAATATATTATGATTAAAATGGTGTGGTTCACTTTTTTATCAACACAAGAGAAGAAACTTTGTTGGAGGAGAGAAGACTTGTTTAAATTTTAGACTAAAAGGGAGATTTTTTTTATTATGAATAAAGAAGTTACATTTTCTATCCCTGTACATCCTTAATCAAGGTGCCTTTGCCCTCCCACCACATCAGATCATTCTTTCTTCTCCACATCTCCCCATCCCTCCCATGGGCAGGTGATCCCAAGGTCCCAATATTGTTTAGTTCAGCCTCCACTCCTGGCAAATCCAGTTCTTCCCCCAACATCAAGAATGAGTCAGGTGTTCCTCTAGGGGGAGTGGGATCCAAGGTGTCAGTCCAAGGTGTTTCCGATGCCAAGCTGTTCCGTGGTTGTGGTTTGCAGCGTGGGCATGCTTTGCTTTTTTTGTTGTTTGTTTGGTTTTTTATTTTTTGTTTGTTTGTTTGTTTTTGTTTTTGTTCTTGTTTAGAGTCCACTAATGAGTGAGTACATCCACTGATTATCTTTCTGGGTTTGTGATACCTTGCTCAGGAGAATATTTTCCAAATCCATCCATTTGCCTACAAATTTTAGAATATCATTTTTCAATACTGCTGATTAGTACTCCATTGTGTAGATGTACCACTGTTTGTTAATCCATTCTTCAGTTGAGGGGCATCTCGGCTGTTTATGGAGGTTTCTCAGAATACTGAGAATCAATCTCCCTAAGGACCTAGCAATACAACTTCTATTTTGCAATTTCTAAGTCATTGAGTAGTTTTGTACAAATAAACTGTAGCTGAGCCTGAAGAATAAAAATTGAAGTTGACATACATATACACATATGTGTATATGAACTACATAATCACTTGTACTCATAAACAGACACACAAAATTAATAAACATATCTACATGTGTTAAAGGCTTATGACAATAATGAGGTTCTCACAGTACTTGTGAAAAAGATAGAATATTTGAAGCCAGGAAACATGAATATTCTTCTGAAACATGAATTCTATTTGTTATTAAATTAAAACTGAAAGCCAGATATTGGGGAAAAGGCTAAAATGTTAGAGAGAGGAAACAGACCATATTCAATGCTCTCCAGGCAAATTCCCAGGTTAAAACCTATCTTCCAGATTCCTCAGCCTGGCTACTCTTCACTTCTACAGAATACCACACTATCTGCCTATGCCTCATTAAATATCTTCTTTACCCAGTTGTTTTACTTCTGGGTTCAACTCTGCATCATATTTCAAGAGTTAAGTTTAAAGGTGTGTGCTACTACTGTTTGATAGTTAGGCGTGAACTCACAGAAACAGAGATCTTTGTCTCTGGAGTTATGAGATTAAAGGCATAAGTCACCACTTGGTCTTTTCTGTGCTGTGATTAAAGGCATGAGTCTGATCATCCTGGCTTGACTGTGGGTGAATCAGTTCTCTGATATTTCAGACTGATTTTATGAAATATAAAATATTTCACCACATCTTCTAATTCACTGTTTCTTTTAAAAATATAGTTTTTTGAGTTTGTGTGTGTGTGCCTAACTGAGCATATATAAAGGACCTGATGATGTCAGAAAGAACATCAGATCCCGTAGGAATAGAATTACAGGTGTTTGTGATCTACAATGTAAATTCTGGGACCATAATTTGGGTCCTTTTCTCTCTGCCTTTGTCTCTCCCTCCATTTCTTTTTATTTTTCTCTATCTCTTCCTTTTCCCACTGAGTTTTCTTAAGTGACATTCAGTAAGGTAAAAGATAGTATCTGCTACAAAGACTCCTGAGTGTCTTTGGGAAAAGATAATAAATGAATTTTTTTTTTAATTCTGCAAATCCAGTTCAGACATTCCTGCTCAAGTGTGCTGAGGTAATGCTTTTGAGGCTGAATGCCTTTGTACCAATCCTTCTGTTACTGCCCAGAAAGGGAAGAAGGAACATTATGATCTTGGAAATGTTTCTATGTGCATTATAGATGTGGAATAGCACACTCTATAGGCTGATAAATTTCTTCTATTTTGTATGGTTGGGAATGCTTTCTGTCTCATATTTGATTTAAGAGTACAGGGCAACCTGACTTTCCACCTTAGGAGGCAACATCTAATATCCTTTTGAGAAAATATCTAGGGAGGCCTTATGCCTAGGTTTAAGTTATGAATTAAAAGAGGTACACTAAACATCTCAGAGTAGGCAGACTGACAAGGGGCAAAAGTAAATTGAGCAATGCTTAACAACACTATGTAACTTGGGTAAGAGAGCCTGTTTGGCTTTTCTCACCTGTGTTTTCTTTTTTTATTTTCTATTTATTTATCATCATATATCACTATATAAAAACATGTTTGTATTTAAATTTCTTTAAAAAGATACAACATTGAAGATATCTTACAAAGAGAAACATGATAAAAACAAACTGTGATACATCTACACAATGGAATACTACTCAGCAGTAAGAAAAAATGATATCCTAAAATTCACAGGCAAATGGATGGATTTGGAGAATATCCTCCTGAGTGAAGTATCACAAACAAAGAGAGATAAGCAGGGGATGTACTCACTCACTAGTGGTCTCTAAACAAACAAACAAGAAAAGAAAAAGCCAAACATGCCCAAGCAGCAAACCACAACCACTGAATAGCTTGGGATCAGAAACACCCTGGACTGACCCTTCAAACCCCAGTCCATCTATAGGAACACCTGACTCACTCTTGAGGGAGGGGGGACAAAACTGGATTTGGCCGGGAGTGAAGACTGATCCAAGCATTGTTGGGCCAGTGTGACCATAGGACTGT
>PVIH01000534.1:175780-288801 GCA_004025045.1 Sigmodon hispidus | reverse complement strand
CAAAATTCAGAGGGAAAGCTGAACACAAAGAAAATATATGTGTAGTAATCTTATTTGCATTTCCACCCTTGATAAGCCATGCTTATGATTATTATCCTCTGTATAGTTATTGTTAACGCTTCGGCATTTTTTTAAAATTCTTTTTACTGTTTTCTTTTTTTTGATAAATACAAAATAAAGAAGAAAAATAAATAAATAAATACCACTTCAAATTTAACGATAGTTGTAGTTAGTTTGTTCTTATGTAGGCATATTAAGTAATGAAAATAACCGTTCTCTGTGTCTTTTTTCGCTAAAATGCATGGAACATAAAAAATAAATTCTAAGGCATCTCAAGCCAGGCTAGGCTCAGCTACAGATGAAGAAAGCACACTGGGTCAAAGGGTTTTCTATGCTATATTTTAACATTTAGTCTAATAAAACTTTTACTTAAAAGCTGAATTCTCTGTCTCTTTTTAAATTTTTCTACAATGTCAAGTGGATCTGAAATAATTTAATTATTCTAAGAGAAACAGTACCTCCTAATAAAATATTAGATCACATTTGCAAAGTTATATTTTTCATGAAATAGTATCACTTATGGTAAAAATGCTTCCAAGAAATAGAATATATATTTGGTAATCAATATTGGTACAAAATGTTCTTGCACAAATATGATTTTCATAGTATGTTTTAATATTTTGTGTATGTCAAAAATTTATTAGGTATGAACCTCATATTTCAACATCAACAAATTTTTAAATTCATGTACATTACATAATTTTGTATGATTTTGAATGCTTTATGTTTATAACAGTACACTAAATCTTAATAAAGTACTAATAAGACTAAAAAGCATTTGATGATTATATATATGTTTCTGCCTAATTAATTTTAATAAATGTTTTCTATCATTTTTATATAAATACTCAGATTAATGGAGAGGTTGCGAAACAAGGGGAACAATCCTCCATTGTTGGTGGGCGTGTAAACTTGTTCAGCCACTTTGGAATGCAGGATGGAGGATTCTCAGAAAACTGGAAATCAATCTCCCCAAAGACCCAGGAATACCACTACTGGGCATATATCATAAAGATCCACATTTGCACTCCAAATGCATTAGTTCACCTATGTTCATAGCAGCATTATTCGTAATGAACCTGGAAACAACTTAGATGTCCCCCAACTTAGGAATGAATTAACAAACTGTGGTACATTTACACAATGGAATACTACTCAGCAGTGAGAAAAAATGATATCCTATAATTTGCAGGCAAATGGATAGATTTGGTGAATATCCTCCTGAGTGAGGTCTCACAAACTCAGAAAGGTAGATGGGATGTACTCACCCATTGGTGGACTTTAGACATATAAAAAGCTTAGCATGTCCAAGCTGCAAACCACAACCACTGAACATCTTTGGATCTGAATCACCTTGGACTGGAACCTTGGAACCCATTCCCTCCAGAGAAACGCCTGACTCAGTCTTGATGTGGAGGTGAGAAAAGCAGATCTGCCTGGAGTGGATGTTGAACTAAGCCAACTTGGGACCTTGAGAACTCCTGCCCTTGCTGGGGAGGAGATGAACTGATGGAGAGAAGAGTGAGTGACTGGAAGGGGCAGGAGGGGGAAGGGAGCCTAACAAGGGATACATGGATAAATACACACACACACACACACACACACACACACACACACATATATGTATGTGTGTATATATATATATATATTTCACAAAAAAGGAAATATAAAGAATTAAGTTTCTTTAAAATGATACTGGAAATATTATTAAATAAAAATAAAAGTGGTTTTTCTCTGAAAAAATGAACAAATAATAAATAAAGACTCAGATTAAAATAAAGATTAGATATTCTGAATTTAAACACTCAAAAGTGAAATGCAATAAACAAGCATAAAACTTTATAGTCATCTGCATGCCATCTGGATGTTGTTTTTATTATCCATTTTTTAATAATGGAAAAACATTATTTATTGTCAGCAATAATAATGCAAAGTTAAGATTTACCACTGTTCTTATTAAGAAATATAAGTATATTTAAGTATTTCCTATTAATCTTTCTTATTGTTTTGTATGTAACTGGTAATTAAGATATTACAGCAATATGGTCATCTTTTGTATATTGGCAATATTTGGTTCACATTTTTACACATTATTAAAGCAAGGCTTAATAATGTTGTATCATTTCCTCAATAGTTTAAAACCAAACTACCCAGAGCCAAGTGATATTAGTTATAATACCTGAATAATGCTTTATCCATGAACCAATGGGGCACATTCTTTATCATTTTATTTTATCTTGTCTGCATTCCTTTACTCTCTGTATGATGAACACAAACTTGTCAAAGGATTCTCACAAGATTCTCAGAAAATAATTCAGATTAATAAAGTCATATAAAAACATAATTCTAACTACAAAAATCCTGTCACTATCTACTTTAAAATGTCTTCTATGTTATAAAATGAGGTAAGATCAGGGTAATGCTGCATTAATTATAATTACATACAATTGGAGCCATATTTATTTTTATTATATGTGGAGGAGGCATATGTGTGTGGAATTCCAGGAAAACACTGCATGTGTTCCTTGACTGTACTTCACTTTATTGAGACAGGGCAACTTAAGCTAACTCAGTTCTCTATAATTTGGGGTAGGTTCCACCAAGTTACAACTTTTACAAGGCGTACTCTCTTGCTGTCTCATGAATTTTGGGAATATAGCAGCCATGAATCCTGTCTGAAATTTGCATTTTTTATGAAGGACTGAACTCTGTTACTATTGCTTTTATAGCAAATGCTTTGTTCATCAAGGATTCTTCCCAACTATTAATGCTTAGTTAACTTTACATAATATGCAAATCAATATCAATTTTTTTTAAATAACGTAGCTACTTACAACCCTCAGAATTGCATTTAGAGTTCAAGGGAGACAACTATATTTTTTTTACATTTATTCCCTTTGTTCCCACATCCAGAAGGGCTCAAATGACCCTCTTTTCTTTATCATCACATAAATTTCCATCTTAGATTAGTAATGTTAAACTTATTTTTAATGTCATGTTTTCTGTTTTTCATTGAGTCAGTTTTAATAAAAAGTTAAGATCTGTGCATCTTTCCAAATGCTGAAATATTGAAGTCTTTTTCAATCACTCCCATGCTCCCATTCCATCAGATGCTTCCTATTTACCCTTTCCCAATAAATGATATCTTTTATGTTTACTTTTAAGCAATCAGTCTCAGAAACACTAGTGAATCTTTCTGGGTTACAAATTTAGGAGACACAATTGACAAACTAAATGCAATCTGTGAATTGGGTAGCTATTATAATTTTAAATCATTAAAATAAGCTATTTTAGCATATTTGACAAATTCCAAGTTAATGATAGATTTTGTATCGTATGTATGTATACAATATTCCTGAAAAATAGCAATCAAGGTGTTTTCTGGTTTCCACATATACCTACACAAGTACATTAACTCACAAAAACTACACTCATGCAACCCACACAGACAGACACACATACACACACATGTGCACACACACACACACACACACACACAAATTTTTGGCAACTCTATTGTTTCCTACATGTAATTGACTTTTATATATCAGAAGTTATGATTATGGAAGAAAATGATGGTGACAATTTCTCAGAAGTTATTGTAGAATTTTAAAATAGAAACAACATAATACATGGCCTCAATTTTGAATTTCATGAGTGTTAAACATTTTTATTTAAGCAGTAGTTGAAGCATTGCTAAATACTTTTTAGCAAAACTCAACTTTGCTTTGATAGTATGTGTTTTATTTAAACTAGTGCACTATCTAAAATATGCAGTATTTTAACATAAGTATTGAGCATATAGATCATTTCCAATGTTAAAAATACACACAAGTACTCTAGCTGTTGTAAACAGATGGATTCAATTGAATATCTTTTAAATACACCATAATGAAACATCAAGAAATATAGTTACACCTATGAAAACTGTAACTGTTGTGATGTAACTATATCAAGAAAATAATTATTAAAGCTAAATTTGAATATAATCATAGTATGTGTGCATGATTAAGTGAAGACTATAATACCAGTAACACATTGGAATGGAGAAGATAAAAACTACTTCACTGATATGACTGATAATCATTGCCAAAATACAGACCATCAAATAGTTACATAAAAATTATTAATAAGTATAAAAGTCGGAGATAGTTTTTTTAAAAAAATATATGTCATACAATAGTCAACAAATGCATGAAATTTCTAGTATGTTCATGACATGCAAAAGACAGAATAAGCCACCATATCATGCAAAAGATTGGCTTTTTATAAAAAACGATGGGAGATAAAAAACAATATTGGATGATGATATGGAATATGTGTATCTTTCATTGCTCATGATTGGAATACAAGTTTTAATGAGCACTTAAAACATAAAGGTTTTTAAAATTTAAATAATAAATCTTTCATGTAGTTTGATAATCTAATTCAAGGCAATTACTTAAAAGAAATGAAATATGTATGCTGACACTAAATCTTCCTTTCCTTGGTCATCTCAGAATTTTTGTGCTAATTAAGAAGTGTGGGCTGGCAAAATCAGTGGTTATAAAACACTTGATGCAGAGGCTAGAATACTTAAATATGATTCTGAAAAGCATGTAAAAATGAAAGGAATGGATTAACTATATAAACTGTCCTACTTATATCTTTCACAAGTACATCATGACATGCATATTCTTACATAAATATCACACAATAATAAAGATATCATTTTAATAAGAACATGTAGAAGATGAATGTTCATAAACTGATTAAATGATAAAGAGCAAGGTTGTATACCTATACAATTTAATAAAATTCTGCCCTAAATATGCTCTTACATGTTCCAACATAAATACTCTAGTGATTATGATGTCCATTAAATTAAGCCATCTTCAGAGATGCAGAAATAGAAGCCTTTATTATACTCAGATGTGGATTTTAAACATTTTAATTCCACCTAGTGAAGATGGGAATAGTAGCTACACAATCTGGGAAGAGTACAACAGTGATATTTTTTAGGTAAGTAATGCACAATTGGTTATATGATACAGTAGGTACTATTTCTAGTGTGTTGTTGCATGATTGTCACAGTAGTATACTATATCTTTCTATAAGCTAGAAGAGACTTGGAAAGTTTCACCAAGTATAGGAATAGGAAGATAGGAAGAGATAAATATTTAATCAGATTTGAAATGCAACGTATGTATCAAAACATAACATGATACCTCATTGTAATATACTTGTACCCATATTTTATCTGTTAAATATAATGACCTTAATATTTTGCTTAAAATCTAATATCTTAAAGCAATTTTTAAACAGAAAATGAGTGTAGCTTTTGTTATTTATATTTGTGACTGAAAGGTTTTTTTAGATAAAGAATTGATAAAATAAATTATTTGCAATATTGTTTTTTTCTTAAAAATGATGTCAGAGAAACCAACATGTTCAAAAAATTTCCAGTTACCTAGAAATCCATTGGTTGGATTTCCTAAAGTAAATACTTATATTTAGTTTTAGGATTGCATGCATTAAAAAAGACACTAGTTGGTGTCTTGATTTGTATGAGGCTCCAGCACAAACTAGAACATTTGTACCATGAGTCTTGTGTGTTTCTCTGTCAAAGAATATCAACTTGAAAACATAGTTAGATTCTATTGTGACAGATGGCACATCTCCTATGTTATGCCAAAATTTATGAAATACTGAAATCTGAATAAAAGAAGTCAAACTTTGGCTGTTCTTCTCACACTCTGTAATACAAATTAAAAATACCTATGCTCAGTTTCTGAAACTGGTGTATAGGAATTATTGTGGACACAGTTGTTAAAGCTGTTAGCACATCTGTGCAAATGTTAATGAATCATCCAAAGCTTTTGATTGCCATAGAAAACTGAGAAGCAAAACCTTCATGATCTTCCACTTTTTGTCAACATTGAATGGTTGAATGCTGGGATCATTTTATGGAGTTTTATGTTCTCTGATAAGTACAGTTCAAGATTATCTTGAAAGAAAATGAATGCTTTTCAAACAGTTAAAAACTGGGCAAAAATCCCTGTGATTATTTTTCCTTGTTAACATCACCCTGAATATGAATGAGATCAAAAGAGACTCACTTTTGCAAGTAGACAATATGCAAATTTAGACAGAAATAAATATTCATAGAAAAATCATTAGTGATTTTACTAATTTTACTTCATGACATTCATATTTGCATAACACTATAATTACACAATTGTAATTGGTAACACTATATTTTCATGATTTTATATATGAAATTCAATGTATATGTTGTTTTTTTCAATCAAAATCATATCCATTCTTCAAAACATGAAGCCAAATTTATCAATGTGATTAGAAAATAAATTATAGGTAGTCTAAAGTCAGTCATTAACATTGTAGACTAATATTGTAGGATAATATGCGAATCTATGTTATACTTATAAATTTTTTGTGAAACCTTTAATTACATATAACACCAATGAAAAGAAACACCAGATTTAAATATAATGTAATTAAAATATACATTTCTATATGGTTCATGACACAGTAAAGGGCAATATATAAAATAACTACACAATTATTTTCTATTGATAATATTATGTTAATACAGATATTTAGAATATAGATTTTTCACTTATTTTGAATTGAAACACATGAAAATGAATATTATATATGATAGATTAAATATACTTAATCCATTATTTTACTATCTGCACTTTAAAAAGCATAGTAGAAGGTTTCTCCCTGACCCCAAAACAGCTCCCTTTGTCATGATATCTCTTTCTTTCTTCTCCCTTTCTGTCTCCTCCCCAACTCAACCATCCTGTTTTCTCATGTTCTCTTCCCACCTCCCCTAGCCGCTTCTTCCCCCATGCTCCTGGGTTACTCAAGAGATCTTATCTATTTACCATTCCAAGGAGGATCCATGGACGTTTCTCTTAGAGTCCTCCTTGTTCCTTAGCTTTTCTGGGGTTGTGAATTGTATCCTGTGAATTGTATTTTCCTTTATCCATTGCTGTATGTTTAGTGTCCACTTATGAGTGAGTACATACTATATTTTTCTTTCTGGATCAGAGTTTCCTAAATCAAGATGATTTTTTTTCTAGTTCCAGCCACCTTCCTCCAAAGTTTAAGATGTCATTTTCTTCTTAATGTTGCATAACACTCCATTGTGTAAATGAACCGCATTTATGTTTTTGTTATTTACAATATTGTTTTCTTGCTTACATTATTGTTCATTTAAGGCACATCTAGGTTGTTTCCAGGTTCTAGCTATTACAAATAATGCTGCTGTGAACACAACTGAGCAAATGTCCTTGTGGTATGAATATGGAGCCTGAAGGTATATGCCCAAGAGTGGTATGGTGCTAAAGAAAATCCCAGGAATCCACAAGTTTGACCCCATCAAGACTCCAAGCAATAGTGGAGAGGATACCTGAACTGACCTTCCCCTGTAACCAAATTGATGACCACCCTAATTGTCATCATACAACCTTCATCCAGCAACTGAGGGAAGTAGTTGCAGGTATCCTCAGATAAGCACTTTGCTGAGCTCCCAGTTCAGTCAAAGAGAGGGAGGAGGCACAAAATGAGCAAAGGGGTCAAGATCATGATTAGCAAACCACATAGACAGATGACTCGGACTACTGGGAACTAATTGACTATGGATTGACAGCTGGAGAACCTTCAAGAGACCAAAATCCTCTGAATGTGGATGGTAGTTATGTGACTTGAGCAGTTTATGACCCTCTGGCATTGGGGTCAGGATTTTTCCCTAGTGCATAAACTGGCTTTCTGAAGGCCATTCCCTATAGAGGGATATCTTGCTATGCTTCGGTACAGGGGGCAAGTCTTGTTCCTGCTGCAATTTGATATGACAGACTTTGTTACCTTCTCATGGGAGGCCTGATAGTCTCTCAGTAGTAGATGTTCTGGCAGGTGGGCACAGGGTGGGGAAGCTGGTGGGTGAATGGAAGGATGGGAGCGAGGATGAACTGTGGTTGGTATGGAAACAATAAAACAAAATCTTAAACATGATGGAATGAAAGTTTTGTTTATATATGTGTGTATATATATATGCATACATATGTATATATCATTCTATTCAGATATTTTAAAATTTGCCAAACTGAAATCACAACACTAAAAGACTTCAACAATGGTTCTCAGAATATGCAAAGTAAATGCAATTCCCACTTGCTTTCCCATTTGCTTCTGTCAGTTACATGAACCTGTGTTTCTCTCTTTTTTGTTTGTGGTATTTGACATAGGACACAGACCATAGATGTTCCTATAATGTGGGTTTATACTTTTGCAAACTCATTCTTATTCTTATTTTATTGCAAATATAGGTTTGACCAAAATATAAAGCTCATATTTAAAATGTTAAAATTATAATATTAATAAAATAGCCCAGAGAGGAGTTATTTTTGTTCATACATCATGAGAAAAATGGAAAATCTGTATTTATGAAGTGATAAGTTCTCGAGTAATAATTATTGGTGGGTAAATAAGAGTGTAATATGCTTTTGTTGTTCATTCGAACAGTATGTGGTATGCATAAATGAATAGCAAACAATAAAATTATTTAAATCTTAAACTTTATCAAGATAAACACTGAATAAACATTTGCATTGGAAATGTAAAATTATCATAATTAATTACTTTTTAAATTAAAATGAGTAAATATTACTCTAGTCTTTAAATTATTTGCATATTTCTTTACCTTTCATGATAATGATTGTAATAATATTAGCAAATATAATGGTGGGAACATTTTATTCATCTTTTTACCTCAGTTTACAAATTCCTTCAGTGACATTACTAGATACATTTTATAGGTGTTGTCATGAATTTTTTCATATGCATAGCACTAAGGCACCAGTGAGATGGATCAATAGATAACGGTGCTTGCAAATGACACAAGTTGTCTTTGATCTCCACTCATCCATGATGGCGTATGTATACTCCTGTGAGAGAAACATGAAAGTTTTAAAATATAATTTTAATTATGTTTGCAGTTGTTGTACACACAGTGTTGTTCTGTTGAAGAAAACTATTTTTTTTTTCCAAAAGTGGCCAATTGTAAATTCTTTCTTGATTCAGAGTTGAATTTTGCATTAAGATTCTATTCTCAGTTTGGAGTACTGAGAATTTTGTCTGATTTGAAATTTGAAGGTCTTATGCATACTGTCAGCTTCTCTGAGAGTTCATATGTACAAGAGTCTTATTGTTAGCAATATGGTGTATCCTTGGATTATCTATGACTTTTGGCTAATTTAATCTTATTTTTAGTGTTTTTATTTCCTTTGGGGCGAGGCTACAAGATGGAGGGCAGACATGGAAGCAATGGGAAATGAGTAGAGTGGGAGTACATGATGTGAAATTACCAAAGAATCATAAAAAATATAGGTTTAGAAATACAGTAGAGGGTACTGTATATACTCATATAAAGAATTTGGCAGTATTTCTTCACTTTCTACAGTGTAAAACAGTTTGAGGAGTATTAGTAGTAATTCTTCTTTGAATGTGTGGTAGAATTCTGCACTGAGACCATCTCGACCAGGGATTTTTTAACATAGGAAGCTTTTAATGACAGCTTCAATTTCCTTTTGGTTTAGGTCTGTTCAGGTATTTAATCTGATCTTGATTTAATTTTGGTAAATGGTACCTGTCAAAAAACTGTCCATTTTTTCTAGGTTTTCTATTTTTGTGGAGTGTAGATTTTCAAATTATGACTTGATAATTCTTTAGATTAGCTGGGTGCCTGTTGTCATGTACTGCTTTTCATTTCTGATTTTCTTTTTTTTTATTTTGTATTTATCAAGAAAAACAGTAAACTGAATTTAAAATGCTGATAAGTTAACAATAACTATAAAGAAAATAAAAATCATAAGCATGACTTATCAAGGATGATAATGCAAATATTTCACTACACATAAAATTACTTTGTGTTCAGCTTTCCCTCTGGATTTTTTTCTATCCCTGTATATCCCCATTCAAGGTCCCTTCCCCCTCCAGCCACATCAGGTCATTTTTTCTTCTCCACAACTCCCCATCCCCTCCCTGGGCAGGCTGCAGACAGTCCCATGTTCCCACTGATCCAATAATGCTTAGTTTAGTCTCCACTCCTGGCAAATCCAGTTTTCTGATTTTCTTGATTTGGATACTCTCTCTCTGCTTTTTGAATAGTTTCTATAAGACCTTATCTATCTTGTTGAATTTCTCAAAGAACCAACACTGATTCATTGATTCTTTGTATTGTTCTTTTTGTTTCAATTATATTGATTTCAGCTCCATGTTTGATTATTTCCTGCCATCTAGTTCTTCTAGGTGAGTTTGCTTCTAATTGTTCTAAGGTTTCTAGCTGGGCTGATAGTTCTCTAGTGTGGGATTTCTCTAGGTTTCTCATATAGGTATCTAGTGCTATGAATTTCCCTCTTAAGACTTCTTTCCTTTTGTCCCATATATTTGGGAATGTTGTAAATTCATTTTTGTTACATTCTAGGAAGTATTTGATTTCTTCCGTAATTTCTTCCTTGATCCAGAGGTGGTAAATTTGAGTGATGTTTAGTTTCTATGAGGTGGTAGTCTTTCTGTGATTTTCGATGTTATTGACTCTAACTTAAGGCCCTGGTGATCTGATATGATACAAGGGACTATTTCCCCTTTTTTGTATCTATTGATATTTGCCTTATGGCAAAATGTGTGGTATTTTAGAGAAAGTTCCATGTGGTGCTGAGAAAAATATATATTCCTTTGTTTTGGGGGGAAGCTGCTGTAAATACCTATTAAATCCATTTGCATCATAATGTCTGTTATCCTCCTTATTTTTCTGTTGTGTCTGCTTGACCTATCCAAGAGTGAAAGTGAGGTATTGAAGTCTCCCATTGTTAGGGTGTGAGAATTGATGTGGGATTTAAGCTTTAGTAGTGTTTCTTTATACAGATAGTTGCCCTTATATCAGAGGCATAAATACTCAGGATTTAAATCTCATCTTGATCAATTTTTCCTAAGATGAATAAGTAAGGTCCATCACGGTCTCTTTTAGTTGATTTTAATTTGAAGTCTACTATGTTAGATATTAGGATGGCAACCCCAACTTGGACTATTTGATTGGAAAAATCTTTTCCCAACCCTTTACTCTGATCCTGTGTCTGTAATTCAGGTTGAGGCATGTTTTTTGTATGCAGTAGAAGGATGGCTTCTGTTTTTGTATCCATTGTGTTAGTCTGTGTCTTTTTATAAGTGGATTGAGTCCTTTGATATTAAGGTATGTTACTGACCACTGACTGATATTTCCTGTTATTTTTGATGGTAGCTTGTATGTATTTCCTTTCTTTGAGCTTTTCTTCTGTGTAATTATCAATTATTTGTGGTTTTTTGGGTGTATCTAGGATTCTTATGTTGGGGTTATCCCTCTAATGCTTTCTGAATGGCCAGATAAGTAGATAGGTATTGTTTAAATCTGACTTTGTCATGAAATATCTTGTTTATTCCCTCTATGATGATTGATAATTTTGTTGAGTATAGTAGTCTAGGTTGACAGCCATGCTCTTTTATAGTCTGTGTAACTTCTGACCAGGACCTTCTTGCTTTTATTGTTTCCATTGAATAGTCAGGTGTTATTCTGAGGGATCTGCTTTTCTAGGTAAGTTGGCCCTTTTCTTCTGCAGCTCTTAAATTTTTTTCTTTATTCTGTATTTTTTCTGGCTTGATTATTATGTGGCAAGCAGACATTTTTGGGGGGTCAAATCTATTTGCTGTTTTATAAGCTTCTTGTATCTTTATAGGCAGCTCCTTTTTTTAGTTGGGAAAGTTTTCTTCTATGATTTTATTGAATACATTATCTGTGCTTTTGAGCTGGTATTCTTCTTCTTCTATTCCTATTATTCTGAGGTTAAGTTTTTTCATGGTGTCCCAAATTTCCTGAACATTTTATGTTATGGCTTTTTACATTTTAGTGTTTTCTTTGACTGATATATCTATTTCCATTTTTGAGTCTTCTACTCCAGAGATTCTCTCTTCCATCTCTTGAATTCTGTTGGTTATGCTTGTATCTGTAGTTTCATCTCTTTTCTTCAGGATTTCTATATCTACCTTTGTCTCACATTGTGCCTTTTTTATTGCTTCTATTTCAGTTTTTAGTTCCTGGAATGTTTCTTTCATGCTTTAGTTTTTCTTTTCTTGGTTTTCTTTCAAGGATTTGTTCATTTCTTCCATTTTTTTTATATTCTCTTCTATTTCTTTAAGAGAATTTTTTGTTTCTTCTTTTAAGGCTTCTATAATCTTCATAAAGGTGATTTTGCTGTTGTTTCTTTCTGTTGTGTCTTCATTGCTCTGTTCAGATCTTGGTGTTGTAGAACCACCAGTTTCTTCTGTTGTTGCCTTGTTGGTCTTTATATTGTTATATGTACTCTTACACTGGCATCGGCCCATTGCCTCAGTGGTTCACACTTATCTCCTAGTCAGTTGTAGCTAGAGGGCTTGTGTGTCTCCTTTCTGCTCTGAGCAAGGGTTCTGCACAATCTCTGAGTCCATTCTGGACATGGTTTTGTGTTTGGAAATGCCCCTGATTGTCTTTGATGATGTAGCTTACCCTGGAGGTGGAACCCAGCTGTGGGTGGTCCTTTCTATTAGGGGTAGCTGGGGGAGGGCCCTCCAAGCTAAAGCCTAGGACCTGTCTGCTAGCAAAATTCTAAAATTAGATCCTTGGGTGTGACTCTGGCCCCAGAAAGGGGTTCTCTCGACCAGTGGCACAGGAGCTGGAAACTGTTGACCTCTGATTTCTCTCTGGACACAGGTCTGAGTTTCAAGTGTCAGTTCCTCTCTGATACAATAGTTCATCCTTGAAATGGGGCTCGGCCATTGGAGGTCCCTTCTGTTAGTGGTCTCTGGAGGATGCCCCTCCCAGCTAAAGCATAGGGCCTGTCTTCTATCAAGATTATGAGATCAGAACCTCGGGTGTGATCCCAGTCCTGGAGAGGGATTCTCTGGAAGGGTGGACCATAAGCTGGAATCTGCTCATCTCTGATTCTACTCTGGACATGGGTCTGAGTTTTAAAGATGTCAGTCCATACTGTGTGCTGTGTTTCAACATAAAAATATTATCAAGAAACACTGGATAAGTACTCAAGTTATACAAGCTAGTCACCAATCGAGAATCCACCATTGACAAGGAAACAAGTGTTTCTCCTTTTAATGTTAATGAATAAATCAGTGCACATATCTAAACCCTTAGAAATGCTACCAAAAAGATTCTTAGGTGTTACCTTAGAATTTACAATTAGTAAGCCTAAGTATACAACCTAGGTTTGAATTCCCAATAACCATGTAAAAGCAAGCACAGCAAACTACACCTGTGATCTTAGCTCTGGGATTCTACAGGAAGATTCAGGCTCTCAGAAACTGAGGTCAAAAGGACTTACCCTGATAGACTCTCCAGTTGCCCAAAGCCATGTGGCTGCTCATTCTTGAATTTCAATCTCCATGACTGTGAGCTAAAGAACTAGTATCTATTTGTTAAATTAGCTGTTTCAGAGATTATATCATAGCTATACAACACGCCTAATAAAAACTTCACAGTCAAGAGTTCCATGATAGTGGGAGTGGGCACACTGCTGAGAGGTGAGAGGACAAAGGGTGACTTCTGCTACCTGAACCCAGACCCTGAGATGGGCACACAGATTTGGTGCGGAACACAGTCCGCCCAGCGCAGAGCTGGTGCAATAGCAGCAGGGGAGCTAAAATTTAGTTTCTCCATTGTGAGCTCTTATTAAATAAAAAGTAAGTTAAATGCTTTCTTACACTGAGAGAGAAAGATTGGGGTACACTCAAAATCAGTACAAGCAAAACCACTCAATGTTCAATGTCTGGGGTTTATTCACAATCTTATGTGTTCATCCATAGGTCAATTCTCAGACTGCTTTCTTCAGAAAACAAGTATTGTCTGCTGAATTAACTCCATTGATCCTGCAATTTTGGTGATCATGGTACTGGCATCTACAAAATGCTGAAGGATTCTACTGCAACTGTGCTTTACTTTCTTTTTTGTTTTTGTTTTGTTGTTTAACAATTCGTTATTTATTTATTATTATTATTATGAACAAAGAAGTCACACTTTCTAACCTTGTATATCCTTATTCAAGGTCCCTTCCCCCTCCCACCACATCAGGTCATTCTTTCTTCTACACAACTCCCCATCCCTTCCCTGGGCAGGCAGCAGGCAGTCCCATGGTCCCATTGCCCCAATATTGCTTAGTTCAGTCTCCACTCCTGGTAGATCCAGTTTTCTCCCCCCTCCCTCAAGACTGAGTCAGGTGTTCCTCTAGGGGGAGTGGGATTGTGCTTTAACTTTCCAAATTAGCCTTTATTAGTCTTTCTTCATAGTGCCATGCCTCAATTTCTTTTTATGACTGCTTCAATCTTGAGATTTGAAGTGCTGTTGAGACTGAACCTTCACCAATGACCTCCCCGGGACTTTCACAGTGCAGAGCCCTAGCTTTTTTTCATAATTCCTTCATGCTTTCAAAAGCAGTACCACCTGAGGGAATCTTACGTATTATCAAATTTGTCTACCAGTGTTAGTTACAACCTTGACCATCTCTAGATTAAAGCCTCTGTATACTGATTCTGAGATGATACTTCCCAGAAGATTTTTCCTAGGTCATGCTGGTCTCTTCTTAAACATCAGTAATTTCTTAACTCCAACTGACCAGCATCAGTTGTTTCACTAAGTCAAATGTTTTACTACATTGGTTCAGATTTCTTTTAATAGCACATACTTTTTCAGTACCTGCTCACCAGACCCTAGTTCAAAATATGCAAAGCCCAGACAGAGTCTTTAAGTGTCATCCTTTTTTTCTGGAAGTTCAAAAGCCAGGCCTGTATTGTAGGTGTTTATCTCAACACTCTAATGTTCCAAACACCATAGAGCAGCTCATCAATTTTGAACAAGAAACTGAGTTCTGAGACTATATCTCCTAGAAATATCAGAAGCTGTGAAGATACTATCTCACTAATAGAAATGCCTAAAACTAAGCTGAACAAAACCAAAATCAGTACACATGTCAAAGTTGATGTGGGAAACCCATGAGAAGAACCCTCAATAGAAAAGCACAGGCAATTTAGAAATACACAGAGTAGAAGAAATAGATTTTTTCCTAGAAATATTCAATTTATTGATTATCCAATACCAAACTGTCAACTTATCATAAGCCATGAAAACATACATACATATATAGATAATGTTATGTTTAATATTTATGTATATAATAATTGATTTAAAAGAGGCCAATAATTAAAAGAGAACAAGAAAGATATCAGAGCATTTAGGGGATGTAAAGAAAGGGAGAAATGATGTGATTATACTATAATGTCCAAAATCAAAAACAATATGACAGTTTTTGTAACTAAATTGAAAACCATCAAAGCAATCAAACATCCTGTTTTGCACATTGATATTAGAGAAATGCTTGGCTGTTAAAGAGTGGTTATTTGTCTTGCGCAGCCCAGGTTAAATTTCCAGCTCACATATTAGGTGTCTCTCAACTCTCTCAACCCCAGAAATCAAATGATATCTTTCCTGATTTTAGCAGCTGAATTCACAGGTTCCACATAAAGTCACACAAATACATATACACACATTTGAATAAAAGCACATAAACTTTAAAAAATAAATAATATAAAGTAATATATGCAAGGTGAAAATGAAACACTTAAATTGTTTTAAAAGAAAACAACAATAAAATTAAAACATAATAATAAAATGTGAAGATATAGCTCAGTGGTAGAATACTTGATCAGCATGCATTGTAATCTTAATTTAGTAATGACTATCCAAAACAAATCATGAAAAATCTAAATATGATGTTCAGATAAACTCTTTTTTTAGTTTCATCTTTTAAATAAAATTTTTATATTCATTTTAAATATCAACCACAGATGCCCCTCTCATACTTCCTCCTGCTTTCCCAGCCTCCTCCCACCCACTCCATCCTCGATCATTTCCTCTGAAAAGGTAAGGCCTTCCACAAGGTGTCTTCAAAGTCTGGTACATTCAGTTGAGGCAGGTCCAAGCACCTCCCCGCTGCATCAAGGCTGAGAAAAGTGTCCCTCCATTGGTAATAGGCTTGCAAAAAGCTAGCTCATGCACCAGGGTTAGATTCTGATCACACAGCCAGGGTCCCCTTAAATAGACCAAGCTTCAAACCTGTCTCCTGTATGCAGAAGTTCTAGTCTGGTCCCATGCAGGCTCTACAGATTTAGCTCTACAGTCTAAAGTTTCTAAATTCTACTAGCTTGGTTCAGTTGTCTCTCTGAATTTATACATCATGATCTTGACCACTTGCTCTTGCTCAAATAATTTATCCTTCTCTCCAATTGGCCTCCTGGAGCCCAGCCTGGTACTTGACTGTGGGTCTTGGCATCTGCTTCCATTAGTTACTATATAAAGACTCTATGATGAAAGGGTAATCACCAATCTGATAACCAGGGTAGGCAAGCTCAATAATTCTTTCCACTATTGCTAGTTTTCTAATGTGGGGTTTTCTTTTGTATCCTGGGAACTTCACTGGCACTAAATTTCTCCCTAACTCATTGATGTCTCCCTCTATCAAGGTATCTCTTTCATTGTTCTCCCACTCTGTCCCTTTTCTAGCTCAACTATTCTGTTTCCTCATATCCTCATCCCACATATGCTCCTCTCTATTGTTCCAGCATCACTTTCAGGTTACTCAGGAAGTCTCATTTATATCCCCTTCTCAGGGCAATCCATGTTTGCTCTTAGTGTCCTTTTGTTATCTAGCTTCTTTGGAGCTGTTTACTGTATGCTGCTTATCCTTTACTTTACATTTAGTATCCACTTACATGTGACAACATATCACACTTGTCTTTCTGAATCTGAGTTAATACATTCAGGATGATGTTTTTTAATTCCATCAATTTGCCTTCAAATTTCATGATAGAATGTATAAAGAAAATGTGGTACATATACACAGAAGAATATATAATTATTCTGTAGTAGATGAACTCTTGAATTCATAAAACAACTTATGTTTGTTTTAGCAGTTAGTTTGTGATCCCTGTGGGAAAATGATAATGGAAAAGTATTAGTACTAGGAAATGTGCCCTGGGAAAGTGGATAGGTCAATTTCTTCACTCATTTGTATGGATTTCTTTGATTCTAAATTCATTAAAAATATGTATTTTATAAATTTATCCATGTTCCCTCCATCTTATAATAAATATAAAGTGAACTGTATAGAAAATTGATGATGGCTGGGTACTTAGATTTTATTTTAAAATAACCATAATAAAATAACAATAAAAGCTATATTTGATTATAGTTAATTTTAATTTTTTGAGAATTTCTTACATGAATATTGTATTTACATTATTTCTAGTCCTCCCTCACCCACTACAAATATATTCATGCCTTGTCCACTCCTTCTCAGTGTTATGAATTCTTCTGTAATCATTATTGTTAACATATACATTGGTACTCACATACTCACAAACAACCTATTGAGTATGTCCAATATTTTTTGCATGTACATGTTTATTAGGGAGCTCTTTTCTGGAGAAAATTAATTACTCTCCCTTGAGTAGATTTTGGTTTTCTGTACCTTTTCTTCTAGGAGTGAGAACTTGTAAAATATCTCCCACCAATATTGGAATGTCAAATAATGTTCCTGTTATGCTGGTCTTGTTCAATCATATTCATGAGGTATCATGAATGCAGCTTCTCTAACATGTATAGAAAGTATCATAGCCTATCATGTGTTCCTTTTCTCTTTAGTCAAATTTTTCCTTGAATTACTAGTTCACAAACAATGACTCAAAGACATATTATTAATTATAGTAGCCCAGCCCTAGCTAGGGTTTGTTCTACTCCTTCTTATAACTTAAATTAACCTATTTATTTTAATCCATGTTCTGTGACATGACTTGTTACCCCATTTTTCTGTACAGCTCATGCTGTTTCCTCTGCATCTCAATGGTTTCTCTCATATATCTATTTATCTTCTCTTTGTTCTCTTTTGCTCAGAAGTCCCAACTATACCCCATCCTAACTATTGAACCAAAACCAATATATAGCCCACACAGGTTATAAATATGCCACCTCTTCAATTACTTCCTTTTTGATTTTGTCCACTTGTAAATCTCTGTAAAACTAGTAATATTCTGCTATCATAGTAACTGTTTTTCAGTTATCCTTTCCAATTGTTATTAATATTTAGAAAACTGTTGGACATTACATAAATTAAGGAAAACAGCAGTAGTTGGTTCTCTTCTAGAATCTATGACCTCTCTGGCCTTGGATAGATGGCTGAAATTCAAGAATTAGTGACAGATTTTTAAATACATGCAATGCCTTGCCTAATTCAAAAAATTAAAATTAAAAAAAATCATACACAAATTATTTAGGTATTTACTTGGCATCAAACGCACATTAGAATTTCAATAATTGTTAAATTATTAAATTGGTCTCAATTTTAAAAAGAAGTTTTAAGTATTTTGAGTTATTTTTTAGGAAATACATATTCAATAAGGGATAAATTAAGTTTGTAGTTTCTATCTTTAACTTATTCAGTGTCTTTTACACCATTGTCTTCCCAATTTTAAAGTAATAAAAGTGATTTGGGGTTAAATCTTTGAAAGCAGAATTCTGATGTATCTGGCATAGAATGAGGTTCAAAAAAAATGAACATTTCTCTAGGAGATTCTAATATTGCCATCCAACAGACAACACAGAATGGCAATGACTCTTTCAGTACAACACATTTTCTTAGTTACCCATACACATACATTTTTATCTACAGTGATGTAGAATGACTTTCTTTGTGCTGTGGCTGTCATTGAATAATAAAGGGACTTTTGGAGCCTGTGACAGAGTAGCTTAGAAGTAGGCCAAAAAAAAAAAAAATCCAAGCATAGATAATGGGAGAGGAGGGCTGAGACAGAGAAATGAGATCCAGCTGCCCAAGTAGCAAATATAATAGAGTACAATGAAGCCATAAACCATTAGGCAAGGCAGATTAACAGAAACAGATTGAGTTAAAATCTGAAAGATGGCTATTAATAAGCCTGAGCCATAGGCTGAACACCATGTAAATAATCTAAGTATCTTTGTGTTTCTGTGAAACTGCAGGTCTGTGAATGCTTATCTTGTACTGAATGGGTCAATGTGGCCTTATAAAAAAAGTTTGGCAATGCTCCTTCAGTTTCCACTGTATGGACCAGTTTGAAGAATATTGGTATTTTTTCTTTTTTGAATATCTGGTAGAATTCTACACTAATATCATCTGATCTTGGGCTTTTTGTATTTGGGAAACTTTTAATAACAGCTTCAATTTCCTTTGAGGGTATAGGTCTTCTTAGGTCATTTAACTGACCTGGATTTAATTTTGGAAGGTGGTACCTGTCCAGAAAGCTGTTGATTTCTTTTAGACTTTCCATTTCAGTGGAGTATAGATTTTTCAACATGTGAGCTAATAATTCTCTGGATTTCTTGGGTGACTGTTGTTATGTCCCACTTTTTTATTTCTGATTCTGTTAATTTGTATACTCTCTCTCTGCCTTTTGGTTAGGTTGATAAGGGTTTATCTATCTTGTTGACTTTCTCAAAGAACCAACTCTTTGATTCATTGGTGCTTTGTATTGTTCTCTTTGTTTCTATAATATTGATTTCAGCACTAGTTTGATTGCCTACTGCCATCTACTCCTTCTGGGTGAGTTTGCTTCAAATTGTTCTAAAGCTTGTAGCTGTGCTGTTAGTCCTCTTGTGTAAGAATTTTATAGGTTTTTCATGTAGGCATCTAGTGCTATGAGTTTTTCTTTTTTTTTTCCTTCTTTATTTTGTATTTATCAAAAAAAACACAGTAAAAAGAATTTAAAATGTGTAAGAGTTAACAATAACTATACAGAGGATAAGAATCATACGCATGGCTTATAAGGAGGCAGAGGCAGGAGGATCACGAGTTTTTCTTTTAAGACTGCTTTTATTGTGTCCCATAAGTTTAAGCATGTTGTAGATTCATTTTCATTAAATTATAGGAGGTCTTTGATTTTTTTCTTAACTTCTTCCTTGACCCAGAGGTGGTTCAATTGAGAGATGTTTAGTTTCCATGAATTCGTAGACTTTCTTTAATTTTTGTTGTTGTTAAACTGTAACTTTAGATCATGGTGGACTGATATTGTACAAAGAGTTATTCCCATTTTTTCTTTAGAAAGATACTTGCTTTATGACCAAGTATGTGGTCAATTTTAGAGAAAGTTTCATGGAGTCCTAAGAAGTATGTATATTCCTTTGTGTTTGGATGGAAGGTTCTGTATATTTCTGTTAAGTCCTTTTAGGTCATAGCATCTGTTAGATCTCTTATTTTTCTGTTGAGTTTCTGTCTGTTCAATCTATCCAAGGGTGAAAGTGGGGTATTGAAGTCTACTTCAATTAGTATGTGGTGTTTAATATCAGGTTTAAGCTTTAGTAGTGGGTCTTTTACATATGAAGGTACACTTGTGTTGGGGGCATAAAATTATTCAGAATTGAGACTTCCTCTTGCTGGATTTTTTCCTGATATAAATAGGTAATGTCCATCCTGGTCTCTTTTGATTGATTTTAGTTTAAAGTCTATTTTATTAGATATTAAGATGACTATACCATCTTTTTTCTTGGGACCATGTGAATTGAAAGTCTTTTCTCAACCCTTTACTCCGAGCCTTTGAATTTGAAGTGGATTTCTTGTATGCAGTGAAGGTTGGTTTCTGTTTTTGTATTCATCATGTTAGGGTGTGTCCTTTTGTAGGCAGATTGAGTCCATTGATATTAAGGGATATTAATGAGAACTGATTTGTATTTCCTATTATTTTTGGTGGCATCATATGTGTATTTCCCTTTTTTTGGGTATTTCTTCTGAGGGATTATTAATTGCTTGTATTTTCATGGGTATACCTGGTTTTCTTTGATTGGAGTTTTCCCTCTTGTGCTTTCTGTAGGGCTGGATTTGAGGATAGGTATCTATCATTTAAATCTGGTTTTGGTAATAAAATATCTCGTTTACTCCATCTACAGTGATTGCTAGTTTTGCTGAGTATAGTAGTCTGGTTTGGCATTCATGCTGTTTTAGTGTCTTCATAATATCTGAACAAGACCTTTTTACTTTCATTGTTTCCATTGGGTAGTTTGGTGTTATTCTGATGGGGCTGCTTTTATAGGTAATTTTGCTTTCTTCCTTTACAGCTCTTAGTAGTTTTCTGTTTTGATTTGTTTTGTTTTGTTTTGTAGGTTTAGTGTCTAGATTATTATGTGGTATGAAGACTTTTTTGGGGGGGTCTAGTCTATTTGGTGTTGTGTAAGCTTTTTAGATATCACCAAACACCTGTCAGAATGGCTAAGATCAAAAACACATGACAGCCTATGTTGGAGAGAATGCAATGCAAAGGGAACACTCCTTTATTTTTGATGGAAGTGTAATCTTCTACAGCTACTGTGGAATGCAATGTGGTACTTCCTCTGAATGCTGGGAATAAATCTCCCCAAGTATCCAGCAATACTACTTTTGAGCATATACCCAAAGGATGCATATATGTACCCCAAAGGCATTAGCTCAGCTATGTTCATAGCAGTATTATTTGTAATAGCAAGAACCTGGAAAAAACTTAGATGCCCCTCAACTGAGAAATAGATTAACCAACTGTGGTACATCTGCACAATGAAGTACTACTCAGCTTATAAAAAAAAAATGACATCCTAAAATTAGCAGCCAATGGATAAATTTAGATAATATCCTCCTGAATGAGGTTTCACAATCCCAGAAAGATAGGTATGGGGTGTACTCACTCATAGGTAGACTTTAGACAAAAAACAAAGAATATTCAAGCTGCAAATTGCATATTCTAAACAACTTGTGATCAGAAGAAACTTAAAAGTGATATCTAGGCATTCCTCTAGAAGAGAAGATCTTCTTAGCAAATTGGAATCATAATTGTTTGCAACCAAGACAAGTTGGAAACAAATCATGAAATAATAGATGGTTCATTGAGAGGAGCAACAGAGAGAGAGAGAGAGAGAGAGAGAGAGAGAGAGAGAGAGAGAGAGAGAGAGAGAGAGAGAGAGAGGAGCAACAGAGAGAGAGAGAGGAGCAACACAGAGAGAGATAGAGAGAGAGAGATATAGAGAGAGGAGCAACAAAGAGAGAGAGTGGGGAGCAACAGAGAGAGAGAAAGAGAGAGAAGCAACAGAGAGAGAGTTAGATAGAAAGAGATAGAGATAGATAGATAGATAGAGAGATAGAGAGAGAGAGAGAGAGAGAGAGAGAGAGAGAGAGAGAAAGAGAGAGAGAGAGAGAGGAGATGGATATCTTGATAAAAGAAGCCAATATCTGAAGTGACCTGGTACTAGGGAAACCTCGAGGGACTCACGGAATTTCCCTGTATACTTCTCCAGGCAATGTGGAGGGGGTGTCTAAAAAGGACTTCCCCTAAAATCAAATAAATAAACATCCCGTGTGTCATCACAGAACCTACATGCAACAATGAATGAAAGTAGAGGCAAAGATTTATAGCTGAGCACTGGGCCAACTTCCAGGTCTAGGTGAGAGTCGGGGAGAAGAATCTGAATGAGCAAGGAGATAGGGATTATGAAGAGAAGTCCCATAAAATGATGCTGACTGGAGCTCTGGGGAGCTCACTGAATCAAGAACAGCCACTAGGGAACCATCAGGAAAAGAAGCTAAGTCCTCCAAGTGTAAGCAACTGTCCATTGGCCCAGGGAGTATGTGGAACCTCAAGGGGTGGAATCAGAATGTATTTCTGTGCATGGACTGGCTACATGGAGCCCATTCCCTGCAGAGGAATACCTAAACCAGTCTTGATATTGGGATTAGGAAATGGATCTTGCCTGAAGTGAATGTGCCATGCTGAGTTTACCCACCTTGTGACTTCTTGCCCTTTTTGTGGAGGGCATCTGGACATGGGGAGGCAGAGGCTGAAGGAGAACTGGGAGGGATTTTGAAAAGGAAAGGGAGAGGAATCTGGGAAATATATGGAAAAAAAAAGACTTTTAATAAATAAAATATAGGAAACAAATAAACAAAAAAGAAGCCCTGGTGCTGAAAACTTAATGGAGTTTATGAGCAGTGGGTGCTGAAAACTTAATGGAGTTTATGAGCAGTGGGCAGCATTGCTCTACTTGGTAGCAGTGTAAACCCAAAAATTCTCCAAAGGTAAGCTTGACTCTCATACCTCCTTTATGTTAAAAGGCAAGTGCGGTAGAGCCAACAGTCAAAGCAATGCTTTACAGCTTAGCGTTAAATATATATATATATATATATATATATATTTTAAATATATATATATATACAGTTTTAAGGCACACAATAAAGCAGATTCAAGTTAAAAAATAATAAAAATCTAAAAAATAATAAATATATAATAAGCCACATAAAGTTAAAAAGTACAGAGTCTAGATTAAATATATTATTGTGATTTTAAAACTTTTTAACTGTTCATGAAATAACTACAGAAAGATATTTGAATAAAAAGGTTGTCAAATTAAACCACCATATATACTTTAAAAGTATCTTGACTTTAAAATTCAGGTCTAAAGATATATTGTTATAAAAAAGAGGTATGCTTTTGAAGAGCTCAAGGCTAGAACATAGTTAAATGACACTGCTTCACTCCTGCATTGATGGCCTCTTGCAGGGGTGTGGTTGAAGAAGATCTTGTTTTGTTTAAGGGGTTGGCCACAGGGTTAGGGTTATGGTTAGGGTAAAAATTATTACTACAAACTTTGCTTGATGGCTGTTTTATTACATATAACTTTGATATGTTAAAATTAAAACCTTCCTTTTTGATTGGACAGAACAGAAAAAAATGATGTGGGATGTCTTTCTGTATGCTGTGAATATCATTGCATAACAAAGGAATTGCTTGGCCTATGGCAGAACAGCTCAGAAGCTGGCAAGAAATCCAAGCATAGATAAATGGAAGGAGGGCAGAGTCAGAAAAATGAGATCCAGTTGCCCAAGAAGCAATTATAATAGAGTACAGATAAGCCACAAACCACTTGGTACCACTTGGCAGGAGAGTTTAATAGAAATGAGTTAAGATTCAAAAAGTAGCTACCAATAAGCCTTGTTATTCTAAAGCCACTTCCTCCTCTGACATCTGAATTCATGACAAACCCCATTTAAAGGAGGATTCCTGCCTCTAAATCTTTCCTATCCTTTTTCTTCTCTTGGGAGTGCTATCACTCTTTCCTTTCTTCTCTCTTGATCTCTCCCTTCCCTTCTCAGCTTATTTAACCTTTTCTGCTATCATAACTTCTATGTTATCATAACCTTCTCTGCTATTATAGCCATACCCATCTGACAATAAAATCCTTCTTACATAGAAATGGATGCAAATTGTCTCTTACTATCCAGTGCTGCTGTCTGCCACATTCCCATGAGGTCCCTGCATCCATAGAAATCTGCAGCCAAATAATCAGCTAAATTCTTGCCATACCAAATCTGCACAAAATCTTAACAAGCCTGAGCCACAGGCCAAACAACATATAAATAATATAAACCTCTGTGTGTTTTTGTGGGACCAAGGGTCTGCAGGTCCTGATCTTGAGCTGAACAAGCCAGAAACTTTTACTACACTATGATTTAAAATCTAAAATAAGTAATGCACTGAATTTGTCCTTAGAGAGATTTAAGTTTAGTTGGAAATTAAAAAATAATGATAATCGTCTGTAATATGGTTTAGTATTCTGCTGAAAATGCTAAGCATACATATCTACGCAAACTTAAAAGCTTGGTATGTCTTTGGTAATAATATTAAAATGTCATCAACTCTGCAGTGTCTACTTGTGCAGAGTTGCTCATAATGAAGGCAATTTATACAGATAGAAAATACATATAAAATAAGATCATTCAGTTGTAATGTGTTTGTATATTTAGGACTTTTAGTTTGCTATCTTCTCTCTAAAGTGGTACTACTCTATGAAGACTGATATGGAGAAAGCTTTCAGTCCTTAATAAACAATTCAATCTGTTATAATAAGATGTGACTAATTTGCATAAGTTTATCATTTTCTGTTGAGAGGGCTCAGCCTCATTTTCTAATGTTTGAACAAGTTTCTATTATAATGAGTAAACATTAAAAAAAATTAATCTACTGGCAATAGATTTCCCAAAGAAATGCATTTCAGCTCTAATCACAGGATATTATAGATATCCTGCCATTTCTATTGTCTAAATTTGAGTCTAATTTTGTAAAGCTTATTACTGAAATGTGAATGGTTTACTAATTTGCACTATCAAGAGTTTTCTTAATTGGACAGATATCATATCTCACAGCCGAGTATGTAATTTTCAGTAATAAACTAATCAAAGAAGAACATTTTAATTACTACAAGCAAACTTTTGGTCATTTTTAAACATGATACTCATTAATTATGTTATTATATTTAATAACTAACAAACATATATGATTTTCAAGTATTCCACAAATAAGTTAGCAAGTAACAAACCCAGTGGAATTAGGTCAAAGATCTGAGCATATTTATTTCAACAATCAATTGTGAATTGTGAAGACAGGAGACAGATTGAGCCCACCCAACATCCCTCTTTTCCTCTCTTCCTTCCTTTCTCTTCCTCCCTCCATCACCCTCCTTTGCTTCTTCCATTTCTCCTTCTAGCACTCCCTTCCTTTGTGCTTATTCACCCATTTGTTAACCTTAGATCCTGCCTATGAGAGAAAACACCTGATACTTGTACATCTTAGTTTGTATTACTTCCATTAACAGGATTATATACAACCCAACGATCATACTACTAATCATGTAAAAGTGATTTTTGAAGCTGAATAAGACTCCATCTCCATTTTACTTTACTACTGTTTTGTTATTGGCCATCTCAACTGATGAGGCATCTTGTTTCTTGGCAACTGTGATTTTATAATAAAGATTAGAAAAACCTTTACCATTAAAAAAACCTTTTAAAAAAGAGACATTGTTTTTTTTTTTATCAGCTTTATTACTAGCTTTCTGATTTGTCTTATATAATCTCCCCCTTGCCTTCTAAGTTCTAATTATTAGTTTAGACAAGATATAGAAGGGAAATAGAGGTATCTTTTTAAAAATCATCTCAGGCTATGTAGATGTTCATAACCACAATTTCTGAATAAGATAATTAGAAACATTTTAATTTACTTTGACAACTTCAAGTATAATCGGAATTACAGTGAAAACTCATGAACTCCATGGTAATTTGATTATTGAATATGTGAGATGGCATTTCACTTGTATTTCTTTCATCATAGATATTGGAATATTATGAATATTCCTCCCAGTGTTGTGCAATTGCAGTTCTCTGTGGTAGGTAGCTGAGGCAGGAGCATAATAAGGTTATAGGCAGCCTCAGTTTCATACAAAATTCCTGCCTAGGATGTAAGGAAAAAGAATAGTGAAAAAACAAAACAAAACAAAAAAAAAAACAAGAAATGAACAGAAGCACAATTAAAAGTAGTTTTGTTTAAAATAAGGCCAAAGAACTGTAGTACAATATACTTGGTAAGTCTCATGTAATAGAGATTAAAACTCCACTGATAAATTCCAGGTTGAGGTAGAGTTGCGGGTCATTCTTTTTTACCATATAAATTTACCAGTTAAAAAGGAGGCCTGCATAAATATTTCCAATTAATTATATTGTGTATATCACAGGGAATATTAGCTTTCCTGTCTGAAAATAGCAATGAAGTATAGGAGAAACCATACAAGAAAGATTCTTGAGACCGTAGTATACTGAGAGTCTCCAGTGTATTATCCGCATCTTCTAGTTCCATGTGTCCCTCCAGCTATCCATTCTCAAACACAAGGAAACTCTCCAACAACAACTATTCTTTGAATGTTATGAAACATTGTTTTCCTTATAAACTTGTTCATCAGAAGAGGGCAGTATAATTTCATGATCTATAATGTTGTGTATTTTTGTTCCCAGCAATGGTGCCAAACTGCTTAGGATATTTATAAAAATCTATTTTATTTTTACTTAAAATGCTAATGTGTTGAAAAGTTGCTTGTTAGGAATATTGCAGTATCACACTGATTTAGAAGGCAGTAGGAAGAGAAATATTTCATAATTTGACAACTCCCCATCATAATAAACAGTTTAGTTGATCTTTAATTTAGTGGAAGTGGTTGACTAACACTTATAAGTTGATACTTTTTCAAAAGAAATAATTGAAAAATTACTACAAGAATAGAAGAAATTCTTTCAAAAACCAGTTTATTTGGAATACATGTGAACGAATTTACCCACAAAATTTTTAAGTTTTCAAAAGTTTTGAAGATGAATTTTTTTTTTAAAAAAAAAACAAACTTGCCTTCCAGAACAAAAGTAATATAAAAAAATAACTTAAAAACCTAAACTACTTGAAGGATTTATTTGAATTTTTATTTTCTAATGTTATAGGATAGATCAGTCAGATATAATTTGATATTAAGAAAATTGCATTGTAATAATGTTATGAGATTATTATATATCATATACATAGTTCTATTTCACAATATATTACATATAAAATATTATATGTATATATATATAACATGTACATATATATAATGAACATTACCTCTAAAGTAAATTATTAAGAATCATATGTGGAGGATAAACCTTGCTTTTTTTTTTTTAATTGTAACTATCTTTTATTAATGTCTCCCTTACTTTATTTTTTTATTTATTTTTATTTTATTATTATGAACAAAGAAGTCACACTTTCTTTCCTTGCTATCCTTATTCAAGGTCCCTTCCACCTCTCACCACATCAGGTCATTTTCTCTTCTCCACAACTCCTCATTCCCTCTCTGGGCAGGCGGCAGGCAGTCCTGGCAGATCCAGTTTTCTCCCCACAACCTCAAGACTAAGTCAGGTGTTCCTCTAGGGGGAGTGGGATCCAAGGAGTCAGTCCAAGGTGTTTCTGATCCCAAGCTGTTCAGTGGTTGTGGCTTGCAGCTTGGGCATGCTTTGCTTTTTTCTTGTTTGTTTGTTGGTTTCTTTGGAGTTCACTAATGAGTGAGTACACCCCTGCTTATCTTTCTGCTTTTAAGCAACTCAAGGCCTATGTTTAAATCCTTATTACACACATAAAAGCCAAACATGGCTGTATCTCATAGCCATGTTCTTTCCTAGTATTTGAGTGCTGGAAACTGTTGGATCCTGAGAACTGTTTGTTTAGTCAACTTAGTGGGAAAAACAAACAAACAAACAAAAAAAACCACTTTTAGTTCAGTATGATACCTTTATGAAGGTAATAAACCAGTCAATCAGACAATGACGGAGAAAAACAGTCTCCCCGTCTGCCCTCCCTTGGCCTCTGCATATATGTTCCTGTGAGTGCACACCCTCATACTTATATGCCTGCAAAATACATAACAGAGAGAGAGAGAAAGAGAGAGAGATAAAGAAAGAAAGAAAGAAAGAAAGAAAGAGAGAGAGAAAGAAAGAGAGAAAGAAAGAAAGAAAGTGAATTAACATAAATGAAATTTCAGCTCATTTTATAGGAAAATTTTTCAGTGTCTTGAGTTTTTTTTTTTTTTTTTTTAATTTCTTAAAGCTTTTACTGTGAGACATCTCGGAAAAAAAAAGTATAAGGAAGAAGACATGGTCACAAAATGAGGATAACACAATTAGAAGCATCAATGCCTGTCAGCTAATGTTGAAGCTGAAGTTCTGGGAGTTTACATGATCCAGGGGCTGAAACATGTTAGTATTCCTCTCCTTCTTCCTCACCCTCTCCTTCAACAGAATCCACAACAACTTCCTCATAATCTTTCTCAACGGCAGCCATATCCTCACGGGCCTCAAAGAATTCCCCTTCCTCCATGCCCTCACCCACATACCAGTGCACAAAGGCACGCTTGGCATACATCAGATCAAACTTGTGATCCAGCTGAGCTCAGGCCTCAGCAATGGCTGTGATATTGCTCAGCATACACACAGCTCTCTGGACCTGGCCAGGTCCCTACCAGGCACCACAGTGGGAGGCTGGTAATTAATGCCAACCTTGAAGCCAGTGGGACACCACTCCACAAACTGGATGCTGTGCTTGGTCTTGATAGTGGCAATGACAGCATTGACATCTTTGGGAATCACATTTCCTCAGTACAGCAGGCAGCAAGTCATGTATTTACCATGGCGAGTGTCACATTTCACCATCTGGTTGGCTGGCTCAAAGCAGGCATTGGTGATCTCTGCTACAGAAAGCTTCTCATGGTAGGTTTCTCAGCAGAGATGACAGGGGCATATGTGGCCAGAGGGAAGTGGATACGAGGGTACGGTACCAGACTGGTCTGGAATTCTGTCAGGTCAACATTCAGGGCTCCATCAAATCTGAGGGAAGCAGTGATGGGAGACACAATCTGGCTAATAAGGCGGTTAAGGTTTGTGTAGGTGGGGTGCTCAATGTCGAGGTTTCTACGACAGATGTCATAGATGGCCGTGTTGTCTACCATGAAGGCACAATCAGAGTGCTCCAGAGTGGTGTGGGTGGTAAGGATGGAATTGTAGGGCTCAACCACAGCAGTGGAAACCTGGGGGGCTGAGTAGATGGAGAACTCCAGCTTGGACTTCTTTACATAATCAACAGAGAGCTGCTCCATCAGCAAGAAGGATGTATGACATTCTTCCTTCTTTCAAACTAGACTAAAGGGAATCTGGTATGTAAACTCATGCTTCTTTATATGTCTCCACCTCCAACGATCTGAGATGTCTTCTGATGTTCTCTGTCTGGAGGTTCTTCCAAGTATTTTGTTAGTGCTTTATAAAATAACAAAATAGTAGTTTTAACACTACTATTTGTGTTATCCATTTTTCCTATCAAATTTCATGTGTCAGAAATGCATAGTGTGTTTTGGCAGTAAAAAATTGTTATCTAATAGAAAATATAATTAAAACACGACCATATCATATTTTTAAGATAAAAGAATTTCTTTTAATTTTATAGTTTTGTTTATTGATATTTATTAAAATATGCAATGTATTTGATGCTGAAAGGAAAAGTCAAAGGTAACACTATAAAGGAAATAATCATCGACTAGGATTTTGTACTTGTATAATGAGCTCACATACATTCACCAATATTTACATAACTACAAGAGAAACACAGTGCCAGCTGTTTAAATTTCTATTTGAGTTAAATGCTCAATTTTTATATTCCTTAAAATATGTATGCATGTGGATTTATATTTGGAAATTGGCCCACATTGTGATTTAAATGGACTTTGTCCAATTATTTTCTCAAGATAAAATCAAAGTACATGTAGCTGAGAATTCACATATTATAATTTTTTCTCTCTTCAAAAATAGTTCGATGCCTGAGAATACAGTGAGTTAAGCAGGATTGAATTCTATGGGACATGTTGAAATCAGAGAAGTAAAGGTAGAAATTGATGTAAGTATCTGAAGAAAGCTCATAGACTTTCAGTATTTGAAACATCATCTAACTGTGATTTTTCTCAGGCATAATGTTTAAAACTCAGGCATCAAGAAAACTCTATTAATGTACCATGTACAATGGCATAAAACATTGAATCCTGGGATGATATCCAATGGCAAGTTACTAATGCATCCAAGGAGAACATCAGGGCAAATAGCAAACTCTAGAATCAAAGACAACTTGTTTCTCTTGTGATTTGAAAAACCTGCTGAAAAGAAACAAAAATAAGTGAATGATCACAACTTGTGATGGATTGTAGAGCATTTGCTCCTGAAGAGATGCAAGGGCATGCTTCTGTAGAGTTCATGTTCAGTCTTTATGTTAAGAACTTCAAGGATGAAGACAAGTATGAAAGCTCAGAAAAATGAGAAGTTTAAATTTTAATGAACCTGACTAAATTAGTAAGAAAGTCTTGAGAAACTCTTAAGATGTGAAATACATATTAAAATTCTTTATTTTTATGCTGTTTCAGTCACTCAACAACGTGTTGTGATTGTATCATCCCTGTACTCCTATACTCTCACAGATCCCTCCTACTCATAGTGACCTCTTTGGTTGCAAGCTTCTCCCTTCTACTTTTCTACCTTTATTTCAGGCAAAGCATAAATAAGCAGATAGCTATTTTGTGAGATCATTATTGTGAGGGCCATGTCACATGCAGCATCAGCATTCCAGACAAGACTTCTCTTCCCCTACTCTTGCAACTCTTTTTATCACCCTTTCTGTAATGCAGTATTATAGCTGTAGAGAGTCTTTATGCAACTCAAAACACTAAGCTGCGTCTTTTGAGCTATTTCAAATCAAATAAGCCCTAAAATAATAACCCATTTGTTAAAGTGTTCTCATGTATATTCATCAATGTAGAAAGTATTTAATTACATCTCATTAGATTAAATAATAAAATCTTATTTAATATTAATGTATGTTATATTTAATAGTCCCACTGAACTTCAAAATCATCAAGTGATAAAATGAGCATCATATTAGTGAACTTTTTTCTTTTCTCTCCTGGAGTCATTTAAAGTTATATTTTAATACACATGACATCCTATGAGAAAAAAATTTGAGACATATATTGTAGTAATTTAAGCAACATTTTGAAAATAAGTGATCAAAATACAAATTTTATACTCTTAGCTTTATGCTTTATTAAATTTCTTTCCATGAGAATTTGATTTGGCCATAACAAATTGAATAGATTTTACTCATTTTGTGCATGTTGAACCTGATTTTTGTCTTGACCTAAAGATTTCCTACTATATTTTTAAAAAGTTCATTTAAAATATAAAGAGAGAAAAATCGTAACTATTAAAAAGATTATGGTCTCACTTTTAGAATTAATAAGTTACTTAATTTAAAATTATTTAAATGCTATTTTAAGTTTACATGTTGTTTCAATCCCCACAGGCATAGAAAATGTACAATGGTTATCAGTAAATTATTATTTGACACATGTATTATCTGACATCCACTGCCCAGTTAATGAGATATCAAGAGAGCTTAAAGAAATTATAATTGCTTCTACCTTGGACAGAGATGAGGTCCAAAACCTCATTCACTCTTTTTATCCTGCAAAGGATAGCCAAGGGACCATGTCGGAAGGGTTAGATACTGAGGTACCAACTGCAGTTGAGGTTCCTGCGTCTGGACTAGGCACAAATGTCACACAAGACCTGCATACTTGCATTATTCATTTTTTAATTCCTGCATTCCTGTCATGGTGTATCTTTTTCTCTGCATTTATTTATATTTTTATGGAATAAACCCTGATATATATGGAATTTGAAATAAATTTTAAAAAGTTTTATTAATTGATTAAATTTGGTTATGAATAAATTGTGCTTGGAATAATATTTTTTATTCTGTCATCTCATGTCATTAACCAACCTTAACTGTCATTTCCTTGAGATATAATTGTATTTTACTTTTCTATAGCATCATTGAGTCATAATCATGCATTTATTTGTTTAAATTGTCTACTCAGCAAGCTCTAGGTGTTCAAGATAGAAGGCATAAGCATGTCGAGTCTGCTTTAAATCTAAGTTAATTAGAATGTAAATATTCATTCTAGATTCATAACCAGCCATTCTTTTCTTTTCTTTTTTATTTGCAAAATTTTATTTGTTCCTATATTCCTACCAATTGTCTTTGCTTCACATACCTTGTAATTTTTTGTTTGCTTTGTTGATAGTATGGTAGGTATGGGAATGGGCTTCTATGTTTTGAAATAGCCTTACATTTGGCTGGAGAAGTTTGCTTTTAGTTTTGCTGTTTGAGATATCTCATGCAGCATGTGCATGATCCCTGTACTTTTCCCCTGGGTGTTTTCCTCTAGAGCACTTATCTATGTGTAGTATACTAGACCCAGAGTCTCTCTAATTATGCACTTTTTGTTTTCTCATCTCTTTCTTCTTTTGAGCACGTCTTCACAAGCCCTTGGTGGTCTACTTGCTAACATTATCTTAATATCAGCATTATCTAGGAAATTATTGAACAAAATTATAGAAAGAAAAAATTAATCAATGAATATAAATTTAGAAGCATTCATTCATGGGTCTGTGAGGTTAAAAACACCCCAGAGAAATCACTGGTTTCTAAAAGTATATTGTGTTACACTTGAAAAGATCAAACAAAGCAAATGATTTTGCCTGGAAATAAATTCCATGCATGGATGGAGAGGATGTCAGGCAGTAAAGCTAATCTGTAGGCATTCCCTGGAGCAGAGACTTAGCAGTTTTTTGCCCCACATTTCTAACCAACCAAATGTCCTTCCTGAGTCTTAATTTGCATTCATTTTGGCTCTCAGCAGAAAGAGCAGTTCTCTTCTCTGTTTCATTTCTCTTTGCAGCCTGTGTATTCTACTTGTTATCCATAGCTCTGTCAAGGGATCCTTTTGCTGAAATTTAAGACTTGGCATTTCATATTCATACTATTGCATAGTGGTTCATAATTTTCATATATAATATTATGCTGATTGGTAATTGATTACTCAACAGCATTACACAATTCACACATATTTGTGGTACATTTATATTTTATAATTGGGAAATTTCAGTTGGAAAATATGATCTCTAAAGCCAGATTCAACCACCTGTTAGTAGAGTATTTAAACCTATCACGGAATATCAAGTTTTCCATTTTTCCCATGTCTTTCCTCATCTTTACTCATTGTTCTCCTGAGTCTTAAGCCTGGATGAAATAGATCAATATGCTGTGTTTGTACTTTAACCTTGAAGCCTTCAGCTTGTTGTTTTATAGCTAGGTGGAATTTCAGACCTTCAAGGTAGCCAAAGGGAGAAAATTATGTACACAAGCATAAGAATTACTTCTTTAGTATTCTAAAACAGCATAAGGAGGGATTAAAGTTCTTGCCAAATCATTAAGTTTTCGATCAGCCTGTTCTATTGTTTTTTTCAATATTAGTTGGCTACAGGATTTTAATAATAATACATACAACTCCATGATTATAATAGAAAGCAGATCATGTAGAAATTAATATTTATACATTATAGGCATTACACTCATTGGAGAGATGAGTACTACAATGTTGAAACATTGAGGACTGAATGTTATAACCCAAAGCTCAGGAGTTTTACATTAGCACAAAATAACAATCTCTGTATAAGAATAATGTTTTTAAAAAATTCACAGATACCAGCCTGGTTTTAAAATATTTGAGATAATTTTATGTTCAATTATAAACCATTTTTGCATTATCACTTCTGTAAGTAAAAATGTGTAGAAAAAGTAAGTTTTATTCTAAAGGAGCTACAAATTTCATGCTCATCAGATGTCCTGCTTAATAAAAGAAAACATGGTGTGGTCCTCATTTTTTCAGACAGTGCTCTGAGCATAACATGAGGATCATGATTCAAGTTATAAAAAATTCATTAACGATGACCTGCCTTTTAAAAAGTAGAGACTTCTAAAAGAATTCTTTCTCTCTATATCACACCCTGATTTCTTTCTGATGCTATTCTAACAAGGAAGTTGAAAGGTGATGGTGCTGTCTCCTGGCAGGTGTCTTGTTCTCACATGTTTAATATTTTCCTTATTTGATGGCTGTAGTTTTCAATCTGTCACCCAGCATGAGGCAAACGACATTCCCATTCCCGGAGCAGCTTTAAGTGAGTCTCTGAGCTTTCATATATATATATCAAGGTGAAACATTGCAATTGCTCCTAATTAAAAGCAAAAGAGAGTGTTCATAGCACTTGTAATTTTAATCAGGATACTTGCTACATTCTCCTAATTATAAATGGTAGTGTCTACTGTAGATGCTGAAGCAATGATGACGTTAATGTGGAGGATTGCACTATGTGGTAGTGCCAAATACTTTATAGTAGGAAGGCTTGGAACTCAAAGGCAACTACTTTGGGTGTTAAATTCAACCCTTCACACCACTAGCCAGTCAGTACTCTATTGGATTTGTCATCATTTTGGTGTCTAAGAAGAAACTTCTCAACATGTGACAGATCTCTTCAGAGACTGAGAAAACATTGGTAGAAAGTATGCAAACTTTAAAATACATCTTAACTGCATCTATTGATAGAAATCTCAGGAATGATATTGACAAAAATTGTAAGGCCTTTTTTATGTGCTAAAATTGCCTCAATATGGATAAAAGTTCTGTTTTCTACATATGTGTAAAAAAATCATTTTATCCCTATTACTACATGGACTAATCATTTTGCTAGCTGTTATCCATAGCACTGTCAAAGGATCCTTTTAGTAAAATGTAAGACTAGGAACTTTATATTCTTACCATTTCATAGTGGTTGATAATAACTATGTATAATATTATGCTGATTGGTTATTGATTAGTTAACAAAATTTTCATTATTTACACATATTTGTGGTAAATTTGTATTTTATTACTGGGAAATTTCAACTAGAAAGCATGATCTCTGAAGCTAGATTGAATCATCTGGTAGTTTAATATTTAAAACTTCTGCAAAATCTGTATCTCATTCATATTAGAATTAAAAGAGACAAAATGGTGTTTTAACATCTAGAAAAACTTACACACATGTTTTTCTGTCTCACTTAATTTAATGTGCCTAATAATAGACATTCCAAAAGTCCAATATGTTTGTCAGCTATTACAAATAAAACAAAGACAGAACCTGGTCCCGGAACCAGAAACCGAACCGGACAAAGAGGAAAAAATTGAGGAGGATGTCAGAAAATGGAAAGCTCTCCCATGTTCCTGGATAGGTAGAATCAACATAGTAAAAATGGCAATTCTACCAAAAGCTACAGATTCAATGCACTGCCAATCAAAATCCCAACACAATATTTTTTAGACCTTGAAAGAACAATACTCAATTTCATTTGGAATAACAGGAAAGCCAGGATTGCCAAAACAATTTTGCTCAACAAAAGAACCTCAGGAGGTATCACCATCCCTGACTTCAAGTTATACTATAGAGCTACAGTAATGAAAACAGCCTGGTACTGGCATAAAAACAGACTTGTGGATCAATGGAATAGAATTGAGGATCCAGACCTTAACTCAAAAACTTATAAACACCTGATCTTTGACAAAGAGGCCCAAAATATTCAATGGAAAAAAGATGGTATATTTAACAAATGGTGTTGGCATAGCTGGACAGTAGTGTGTAGAAAAAGACAAATAGATCCAAGCCTGTCACCCTGCACAAAACTCAAATCCAAGTGGATCAAAGACCTCAACATACACCCAGCAGCTATGAACTTGGCAGGCAAATGGATGGATTTGGAGAATATCCTCCTGAGCTAGGTATCACAAACCCAGAAAGATAAGCAGGGGATGTACTCACTCATTAATGGACTCTAAACAAACAAACAAACAAACAAGAAAAAAGCAAAGCATGCCCATGCTGCAAACAACAACCACTGAACAGCTTGGGATCAGAAACACCTTGGACTGACTCCTTGGATCCCACTCTCCCTAGAGGAACACCTGAGACTCAGTCTTGAGGTTGCGGGGGGGGGGGGGGGAGAAAACTGGATCTGTCAGGAGTGGAGGCTGAACTAAGCAATATTAGGACCATGAGACCTTGGGACTGCCTGCCCACTGTGGTAATAGGGAGTTGTTGAGAAGCGAGAATGAACTGATGTGGTGGGAGGGTCAAGGGACCTTGAATAAGGATATATGAGAACAGAAAATGTGACTTCTTTATTCGTAATAGTAAAAAAATTATAAAAAACAAATAGAACAAAGAACAAAAGCTCTCCTTTAAGGCTAGAGCTAGACTTTTCCATGTAGAATGAATAAATAGTAGAATGAATAAATAATGTAAATAAATGCATAGCATTGCATCAGAATTACATGTTAAGGATATAATAACTTTGAAATCATCATAAAATTGCATACATTTTGTAATCACCACCACAAACATATTAATAATAATGAGTTTATGGAAGGAGATCTCTTTCTTAAAATTATAATCTGCTTTAAATTCATACATCCAATTCTAACTTGGCTTCTTCCCTCATTGTAACAATGAACCTAATTAAGAATTTATGACTAACCTTATAGCTGCTAAATACAGTTATGACATTATATAGACTTTTAATACCGGGACAGTCTTCTGTGAGTCTATCTATGGACTGATTACATTCCAATAAAAATGTATGTTTTTTTGCCCTATCAAGAACTGTTACTGTCTTTAGAGGGAGCTTTAGTAAGGTAATTATAGTTAGATAACATCATGTCTGTTGGGCCAACTTTGTAAGATTAGGGGATCTTATAGGAAAAAGTTACTATCTTGCCAATTGTCTCTTCACCACGGGATGGTACATAAAAATGTCACTATTTTGAGAAGTGAAGAAGAGAGTACTCACTAGAATCTGCACTGATGACAATCTGTCTCCAAATTTCTCATCCAGAATGGCTTAAAAACTGATTTGTGACATTCAAGTTACCTAATTTATGGTATTTTAGCACAGAATCAAATGATTCATATGGATCATGAGGGATGTCTTAATTATATTTAAGAAATTAGCATAGATACTGTGGTTTGCTTTCCTAACACTAGGTCCTTAGTAGGTCTTGACTCACCTTGATTCTTGCAGTTTGTAGTGCTTGGTATAAATGCAGTATAAACCAATAATAAGATATCAAAACTAAGAATTATTATTTGATTCCTCCCTCCTCTGAAAATTGTTCTTTAACTGTTCATCTCAGCAAGCCATTTGATTTGCCAAGAACATAAACACACACACACACACACACACACACACACACACACACACACACACATCTTACTTTGCTTTAGTTGTATTCCAATGTGATATAGTGTAGAAGGGACTCTGTCCTGATCAGCCTCCCTAGTCTTAAGAGAAGGGAGAAGGATAATATCCTAAGCTTCTGCTATTTCTTACTGTTTGTGAGTAGGAAATATGCCTTCCTTGAGTTGTGTGAATATTCTTTGTCCTTGGACTCATTTAAGTGGTATTATGATCACTTGTCAAACTAAAAATTCTCTGTCCTATGTTCTTTGTCAGTATTGTACTTGCTGCAAGCACCATTAAAGGACAGTATAAATTTCTTAATACTTAAAGTATTACGCATGGTATGCTCTGCAGTACTCATACTGTCCACTAAGCCAGAAACTCTTCAGCATCATTATAAGCTTGATAATATCAATACTGTGCACTTAGTGTCATAGGGAGGTAGCACACACACATACTAACACCTTTGTAATACATATGTCCTTTGCCTTGCTATTCTTATCCAAGATTCAATTCCCATATAGTTTTAATGTTCTGCCACTCATTGCTCAAAATACTCAGGTTCTAGTTCTCTTTGTCCTGTTATGCCAACTGATGCAATGTGCTTGCAAGATTTAGCAGCTAATCTTGATAGTTAGCAATGTATTTTCTCCCTGAACAGAAAAATAAATTCTAGGAAATCTATAAACCAACCACTAAAAGTAATTAGGGAAACTGAATATATTATGGGTGCCTTTAGGATTTCTATTGCTGTACTATAACACCTTGACCAAATACAACATGACATGAATAGGGTTTTTATTTTCATCTTACAGCTCTACATCACAATACTTCATTAAGGAAATTTAGAAAGGCAACTCAGGCAGGTCAGAATTTTACAGGCAGGAACAAAAGCCAAAGCCCTAAGAAGGGCTGCTTATCACCTAGTATTTATGAATTGCTCACCCTACTTTCTATTTATAGTAGCTGGCACCAATACAATGGTGTGACTACTCTCACAAATATCATGCATGGTATTTAGTGTATACTGTGAATGATCAAGGCTCTTTCGTGCACATTGCAATGAGAAATAATCTGTGTAAAACATGTAAATGTTAAATTTCCAGAACTCGCCATCTTCATGTCTAGTAGAAACTTTCAGTTAGCTTCACACTTTTTTTAGTATTTCTAATGATTTCTCTTTTAAATATAATATTTTAATATACATAATTATGTATTATATAATTTACATATTTTAGTGTTAACTTATAAACTTTAACGTTATATCATGAATTTTATGCTGTGTGTATTTATGTAATGTCGCAGTCTATATTTTTTTTCTCTCATTTTTCAGTCATCTAGATCATTCTGGGTTCTTCCACTTAGTTACTTTTCTAGAATGATGAATTATTTTGGAGCACTGGTGCTGTTGTCAGGTTCCTAACATCACCCTAGGGGAGATAATGAGAAGTTGCAGTGTGAACGGCTCAGACACCAGGAGTCAGATAAAAAACAAATGACTAACTCTTTTACTCAGCAACAGGAAATCCTTATATGCCCTCCTTCTAGCACCCAAGCTGCATCCAGATCTGGTGCCATCACATGGTTCTTCATTGGCTGGCATGATTAGATGTATTAGACAGCAGCATTTGCTAAGTGCTCAGCAGACCTCAGGTTGGGTCATAAGTAAGTAATGTGCATCCCTTGACAACTGGGCTGAGCCAGTTCCCTATGGGCCTATCCTATTACAGTACTTTTTAAAAATGTGAGTTAATTATATTTATTTTATTTTTATTTCTTATCTTCTGTTGAAAATAGATTTTTTTCTTATATCATTTTTCTGCTTATGATTTCCCCTCATTTAACTCATCCCAAATTATCCTTATATCTCTTGTCATCTTGAACATTTCACTTTATGAATATCATTAGAAACAAACAGGCTTCTAAATACTAATATAATTAAACAGTGCAAAATAGAATAGAATAAAAAAACCAAAAATTAACAGATCAAATTAAGACAAAACAAGCAAACATAAAGACCAAAAGATACTAACTTGAAAGTTGTAAAATATATGCAAAGAACCTGTAAAGTAAAAAGAGAAACAAAAATAAATCAATTATTTTAATTCAAATAATTTTTTAAAAAAAAACAAGAAAAATTAAAAAGCCCTGACATAACTTTATGAGACAAAAATTAACAAAAGATATTCTTAAATTTGTTTTCTTTTGGCCATCTATTGATGGGAATGCAGTCTACCCTTAAGGGTAGTTTGTTTCCCCCATGAAATTTCCTTAGAGGGACAGATTTTACTATAGTTATGGCAAAAAGTCTCTGCTACTTCTTTTAACTCTAGGACACAATTTGGTACAGAGAAGTTCAGGGTCTGTGCATGCTGCTTTACTCTCTGTGTATTCATATGTTGGGTAGTTTTTTTTTTTTTTTTTTTTTGTGGCCCTCAAATGTTAGGGGAAGTATGTAACTATGCAGGTGGGCTTTGATATCTCTTTTGTCAAGCTTCACTCTGTGACAGCCAGTCTACTTCCTGTTGCCTCTGAGTCAAGATGCAGGACTCTTAGCTCCAACACCACATCTGCCTCCATGCTACTATGCACACTGACATGGAGATAATGGATAGAACCTCTGTAGCAGTAAGGAAGCCATCCGATTAAATTTATTCTTTATAAGTCATAATGTCTTCTCATAGCAATAAAATCTCAAACTAAGACAGAAGTTGGTACCAGAGTAGTGGAGTTTGATGAGATAGGCCTGACCATGATTTTGTTTGGAGTAATATGAATTTGCATACTTTGTGCTAGGAAAACAGAGGAATGCTTCAAGTACTGCTTAATGTGGCATACTAGTAGTAACATGGAAGACAATGGTGCTGATAATGATTTGATATGTTAGGAGCTGGCTTAAATGGTTTCAGAGAATCATTTTAGTATGTTTAGAAATTATTCTTGTGGTATTTTGGTGAAGAAAGTGTATCTAAAGAGTCTGACTAAGGCTGAGAAGATTTAGATTAATTCTATTGCCTGAAAAATTAAAACAGCCTAGTATAGACTCTGCCATGTAGATATTAGTAATAGTTCTAATCAAGATTTATAAGGTAAGCATGGTAAATTGCAAAATGTATATTTTAAGGAGAAAAGGAACGCCACAAAATATAATGTAGCCAAGTTCTTTCTTCAAGAAGATAAACAGATTAAGAAATGGAATAAAAAGGGTGGTGATTTCTGAAAAAGATTCCTCCCAGCTAAATCAACAATTGTGGAAAAAAAAATAAGAAAAGTTTAGAGACAAGTCACCTGTGCTGGTATAGGTCTTTAATCCCTGATCTAGAAAGATAGAGGTTGGTATATCTCTGAGTTTGAAGTCAATCTGGCCTAAAAATCAAATTCAAGGACAACCATACTTAGGCAGTAAATAAAAACAGAAAGCAGATGAAAACATAATCATATATTGGTTGATTATACTCACAAGTTTGGTGTTGTCATTGCACTGGTATATCTTCCAAGCGGGACACCACTGTAGATAAAAGATTTTGTAACTCTGTTAGTGTTTACCTTTCATCTTTGTTATGCAGAATGCTTTTATGTGCCAAATAGAGCATAATTAAGGGGTTAAAGTTGTAGATGGTCATCAGATTGACTTTTTACATGGTCAAAGTGTTATATAGGTGTTACCTCAGCAATAAGGCCTTGATATCATTGTGAGGAGTCTAGATAATAGCCTTGGTTGCATGAGAGTTCTCACAGGACCTCTTTGGGCTACTTATTTATATATAACACAGTCGCGGTACTGGAAACTTTATTTTGTGGGAAAAGTGTTGTAGTAGGTTTCTGGTCCAGACTTTCATGGCCTTTACCAGGGGTCTGGTCAGGAGTCTGGCAGTCTGACAGACCCACAGAGACACACAGATGGTTTCATTAATTTTACACTAATTGACCTAGGGCCCAGTCATACAGCTTGGTAACTCTTTACCCTTATACTAACCCATTATTCTTATCCTGTTCAGCCATGCAGCTCAGGACCTTTTCTCAACAGCATTTCCTGTGTAGCTCCTGGCATTTCCCAAGACTCTGTGGCATCTCTGATATGTTTCCAGAGTTTTCTTAGCCTGTTAGACCCACCCACAGTTTCTATCTACCTTTGACCAATCAGCTTTTTATTAAATCCATAGTCAGGACAAATATTTACAACGTTATCAGCATAATCCCACTACAGAAGAGATGCCAATTTAGATAATCTTTTCCATTATTAGACAAATGTATTTATATTATATACATATACATATATACATATGTGTGTGTGTGTGTATGTATTTGTTTTAGAAAGTTGCTATTGCATTAGGCTTCAAAAGTATCCAATTAAGGGGCTCTCATTTTTGGCTGTTTCTAAATGTATTTTCTATTCTGTCTTGCTCTTTGCAACCCCACATTACTGAATGCTCTATGAAGCTGTAGATTGTCCTATCAATATTTAGAAAATCTTATGCAGCAATTTTGATGGAAATATGGTTAGAGTTCTTGACTCTACAGATTGCTTTTGGTAGAATGGCCATTACTACTATATCATGTCTGCTGATTTTTGAGCATGGGTGATATTTCAGTCTCCTAATATCTTCTTTGATTTCTTTATTCCATGTGTTAAATATTTTATCATACAAATCTTTTACTTACTTGGCTGGAGTTACCCCAAGATATTTTATAACATTGAGGCTACAATGAAAAGCACTGTTTCCCTGAGTTTGTTTTTAGTCTATTTGTCCTGTGTATACTGATATTTGTAGTTTTGTTTGCATGAAGGTACATTGCTGAAAGTATTTGTCAGCTGTAGGAGTTTCCTGGTAGATTTTTTAGTTAGTTATGCATACTCTCAAATCATCTGCAATTAAAAAATTGTTTTTTTCTTTTCCAATTTATATTAATTTGATTTCATTCAATTTTTTATTGCTGTAATAGGTATTTTAATTGCTATACTGGATAGGTATGGAGAGAATGCATAGCATTGCCTTGTTCCTAATTTTAGTGGAAATTATTTAATTTTTCTTCAATTAATTGATACTGGTTATGCTTTTGCTGTAAATTGCCTTCATTAAGTTGAGATAGGTCCTTTGAATCTCTTCTCTCTCTAGAATTTTTATCATGAATGATTGTTTGATTTTTTTCTACATCTACTATGATGATCTTGAAGTTTTTACTTTCAGTTTGTTTAGGTGGTGGATTATATTTGTAAATTCTCATATGTTGAACCATTCCTACATCTCTGGTATTAAACCTACTTGTTCTGGTGGATAATCTATTTTTTTAACTTACGCTGTTTCCAGGTTCTTGCTATTATGAATAATGTTGTTATGAACATAGTTAAGCTAATGCTTTTGAGGTGTGAGTGTGCATGTTTAGAGTATATGCCCAATAGTGGTATTGCTGGATACTTGGAAAGACTGATTCTCAGTTTTCTGAGAAACCTCCATACTGCATTACAGAGTGGCTGAACAAACTTACACTCCCACAAGCAATGGAGGAGTGTTCTCCTAGCTCTGCATCCTCTCCAGCATAGGCTGTCATCTGTGTTTTTGATCTTAGCCATTCTGACAGTTGTAAGGTGGTATCTCAAAGTTGTTTTGATTTGCATTTCGCTGATGACTAAAGATGTTGAACACTTTTTCAAATGCCTTTCAGCAATTTGTAATTCCTCTGCTGAGGATTCCCCTTCTAGTTCTGAACCCCAATTTTTAAATCAGTTATTTACGGTTTTGGTCTCTAGTTTCTGGAATTCTGTATATATTTTACATATCAGTCCTATGTCACTTGTTGGATTGGTAAAAATCTTTCCCACAGGAACACAGTCAATTAGACAAAACTTTGCTTATAAAGACATCTCTTTGTAGAAAATATGCAAAATAAAAAGACACCATGTCCTCTATCCTGTTTGACTCAACATTAATGATTTTCCCAAATATAGTATCAATACTAGAAAATGTCAACTTTTCAGTCTGGTAAACATATTTAGTTTCTTTTTTATTGACAGTTATTTCTATGTAAACTTAGTCAATTTTATCAGATGTGCTAGTTTCCTTATTTACCATCAAAGTGGTGATACAGAGAAGGGTCTCTTTTGTCTGTGATCCTCAATGTTGCTCTAAATCACTGTACCCACATCTCCCAACCTGAATAATGAGTACTGTATTCATTATTTTTCTTTTTGTCATTTTGATTATGATATGTATTATAATATATTTCAATGATATGCTCACTGATGATGTCAAATGTAAGAATTTTAATTGGAAAACTGACAAGCTTTACTCCTTTAAAAAATTTATTCACACAACTGTGTTCTATAATTTATTACAATTTTCCTCAGTAGTCTATGTTCTGTGTAGAACATGCTTTATTTATGCAATTGTCCTTGCATAAAAGTTTTAGGGTTTTTCTGGAGTTACTGTTTTATCAATAAATTTCTATGAACATTCATATACAGAAATTTTGATTTAAATGTCAATTTATATTTTCTAGGACAAATGACAAACACATACATTTCAGTGCAGGGTGGTTTCACTTGCAGTTTTTAAGTTGTTATAGATTACAAGTGTTTGTATCAATATAATAAATGCCCACCAGTAATATAAGACATTTTTTTCTTCACCCCCACCAGTTTGTGCCATTGATTTGTATTCTCATGGCTTCAATGTTTACTTAGTATTATTTCAATGTTTATAATTCACATTTGTTGATTTTCAATGATATAATTTTTTCATGTAGTTATTTGACGTCTTTGAATACTTCTAGAAGAAATAGTATTTTTTCATGACCAAACATTTGAAAACATTTTGAATGTTTTGAAAAAAAATTTCCCCAGGAAATGTTCATTTTTAATTATCTTAAATTTCTGACACACCTACAAGATAGTGTTGGGTTATAATACATTTTGCATACTGTGTGAAGATACGTCTTTGGTAAGGCCCTTTTTGGTTGAGTTAGTTGAATGGACAATAGGTAGGAAAGAGAGAATAGGTGTGGCTTCCAGGCACATAGAGATAATCAAGGCAGAGGAGAGACCTATAATATTAATGAAAGAAAATTAGCCTTTTGGCAGCAGAGCATAGATGAATATAAATGTGTTAATATAAGTTTTAAGAGCTAGTGGGACAATCCTTAGCTAAGGCTAAGCTTTCATAATTAATAAGAAGTCTCCTTGTCATTATTTGGGGCTGGCACTCCTAAAAAATCCAACAGAAAAATCCAAAAATACGTAGCATGTATTTTTGTGTCTCTATGCACTTTTTAAATCTTACATCTTAGTGATTTCTCTTTTCTTTTATCTTTATGTTTAATCCTTACACTTACGGCCCACCTTTTGAGTTAGTTTCTATACAAATATTATTTATAGTTTACTGGCATTCCATCTCTCTGGTAGACTCTCCATTTCATTTATTTGTTAAGATTCCTTTTATTCCTCAAAATAATTGAACTTCTGCTTTCATGTAGCTTAGTTGGAAACACATTATCATTATATAATAATATCTGTACTCTGTATTATTATAACACTGCTCAGTGTGTATTTTATTCTTTTAAATCATGAGCGTATCAGTTTATATCTTGGAAAAATTTTTTCTTTCCTTGAAGTTTATACTGAAGCATTATTAAAAACTTTAGAACCTGTTGTGGAATATTCCTTTATATTGTCTAAAGTTATGTCACTGATTGGACTAATACATGGCCAACAGCTAAATTGGATTTTTGGGGAACCGAGAATACTGAGAAGAAGGCAGAATAGCCAGCCAGAAGTGGAGAAAACACACTATGCAAGAGGAGATGTAAAATACATGAATCAAAGGGCAACACATAGGTTAATAGAAATCAATCAATTTAAATTATGAGAGCTAGTTATAAACAAGCCTAAGCTACCTGCTGAGCTTTGATGATTTTAGTAATAAGTTTCTGTGTCATTATTGGTAAGCCAATAGCCTCCATAAAAAAATACTCCAACAGAAAGCTATTATTTTTATTTAAATTTGAGCTAAACTTTAACTCCCAAATCCATTCTAAGCCTTTAGTAAAGACTGTATTATACTTGAAAGTCAGTTTGTGGATTAACATTTTCTTTCAATATATGAAACATTTCTCTCCATTTATTCAAATCATCTTTAATTTTAATTTTAGTATGCACAGTCTAAATGATTTATTAAGTTTACCCCTTAATTTCCTCTGAACACAGATAAGCAATAGTATGCTGCCTTTTTAATATTTATATGTGTGTGTGCATAGTGTATATGTGTATAGTAAGAAGATAAGTGAAGATATGTAATAATCTTATTCTTTGCTGAGTGTTGCAGAAATAGAACTAAGATGTTCAGGTTTGGCAACAAGTGCTCACCACAGCATGTGTTCAGGTCCTCAGATGGGGAAAGAAAGTTGGTGCAAAGAACTGAATTTTTGACCACCATTTGAGTTTCACACAAGTGGTCTGGCCCAAATAACTTCAAATGTCTTTATTTATGTTCCAAAAGCAATCATGTTTTTTTCATACTAACAAATAAGTTTTTCCCATCCTACAATGTTTATCTCCACCAAAAACAAATATGTCAAAAATACTTTTTCCCTAACTTTTACATCAAAACATCTTTAAGAAAATATATGTGTAGTAATCTTATTTGCATTTCCACCCTTGATAAGCCATGCTTATGATTATTATCCTTTGTATAGTTATTGTTAACTCTTCGGCATTTTTAAATTCTTTTTACTGTTTTTTTGATAAATACAAAATAAAGAAGGAAAAAAAAACCATCTTTAAACCCAAACAACACTTATCATTTTCCTAGCTAGGCCAAATATTGATCCATGTACATCCTGTCTTGATAAAACTAAAAGGTGATTGACACAGGCACACATTCTCAAGAACAACAATCTCATTCAAAACACATTTACTGCAATAGATATGATCTGAGTCTGGTCTTGTCAGCACTGAGTCAGAACACATCCTCAGTTCTAAAGTGCCAACTGGCATTCCCAAACAAGAATTTTGAGAATCATTAGCTCCTAGACAATTTCAGGGGAAGATATTCGAGAAAAGATGGGATTTCCAGAAATGATCAAATATGTCCCATACGTGATTGGCAAAATGCCTTTAAAATTGACAAGATTCATCAACATTACAAGAACAAAGAGATCATATAGATAGCATGGTCCTAGTAGTGTTCCCAAAGCCCATTGGTCAGTGCAATGTGAGACTATTGCAGATCGGCTTTGGCATCATCTGGAGATACTGGACATGCACTCATATAGTGGGTTGAAACTCTGCCACACAATCTGAAGTTTCTTGGTCCTCCTAGCCCTGCAGTCTAGATGTATCTCTCCCACTTCTAGTACTACAGATATTTATAAAATAATTAACTCAGAGGCTTAGGTATAGTAACAGCTGGGCCAGTAGCTCAAACACATGACTATCTAGCTTTTACACTTAAATTAACCCATAATTCCTATCTGTGTTTAGACATATGAGTCTTAGTAACTTTTCTCAGAGCATTCTCATCTTAGTTACAATGCATCTGGCTGGAGTCTTATTCTTTGTCCCTCACCTTCCCAAAATTCTTCTGGTCTGATTTTTTTCATCTCTAATTCCTGTCTAGCTACAAAACAATCAGTATTTTATTAAACCAATGCAAGTAAAAAAATCTTTACAGTATACAAGAGCATTATCTCACAGTAATGCTATATTACAATTGAAATACACTGTATATTTGATTCTGAGAACACTTTGCAATAGTATGAATCACCAGGAAAATTTGACTAATGAGTAAAGAAATTGTAAGGTCTACTTTAAATAAATTTTAATATGAACACTATAAGTAGATCTGTGTTTGAAAACTACAAAATGACTTTTTTATTAACATGACTCATTGAGTTATGTAATGGATAGCAGAATACTACTCCACCATTAGAAACCTGTATCTATAGTAGGAATGTATATAGTCATTAGCATCTATGTCATGCTGAAGCAGGTACTTGGGCTGTCTGACACTTATTTGCTGAAGGCTGATAATTTTCCTAAAAAGTGTTCTTCTCATCTGCACTCACAATGAAATATTGTCTATAAAGTAATCCTGTTTGTTCTTTGTTTTTCACTAGCTGAATTCCTCCTCTAAATACATTCCACATGAAACCACAGATGCACTGGCACGTAGACATCTAGATAAATACCAGAAAAATGTTTATATTTGTATGTGTGGTGTTGCACTTCATTTTATCCGATTGCTGGGTATCATAAATAATTTTTGTAATAATATTGCAAAATTTCTGTAATTTCTCTCATCAATTTATTAATTTGAAACTGTGTATACATAGCTAGAGTTAATTCTGAACACTCATCTAAATAATATTCCTTTGTGACAGCTTACTAGCAAAAGAATAAAAGTTCACCTCTATTTGTTGAACTGTGATTTCACATATAACTTGCTGGTGGATTAATTAATGAGTGCTTGCTGTATTATACTAAATGTACTCAATTACCCTGAGTTCATTTACATTTCTTTCTAGAGATATGTGCCCTTACATTGACTCTTAAAACAATTTTTCAATTCCTCTTATTTTTCAGGTGAAATGTTTTGAGTTGTTTATTATATTTAAGGTTGCATCTTAAACTATACTCTTAGTGATGACCATCTCCAAAAAACCAGTGAAGCCCAGAATAATTTTTATTAACTGGGTCTTCAAAGAACTGCTGTATATCAAAGATGCAGGCTTGAAACACAATGCTCTGCAGGTTTCTTTCTCTTGGTAAATGAACCATGTTTTTGGAACACAGTGCACATTCGTGAATAGGAGTCTAGGGGAAAATAAAGTGTTGATTGTTTTAATATCTAGTCTGGAAAGAAGTGAGTCAAGCTGTAAGCTTAGGTAAATAGAAACACACTTCAGATATTTAAGAAGAGAGTAGAGTGTATTTTATGATATGAAATGTCAAACAATATAATTAACAAAGATAGGGTGAGATGATCTCATTTCACTGAATAGCTCATTGGCCAAAGGCTACTTTATTTTTTAAAAAAATTGTTTTACTGGTGCAATTAACATCAAGTTTTGCAAACTTTTGGAGAGATAGTTGAAGATAAAGAAGATTATAGATTAAAGTAGATATCTATTTTCATTTTTCCTAAAATCTTTTTTGGCTGTAATGTATACAAATATGCTTTAAGGATTCATTTGTCTCTAAAACATAGACTAGAAAAGCAAATGGAGATTCTTATTTAAAACACTCCAGTGCTTCCGTGTATGGTTACTAATAGCTTTGTTGATCTAATATAATTCTCTGGGTGCTCCTCTTTCCTTTTGTAATCTACCTTTCATTAATTGAAACACATCGCTTTATGATTTGAATTCAGAGGTATATGAAGTGTGAAAATAGATCACATGTATTTGCTAATGGGCCTCTTTTCATAGCAAACACATCAGGCCTTCTGTGTATCATCTCTGGGTTTATGTTAGGTCAGTCACTTCAGTGTACTTATAAAAAATTTACTCAGTCTTTCATTCTTTATTATACTATGCATATAATTTTGTTTTAGAATTGGGCCTTGGGGTTTGTGGACAAATTTTAAAAATATGTATATAGTACTTTTTAAAATTAATGTAGGTTGGTCCTTTATAAGTAGCTGGATGCTATTCAAAGTAGGGGGTATTTATAAAGGTTTGACACATTAGTGAATACTGGACACTCCTTTCCTAACTTACTAGTCACTAACTCCTCTCTTTCTTTCTCAGAACAATAGAAGATAGATTTGACAACGAATATCATAACTACTAGAATTTCAGTGGTCTCTAAGGATGATAACAGTAACTCACATTTCAGAAATCCTATATGTTTCTCTCTGTTTTCTTGTGGCTATTCAGTTTTTTTATTCCATGCAGTGATCCCAGCAGGTAGACCAAGCATGGCTTAATATAGCTCTTTTACTGTGTGACATCAAGAAACGGCCCTAGTGTTTATGTGGCCCTTGACATTTTATATAGAATGCAAAGATCTGTGGTCAATGTTACTACATTTTATTCATTTTTTACCTTTTTTGTTGAGCATAAGGATATCACAACTGTACTCTGCTCCTGTTAACATTTCTATGTACTGACTGAACATTTTTCTTGCTCTGTGAATTATGTTTAATTAATGACAGCAGTCTTATATTCCTTTAGAAACAGAAATTCCAAAGCTTTCAGCACTAACAGCTACAAAATTCTCTAAGCTTGTTTTAAGTATTAATTAATCAGCTATGTAATAGAGTGTTATTAAAATATATTCTCTTCTTTAAACAATGCATCTGATTATCTTGCAAGTCATAAAATCATAAGAATCTATGGATATTTAATATCCTAGACCCAGTGCCTGTCTTTCCTCCAGAAGTAGAGCAGACAACAGCGTGCAACTGACTGCATAGAAGTAATGAATTAGAAGCACCCACTGTTCTTACTTGTAACAGTCACAATAAAGGGATATACATGGAATCCAAAATATTACCCTTTTCACCTAGTTTCTCTGTTGAACACACTAATAGCATGTAAAAGAAATGAGTTCATTTCCTCTATGATATTTTCCAATATAAAAAGCACCAAAGTGCTAATGAGTTAGTCTAACCAGTTTCTCTGATTTTCCCCTGTCAATTTCTTATCCCTATTGTAATGATTTGGTATTTCTATATAAACCCATTAAAATATGTTAATATTTCTTTCTCATACTCTCAGTAAATCCCTTATACTTCACCTAAATCTTTTGTTTATAACATAGCACTAAATTGAAACATTTCCTATCTACCTAAATAAATTGTTTGAAAAATAGTCAAAATTAGTAATGTGTGATAAAATAATCAGATTAAATACCATTATAGGAGAATTCCTTCTATTGTTAGAATTATTCTGTGCCTAAGATTTTTATAAATTATTACCTTAACATAAATTTAACTTTTATGCTTGATTTTAAAATAAAAACAAATACTGTGATAATTTGAATTAGAAATGCTCCTTATGTCTTAGGCATTTGAAGACTTGGTCCCCATTTGCATTTGAGAAGGTCAAGGAGGTGCAGCCTGCCTTAAGGGAGTATGCCATTGGAGACAGGCTTTGATAGCAGAAGGTCTCCCCTCACTTGCAGTTTATTGTCTCTATTTTCTCTGCACTTGTGGTTCAACATTCGAGAATCAACTTATAATTCAAGGTGCTATCCCTGTTGCTTACTATCTGGATGCCCCAATATTTTGACTTCTAACCTATCTCAGGAACAATAAGCCATATAAAATCTTTCTTCTATATCTTGCCTTATCATAATGTTTTATTTTAGCAACACAAAATTAACTAAGACAATGTACCTTGGCTTATGTAGACTATTATTGTTGTTGAATCTACAGTCTTTCTCAGTAGGTGAAAGAAAACACCAAATCTACCAATCAACAAATAAATGACCCAAGTTACTTTACACTTAAAGTTTTGTAGAATTGCATGTAAATTGTCTCTTTCAGATTAACTTCATTCATTTCCCCCACCACAGACACACAAAAGCTTGCTCTCATCACTTCATTTCTTTCTCTGAATATTACAGATAAAAAAAATTTTAAAATGAATAGAAGTAAAAAATCTATACCATAGAACCTGCTACCTAAAATGTAATAGAGGATGGAGTAGGAAATACACTTGATTTCAGTGGAACACGTAAAGACTTCCTGAACAAGACTCTCATAGTACAGGCACTAAGAACAAAAATTAACAAATGTGGCCTCATGAAACTGAAGCTTCTGTAAAGCAAAGAGCATCACATTAGAAATTGAAAGGTACCTTACAGAATGGTTGGGAAAACAATATTTGCCAATTATACCTTTGACAGCAGGTTACAAAGAACAGTCTACAAACCTATTCATCAAGAAAACAAACATCCCAATTAAAATGAAAAACGTAACAAAGCAGTTCTCAAAGGATGAAAACCAAATGGCTAATTTAGAAATGTTTCACATTATTAGATATCAAGAAAGTACGAATTAAATTATTTTAAAATTGATTGTACTCTTGTTAAATTGACTAAGATTAGAAAAATCCACCACCACAAGCAAAACTGAAAAGAAATGATGGCATGGATAAGCGAAAATCATATACTTTACCTATGGTAGGAAAGCAAAATAATACAACCATCATGAAAATCACTTTGGAAGTTTTTCTTTTCCCTTTTCTTAACCCTTTGACAAAATTAATTTATGTTAAGTTAGGTTCCTTTTTTTTTTGAATAAAGTCTTGTTTTTTATTGACATATCCCCTTGTTCAAACTCCCTTCCACCTCTTGTCCCTCCCAGTCACTCTCTCTTGTCCCTGTCTCCTTATGTCTTCCCACAGCAAGGGCAGGAAGTCCCAAGGTATCAAGGTGGCTTAGTTCAGCATCCACTCCAGGTAATTCCAATTTTGTCATTTTAATATAAAGACTGGGTTAGGTGTTCCCCTGGAGGGAACAGGCTCCAAGGTGCTGGTCCCAGGTGTTTCAGATCACAAGCTGTTCAGTGGTTGTGGTGTGCAGCTTGGGTGAGCTTTGCTTTTTGTTTGAAGTCCACTAATGAGTGAGTACATTCTTATCTTTCTGGGATTGTGATACCTCACTCAGGAGGATAGAAAATGGTGAGAAAAAAGGTCTCAAGTGATTAAATTATGCCACTCTTGAGCAAATACCCTAAGAACTGTCTACTCATCAAAAAAGAGATGTGTTTATCCATGTTCATTGTTGCTGTATTCACCATAACCAGAGCATGAAAACAGCCTAGATATTTCCCAGTTCTATTCATTGGCCTGCAAGTTTCATGATGTCATTGTTTTTTAATAGCTGAGTAATTCTCCATTATGTATACTTGCCACATTTTCATTATTCTTAGGTTGAGGGTCATCTGGTTCATTTCTAGGTTCTGACTATTACAGATAATACTACCGTGAACATAGTTGAGCAAGTGTTCTTGTGGTATGACTGAACATTCTTTGGGTATACATCCAAGAATGAAATTGTTAGGTCATGAGGTAAATTGATTCCTAATTTTCTGAGAAGTTGATATACTTATTTCCAAAATAAAAGAGAATCAGATAAAGAGTTCAACAGCCAAGTAGTGGGCTGGACTTCAAGTACAGTAGAAGATGGGAAGGAGAGATTTGAGCAGGTATGGTCAAGCTCATGATGAGCAAATCTATGGAGACAATAAGCTAGTAGGAACTCACAAATTTTAGGCCACAGCTTCAAAGCCAGTATAGATCCTGACTAGGCCCTCTCTGTAGAGGAGACAGCTTTGTAGCTTAATATGTTTGATGAGTCCCTGACAGTCGTGTCAAGATCTATCCCAAGTCAATGAGCTGGCTTTTTGGAAGCCAATGTCTATGCTGAAATACTTACTGTCCCATTGATGCAATAGGAAAGATCTTATTCATGCTTCCAATAGAAGTACAAGGCTTTGCTATTTCTCCATGGGAGGCCTTACCCTTTCAGAGGATGGGATGGAGAGGGAAGATTTTGAGGGGCATAAAAGGAGAAATGTGAGGGGGATCTGTAGTTGGTATATAAAAGGAATTTTTAAAATTTCTTAAATAAAAGAAGGAAAAGAGCCCAGAGGTTCAACAACTGGTGAATAGAATAGGAAAATCTCACTGGGCCCTAGAAACAGACAAAGAGCTACTAGAGGAAGTAAGGAAAGTGCATAGAGGAAGGGAGAACAAGCTTTTCTCAGGTTAACAACACCAAGGGACAGTCAGCCCTCCAGTGCTGTGGGTTAATGCTCTTCTACACTGTAAGATTTGTCATTCATATTGGTTTAATAAAACACTGATTGGCCAGTATCCTGGCAAGATATATAGGAGAGAACCCACTGGACTAGAAACATTCTGCAAAGAAGAAGGGCAAAGTCACTAGCCAGACATGGAGAGCAAGATGAGAATGCTCAACTGAGAAAAGATACCAGGACATGCGGTCAAACACAAAAATTATGGGTTAATTAATTATACAAAAAAGTTGGCAACAGACTTGAACTACTGGCTGCACATTTATAAGTAATATTAAGCTTCTGAGTTAATTATTTATAAGCTCAGTCTTTGGTAGTTGTTTGTGGGACAGAAACTTCTGACTACACTGAAGTTTTATGTATATATATATGTATATATGTGTGTATACATACATTTGTACATATATGTACACATATATATGTATGTATGTAACAATAAATAGAATGTTCATCCTTCAATTATATAAATAGGTGTGTGTGTTTAACAATAATAGCTAAAGCAATATAGCCCATGGTTTTAAGAGGGAGTAAGTAAATACGTAAGTAGAAGGTAGGAAAGAAAAGCAGAAAAATTATACAATTGTATTCGATTTGAAAAATACTTTTTAAAAAGGTTAATTGGGGTTAAACTATGATAAAGGGAAATTGTTCCTAATTTGCTCCACAGGGTAAACTATAAAAATCACAGTGTCCAGAATTTATTATTATTACTTTTGGAGCATTTGGTCAGTGGTATTTCATGAGATCCCACAAGATACAAGGAATTACCAATGTTCTTACCTTCCCAGACTTGATACTATGACCCTACTTCTGAAAACGAAGTATACTTACATTTTAGAACACAGAGAAATTAAACTTGTAGTTTTCTGGATTCTTCAACACTACTGATTAACTTACTTTTTATCTTATTTTATTACTTTTTTCTTGGTAAAAATTGATTTTCTTCTGTTGTTGGTGATTTTTTTTCTCTTATGCCAGCTCTCAAATCACAACACTGAAATTTCTTCTAATTATAAAAGCTTAGCCAATAGCTTAGGCTACTTTCTAACTAGCTCTTATAACTTGAGTTAATCCACTTCTATTAATTTGATTTCTGCCTCATGATGCTCTTACATTTATTCTGTTCTGTCTTTGTTGACTTCTCCTCTAAGATCTTGCATCTCCTCTTTTCTCTGTCCGTCTTCCTGGTGTTCTCTCTGTCCCCAAATCTTGACTAACTATTGGGCATTCAGCTTTCTATTAAACCAATCTGAGTGACAAATTTTTACAGTGTAAAAAAAATTATTTGGTAACATCTACAATATATTCCAGTTATAGTTCTTCTTGCCCCTATTCCTACATGTTCTGCCACACACACCCTCATGTCAAGATCCATACTCTTTCTTCTTGTTGTTAAAATACAAACAGGTATTTAAGAAATAATAAAGAAATTAAAAAACAAAAACAAATAATTCAGAATAGAACTAATACCACACAAAAAAAAAAAGCCTAAGAAAAATCACAAAGAATTCATATATATGCAGAAACAAACAAATTCACACATGCAAACATCAGTAATTCCATATAATGCAAAACTGGAAGAGTATGTGTGTATGTGTGTGTGTACAAACTGCATGTAAAATATGTCCCTTATTTTATAACAAAAATGTTATAAAATATTTTCCTAATTTACATTTAGGATACAAAAATCTCTAAGGGACAAATAAGCTGTTGGTGTTGTTCTCTGTTGTTTATTTCTGGTCATGGGTCTCTTCTTAAGAGTTTTATGTTTTTCCAGAGACTATTGGAGAATAATAATTTTCTATTTGCAAATGGACATCAATTAGAGATAACTTCTGTCGTAGAGATTGGGGTATGTGTCCACTTCTCTTTTCAGCTTTAGTAGCTTCTCAGGTGCAGACACATATAGGTCCTGTGTATTCTGTCACAGTCTCTGTGAATTCATGTGTGGGGCAGCTTTGTTGTTTCTTTAGGGCCTTTTTTCTTTGGTTTTCTCTGTTTCTTTTAGTGCTTACATTCTTTTGCCTCTTCTTTCATGGAAGGTCCTATACATGCTATCAGAGAAGAAATGAATCATTAGTTTACACAGCTATGCCTTTAACACTAAGGTTATAACCAACCACTTTCTTATTGACATCCAGGCCTGTTCTACATCATAAAACAAATGTTTCATGGCATGGTTATTAGACCAAAACTTGAGGCTAGACATGTCTTAGACCATAAAATTACTACTATTTTTATGTTAAATGTATATAGACTTAACTCAACCTAACTAATGATATAACTATAGACTGATAAATCTCTCAACTCTCACCAGGGAAGCTGCCTTTTGCAAAAGAGAATAACTGAAAGACTCAAAACATCTTAAAATTCTAAAAGCAAGAGACTGTGGAATGTTTAGTTTTAAATGGGACATCTTTAACATTCTTTCTTCTCCAAAATTTAAGACTAATGGATCATTATAGACATACTAATAGAAAATAATAAGAGCCAGAAGCAGTAGAAGCCTATAAAGTGCTCTCTGACATAGTAGAATACTTGCAATGTACAATAATTATAACAATATACCCAAGTATTGTGCAAGCTGAAACCAGACAATACTCCAGAAAGGAGATGAGAGTTTGGAAGAAGCTGCAAGTAAAAGCTCAATTACCCATATTTTTTGTGATCAATGATTTGAAAACAAATATTGGTAACACATTCCTTATTCAGTTTTGGGTGTCACAATTTCTTTTAAAATTCAGACTCCATATTTTATTCCTCACAACTTATTTTCTACTTTGCTTTCTCATGTTCTCCTTCTTTACCACATTTTCTCATTGATGTAAAAGGAGTTTAACACAGCTGTTGTCAGAAATAAGATTTCCATTATAAACAAAATAGAATTGACATGAGATGTCTTTCTGTGTGCTGTGAATGTGCTTTATTGTCATTTGTTAATAAAGAGTCTGGTTTGACCAATGGCAATGCAGCTTGGAGGCAGCAGGAAATCAGACAGATGCTGCAGGCTGCTGCAGAGAAAGCAACATGTAATCAAACACAGGTAAAGATATGGAGTCAGTGATTAATACATAGATTAGTAAAAATAGGTTGAGTTTGTTGTAAGAGCTAGTTGGTAATGAGCCTGGAGCCATAGGCCAAACAGTCTGTAATGAATATAAGCCTCTGCATAATTATTTGTGACTAAGTGACTGAGGTACCATGAGTGGATAAGATTTCTTTGGACTGAGAGCTTGGACAAATCAGAAAATTTCTGACTACAATATAATATATTTCCCAAATGAAGATATGGTTGGATTATTTAACTAATGCTATGGGTAGAAAGATAACTTGAAGTCCATTCTTCTGGTGTAAGCATTGACATCTTTTCAAGGTTTTTTTTGGAAGGGGTATGGAAGCATTAGACCTTATATCCAGGAGCTCAGTGAACAGAAATAAAAGGGGTTTTATGCCATATCAAGAGAGTGTGAATACATACATAACATGTTCATTACAATCTATTACTGCAATAGACAGAGATACTAACCAGAAGTTTGGAATTAATGAGGGCCAGATTCTAAATATCAGGAATTATAGATTGTCATCTGCATGTGGTTCATGGAACATAGTCCTATGTCTGTGCTCAATATCTTGGATATGACCTGAATTGTTAAATTCAAACATTTCTGATGATCCTCTTTTATGGTGAGAATGAGAACAAAGACTGGCTTACACTGTGTATTTTCTTCCATCTCAGACTCATGCCTATACTTTATGGAAGAAAAGTAAAGAGCAAGAATGGCAAAATATTTGACATTTTTCTTCAACTCAGAAAATTAATTTAAATCATTTGAGGACCTTACACCCAACTAGATAGCTAAAAGCATGTATTATTGAGCTTTAATTTTAGTTTTAATACCTTAATACAAATTTAAGTGTTGCTGATGCCTGAGTGTTTTCGGGAGTGAAAAAATACCTTCTTAGGAAAAAAAACTGGGACTAGCCCAGAAGGAGGAGAACTACATGGTGTAGCTGTCATAGAAAAGAAACTTGAAAGGCATTTTATTGACAAAATACTATTTAAGAGACTAATATGACATGAGTATGGTCAGGTTGATTATGACCCTGGGTATCATGAGGCTCTGAATCACATTTCTTAACACTTGTGTTGTGGCAATAATGGTACCTACAGCCACTGATCTCTCTGTAACTTTTAATATAAATAACAATCTATGAGAAGTACTTTCCATATTTCTGTTGTGACTGTTTTCTGGACTCTACATGAGAAATGGAAATTCTATAGCTTCAGGAGTGCAGCAATGTAATTCTGCACAGTGAGGCCTGTAGCATGTTCTGTGCATGCTCACCCATCATGATGAGCATGTGAGCTACTACAGTTCCACATGCCCTTGTATTTTCTATGTTACTGATATGTTGTACTAATTCAACCCAATTGCTGTGCGTAAATCGCAATGAGAGCAACCTGGTCTACTTTAGGAGTAAACAACCACAAAGTATTGAAGTATGACTACTCAAGAAAGTACTTCCTTACCTTTGGTTAGGAGAATCACCACAACCACTGAATAGCTTGGGATCTGAAACACCTTGGACTGACATCGTGGATCCCACTCCTTTTAGAGGAACATCTGACTGAGTCTTGATGTTGGGGGGAGGAAAGTGGATCTGCCAGGAGTGGATGCTGAACTGAGCAATAGTGGGACCTTGAGACCTCCTGCCCATGCTGGGGAGGAGATGGGGAGATGTAGAGAAGAGAGAATGACTGGAGGGGGTGGGAGGGGGAAGGGACCTTGAATGAGGATATACACGAATAGAAAATGTGACTTTATTCATAATAAAATAAGAAAAAGAAAAAAACAAAATGAAAGTACTTCCTTACCTCTGGTTATGAGAATCTAAGCTCCAACAAGTTAGAGACATCTGTTTTCATCATTCTTTTTTCTACAAGTGTCACAAGCATCTTATAAATTAAAGTTGAACATTTTAGCATGCAATGCTGCATCATGCCTTCTGAGCATTCATTATATTGCCATATAAACATTTTAGCATGAAAAGAGGCAGCTATACTTATAATATGAGTTCCCCATGGGAATAAAATGAGAAACCCAGTGACTGTGTTCCAGAGTCCCATATAGTCTTAAGCATAACATGTCATATAAAAAGTAGTGAGTGACTACCAGTTAGGGAACAATGAGTCAATCAAGGAGCTTTTAGTTAAAATTTACAATGTGGATTATGCCATGGTTAAATAATCCTGCTTATGATGCCAATTGTCTAGATCGCCTTAATTTATCAAATTATTTAGGCTGAAATTCTGACCCTTAATGAGGGGGAATGACATGAGGAAAGAATGTGTTCACTCAATTTACCAGTCTTATATATTTACAGTTGAAGAAGAGAAGAAATAGTGCTACTTGAAGGTCAAATTCAGAACAAAATGAACAACCAGAGAGAATGTAAAACAGTTCTGTTCATGTCAAGAGGATGATGTGTATCTCTGATTTTCACTTAAAAATTGCTTGTTGAAGCAGAAATTCATAACTCAGTACATACCATGTCTATCTCTCTGGGTCTATGTTACTTCACTCAAGATGACACTCTCTAGATCCATCCATTTGCCTGCAAATTTCAGAATGTCATTTTTTCTTTTACTGTTGAGTAGTATTCCATTATGTAGATGTACCACATTTTTTTGAATCCATTCTTATGTTGAGGAACATCTAGGTTGTTTCCAGGTTCTGGCTATTACAAATAATGCTACTGTGAACATAGTTGAGTTGATGCTCCTGTCTAGAAATGAGCATTTTGGGGAGTATATTTTCAATAGTAGTATTGCTGGATTATTGGGTAGATAGATTGATTCTCAGTTTTCTGAAGAGTTGCTGTACTACTTTTCAAAGTGGCTGTACAAGTTTATACTCCCACTAGCAATGGGTAAGTGTTCTTCTTGCTCCATATCTCATCTAGCATAGGCTGTCATCTGTGTTTTTGATTTTAGCCGTTCTGCCATTTGTAAGATGGCATCACAAAGGTGTTTGATTTGCATATGTCTGATGACTAAAGATATTGAGCAATTCTCTAAGTCTCTTTCAGCCATTTGTAATTCTTCAGTTGAAAATATCCTCCTGAGAGAGGTATGATAAACCCAGAAAGATAAGCAGGGGATGTACTCACTCATTAGTGGACTCTAAACAAAAAGGCAAAAAGCAAAACATGTCCAAGCTGCAAACCACAAACACTGAATGTCTTGGGATCTGAAACATCTTGGACTGGCACCTTGGATCCCACTTCCTCCAGAGGAACACCTGACCCAGTCTTGATGTTGGGGTGAAGAAAGTGGATCTGTCAGGAGTGGATGCTAAACTAATGTACATTGGGACCTTGGGACCTCCTGCTCTTGCTGGGGAGGAGATAAAGTGATGTGAAGAAGAGAGAGTGACTGGAAGGGGCAGGAAGGGGAAGGGAGTTTGAACAAGGGTATACTTGGATAAAAAATATAACTTTATTCATAATAAAAAATAATAAAAATTCCCTTTTTAGCTCTGTGCCCCTTTTTTAATTGGATTATTTGAGTTTCTGGCCTCTAGTTTCTTGAGTTCTCTATATATTTTAGAGGTTGATCCTCTGTCAAATGTAGGGTTGGTGAAGTTCTTTTCTCATACTTTCCGCTAATACATGAGTTCCAGTACTGAATTAACCAGTCCCCAGACTTGTAGCCCAGTGCCTTGCTTTTTACTATCTGAACCATCTCACTGCCTGTTGTACTTTTAAGTATGAAAGATGATCTCACTGGTAGTCCAGTGCATAGCACTGTTGCTGGTCAAGCTTACCAGGGTTCAACGTTCTGTAACTTGAGCAAGTATCATCTACATCACAGCAATCCTACTGATTCTTTTTCTTCTGAGATAACAGAGACTATTGTTTTCACAAGGGACATATCTTGCTTTTGTGCTATTATATATAGGACTGAATTAATTCATTATCTTAAATTTATCTTAGGCAAGAATCTCATTATTCAGTGGGAAAGCATGGTGCATGTTACTGCTAAAAATCTGGGCACAGAATCAAGTATAAGGCCTCCAAGGATATGGGTAGGTCAATCTTTAGGGCACTATAAATGTGTCCCTCAGAATCACACCTTGCTCATTCATAAGTCACCAGTAACAGTTTCAGTTTGGTCATCTTAAATATTTTCTGAATTTACAGATGTGATTGTCTTTATATTTGTTGGAAGTGACATAATCATCCCTGTAGTTTTATAGAGTTATATAAAATTCTGAAAGTTTTTAAATTTAAGAAACTTTCAAAAAGTTTTAAACCTTCCTACTTATCTTGTTGTAAATACATCTAACACAAAATACATCAAATTAAAACATGTTTATGGAAGTAGGAAGCTATGCCTAGTGGAAAGCTTTCCTTGAATTCATTGAAGAACTAACAATTCTTTAGCTTGCTAAAAATTCTTATAACTGTGATTTTTAATATGGTGCTTTGGAAAATCTGGGCTGTTGAAATGTCACTCACTGACTAGAAGGTATGCATATGAAAAGTATTTTAAGAATTAAATCATGCATCCTGTCTGGTTTTAGGAAACAGGGAGTGTAGCTTCATATTTGAAGTGACCCTAGTGGAGGTATTTCAAATGAGAAGGGGCATATGAAACACACATTTCAAAAGAATCATTTCAGTTAAAAGAGGTCACTTTTGCCATGAAAGACCTGGGCAGACTTTCTGAAAAGACTTTATATTTTTTGTTTCCCAACTTGATTGTCCTCTGAATATTCTCTGCATATTTGATCTTTTTACAACTCAGGATCCATCTAAAAGCAAGTTTTATTATTCTAACATAATTATTTCCTAAAGTCTCAAAGACCTTGAGTTTTACATAAATAATTTTAAGTGATTCAATAGATCCCCAAGACCTTCAAGGAACACAAAACAAAAAGCAAACAAAACGAAAGAAATAGTTATGAGTGAAGTTTGGTCAATATGTTCTCAAATATTAAATTACACAACTGTCTCTAGATTCATCAGGCTAAAGTGTGTTATTCAATTTAGTAACTTTTTTCTTTTAAATATAATCAAATTTTACTTACTATGTCTATTAATAACTACTTTTTTTCCTGAGGTTGTCTTCCAGCTATTTGATGGCAATTTCTTAACTGGATTTATTTTATGTACTGGACAAGGGCTTAGCTAAGATTCTGATGTCTGATCTCAAATATTCCTTACTGACATTTTATTTTATTACTGTGAAACCCTTTGGGGACACAGGTTGTATGCCTCCTTCACTTTCTCTTCCTTAATCTCTATTAAGCTCTGGTTGTAGCTCTTCAATATTTCAACTGCTAAATAATTTTATATTATCTAAAGTCTTATCTTCAAGTTTGACAAATACACTTAACCTCATTTTTATATTGGTTCCATTAAGATAGGTAACATGGACAACTTCTATGAACATCAATTGTTTTCACCGAGAAAAATATCTATATACACTTTGCCGGCTGCCCAGTATTAGATTCTTTCCTATGGCCCCCTCCTTATAGACACAAAGTAATCTTCATTCTCATTTTTACATTCATAATTTCTTAAAATGTGCACAAATGGAGTAATTCAATACATTTCTAGCTTCTTTTGTTTATCATACAGGTTTACACTTTTTTCATGTAACTAGCTTAATTTTTAAAATAAATTATGATTTATCATATATGTTATATTAATGAAATTTATAGAATATTTATCTATTATTGTTGTTACACATTTGCAATCATTTACCTTTAGAGGTTTTATAAAAACTTTGTTTGTAATATTTCATTTTTGGTACAAGGTTTCATTGTTTAGCCTTGATTGGATACCACTATGTAGATGACACTAGCCTGGAACTGACAGAGCTGTTCCCCCTGCCTCTGCCTTCAAAGGATTGGGATTACGTTGTGGGTCAATAATCCTGGCTTGGTAAATATTCTGCAGATATTTACAAGACAACAAAAACAAACTTGTGATGATTTAATAATTTTAAATGAGATACACATGAACCACTTTTCAGAATGTTCGTGCCTGTATAGTTCTGGAGAAGTATTCACCACAAGAGAAATATGCATACACTTAAAAAGAACATTTGCAATACCCATTTCAATAGTGTAGTACTGGGCATGGTTGCAGCTCATTTTCAGCTACTGCTATTTGAAATTCTCTATTGTGTTTGTGAATGACAAGCAGCTTTTCCTCCACACTGCATTTACCACTGAGATTGCTTTTATTAACATTTTATACTTAAAAATTTGTGTATCCTTGCTGTTCTGGGTTTGCTTTAATAGCTCTGATTTTTATAGTAATTTTATTTTTTTACTCTAACACAATAATATCTCATTTTTAAAGCTGTGATAATGATCTGAGGCCAACCTCTAGCCTTAGGGAGAAAACTTACAATTATTTTATTATATTTATGCATATTTATTTAAGTGTGCATGCATGAATTTGTCTCTGTGTATAAGCATGAGTGTTTATGCAGTTGTGTTTCTGCAACTGTCAAGTTCTGAATGTGACAATCGTTTCTACAATTTATAAGAATTGCTTCTTTCTTTGAACCATATAGATCCTAGAGATCAAGATCATTTGGTGAGACCTGGCAACAGGCATCTCCACTGCTGAGATACTGTTCCAGCCCAACATAAACTGCTTCCTGAGGACTCCTAAGAAAATATGGGCTAACTTAGAGATTAATGATTCCTTCAGATTTTTCTCATTTTTCTTTCTTATATCAAATTATGAATTGTTTTTATATACCTAGTTTTAAAATAATAAATAAAAATATGCTTGTTTATCAACTAATCAAAGAAGCATTTCTAAACATCTTTTCTTTCCTTTTTCAAGTGGGCTATATCTCATTACTTGGGCATTATTTTAAGTTCAAAATGCAGAATTTATTTATTAGCATTTTTGGTAAATAATAATAACCAATATGTAATAGATATGTACATTTATATATATATATGTATATGTATGCTTACATACATATTACATTTACTGTTAAATCTTATGAATAAGCAGAAATTATTGCAATTTCTACATTTAGTTAGTTTATTTCTTCATGAATTTTTCCTATATACATATTCAAGAAATATTATCCAGTATATCTCTTACAAAGATGTTGGGTTCCTTGGAGTTGAATGCGAATTTGACCTTTTCTTATCCGTATTGTATAGGCATGATTCAGAGGGAAGTCTTATTTCTTTGCACAAATGTGTAATTTAATCTACTTGTAGTTGTTTAAGAGCTTCTCTCTTCACCATTTCTGCTGACAATTCTTTATATTTCAAGTTATATTATTTTCTCATAGAATTTATATTTTGTTATACTTTGCCTACTCTTTCCATAGCACACAGTGTAACTGTAATGTCTTCATAACTATTATTAACACACCATGTTTCCAATGTCATTGTGCTCCTATTGCCAAAGATGGGTAATTGTCAATTGACCTTTTCTTAACAATTTCAACCTCTTTTCCACTGGGGATAGGGAGCCTGTTCTGTCAGAATACAGTCTCCTGTCATTTGTCATTTGTCAAGTCTTAATTAATGCTCTCAAAGAATTTAAATTTGGTTAAATACTGAGCTGATCTTTCATGTGTATTTTGCATTTTAAGTATATGTTATCAACTGTGTTAAGAGTTTAAATCACCTAATTCAAGTATGATTCCTTTGCCTTGGTTTTAGTTTTTAGGAAGGAGTTATCTAAGATCATTAAATTTTCTTTTTAATTTTTTTGTTATCTGTTTATCATCATTTATCACTATATAAAAGATACATTTGTATTTAAATTTCTTTAAGAAGATACAGCATTGAGAATATATCTTAAAGGGAGAAATGATAAACATAGCTTCAAATTTAACAAGAGTTGTAGTTAGTTTGTTTCTATGTAGGAATATTAAATAATGAAAATAACTATTTTCTGTGTTGCTTTTCTCCAAAATACATGGAATATAAAAAAATAAAATCTAAGGCACCTCAAGCCAGGTTAGGCTCAGCTACAGATGAAGAAAGTACACTAGGTCACAGCCCATACCCATAAATGCATGATCAGAAAGGGGTTAGAATGTTTTGCATTCTTCAGTTATGTACCTTCATATGTGAAACAGGGAAACAGGTTGCAAGGCTGACATAGCCTGCATCTAATTTCATTTCACATGTTCCTTCCTTGGGAGTTGACAACCTAAAAACAGTTACTTCATCAGTATATCACATGGATGCTAACTTTTTAGAACTAAAACCAATGAGACCAGGGATGATCAAACTTGGTCAACTATAATCTCAGCTGATGCTCAGCGACATCTCATAGTCTATGAGGAATGGTTATCTTATCCATTTAGCAATTATTGCTTCTCTTGTTTCTACCATATTTAAGAATGTCATAGTTGTAGAAGTAGAGTTATATATGTATATACATATATACATACATATACACACATACATATATATAGCTTTTAATTATTAATATGTATGATATTTGATAAATTCACCAGTATTTGAATATCAGATTCTAGTATTTTTCTCTTTTTGTACTTTTTTTTTAACATATATTCACTGTTCCCTGTCCCCCTCCTCTTCCCAGTGGTCCCCCAGTTTCTTCTACCCCATCCACCCATTCATTCCACAGACAGAATAAGGACTTCCAGGGTATGTCAATGCAGTCTGGCATATCTAGTTATGGCAGTACTCAGCCCCTACCCCCAGCATCAAAGCTTAACAAGGTGTTCCTCTGTATGGGCTCCAAAAAGCCAGTTCATACAGTAAGAATAAGTTCAAGTCTCATTGCCAGAAGCCCCACAAACTGTCCATGCCTTTGACTGTCATCCCATGCAGGTTTTCCTGTTGCCAGTTCATAATCAGTGAACTCCCAATTGGCCAGTCAGTGAGTTCCCACAGTCAACTCTCTCTGAGGGATTCCTTGCTCTTGACCCCTTTGCACATATAATCTGTCCTCCTTCTCTTTGGCTAGACTAGGAATGTTTAACTGTGGATCTCTTCATCTGCTTCCATCAGGTATTGAATGAAGGTTTTATAGTGACAATTAGGCTGGTCATCACTTTAATTATAGAGAAAGCTAGGGTAGGCACAATAGTCACTTTTGTTTGGAGTCTTAGTGTGGGCATGTGTGTGAATATTTCCCTAACAACAGGTTTCTCTCTAACCCCACAATGGCTCTCTCTATTAAAATACCTATTTCATTGTTCTCCCTCTCTGTCATTCCCCAAACTCAATCTTTCTATTCTCTCTTGTTCTCTTACCACCTCCTCTTACACCTCAATGGTCTCAATTTATTCAAAACATCTTATCTATTCCTCCTTCCCTGGGGGATTCTATGGATGTTTCACTTAGGTTCTGCCTTGTTACCTATGTGCTCAGGTATTGTGGATTGTAGCCCAATTATCTTTAACTTTACATCCAAAATTCACTTATGAGTCAGTACATACCATGTTTGTCTAACTAAGACTATGTTACCTCACTCAAAATGATTTTTTTCCTAGTTTCATCTCCTTGCCTGCAAATTTCAGGTTGTCATTTTTTTTTAACAGCTGAGTAGTACACCATTATGTAAATGTATCACTTTTTTTATCCACTGTTCAGTTGTTTCTAGGTTCTGGCTATTATGAATAATGCTGCTGTGGATATAATTGTGCAAATGTCCTTGTGGAAAAATTTGCATTCTTAGGGTATATTTTCAAGAGTGTCATTGATGGATCATGAAGTAGATAGATTCATAGTTTTCTGAGAAACTGCCATACTTATTTCCAAGTAGCTGTATTATTTTTCTATATTTTTAATTTTTTGCTTATCTTGTCCATTAGTGTAGATGCTCATTCACCCAAATATTTTTATATTATTCTAGAATATTTCTGACCTGAAATTCTATTATAGCTTTTATTATGATTAATAAACTAAAGATATAAACATGTGCATTTTGTTATTTTATGTAATTATACTATATTTTTATTTCTGTATAAAAATTGACTCATTCATCTTCAACTGTTTAATTTTGTTTTAGAGTGTTTGATTTTTATATGTGCTTGTTAGTTTTTCACTTTTTCCTTTGCCACTTAATATTTTGTTTTGTTTCTCCTATGGCAGTTCAAGTGCCTCTTGCTGATACTGCATCTGAAAATAATATTTACTGTAGGTTTTTATAAGGAATCACTTTTGGAGGGTAACCTATGTATGAAGCTTGTGCACTCTCTAATACTTCAGTATATTATATCTCAGAAAAGAATTTCTGTCTTATTACATAGACTTATTGTAATACTTCTATTTGACATAATGTAACTCCAGATTAAGTTTCAAGGCTCAAAAAAACTATTCTGTGATTGAGTCTGTTTTAAGTTTATTCAATATCCAGTTTTCTGTTCTGTGTGAAGAAGAAGTGGGAAAACTTACATTGTGAGAGCTTGGATTCTGCATGGTACTCTTAAACTTGAATTATTTTAAATTTCAGTAATAGAAGCATAATCTTATGACTTTACCTAATTACAAAGCCATTCTAGGTCAATCACCCATCATGAGTTCAGATTACCTGATTACTTTCTCCAGTTCAAATCAGTTTGCATTAACTCTATGATAATAACAAATGCATCACCCTTTACATTAAGCTGGTTGAACAGACTATATAAATTTTGAAAGATCCATTTAATTGTAGTCAAGTGATCCCCTCACTGTGGTAATATACTGAATATTTAATAAAAATAGCCTGATATATCATAGGACAGAGACAAGCCATGAATGTCAGAGGGTGGTGACCCATGACTTTAATCTCAACACTACTAGCACTCCTAGGCACACAAATTTGATTCTAAAAGTAGAGAGGTTGCCAGAAAGTGAGATCCCTGAGCAGAGTGAGAGAGGAGGTGATTGCCTGCCACTTCCCTTTTCAGCTGTGGACAGAGAATTTGGAGATAGAGGATTTGGGAAGATAGTTCTGAAGAGTTGGTTGAATGATATTTGGCTGTAATTTTCTCTTGTCTCTCTGAAATTTCAGCTGTAACCCAATATTTGGCTCTGGATTTTTGTTATAATACCAAATAAAATTTGTGCATATCTCCCTATGGTTTTACACATGTGCATGGGTATGTTCTAATTTTCATTGACAAATGTCTGTGTTTGTATGTAATTCATGTGTATGCTCATCATGCAGAAGTATGATATTGTTATCAAGTGTCTTTCTCAGTCACTCTATTATTAAGCAGAATCATTTACATGAAGGTCAATGTCTTGGTTATTATTGCTATGCAGGATCCTCTAGGCATCTCATATTTCTCCCTTCTGTGAGCTGTAACTGGAGGTGAACCTCAACATGTGCCCGACTTTTTACACCTGGTCTGGAGATTCTCGCTTTGGTTCCCACACTTGGGAGCCAATAGCTTTCTCATTGATACATCTCACCAGCCAAATATTCTTTATTGTATTTTTTTGTTGTTGTTTTTCTTTGCTGTCACAGCATCTCTTAATTTCTTTTGAGTAACATTAATTGTCATTTTTAAATATTCCTTATGGTGCTTTGTAAAATTCATTTGAAGACAATATTTAGAGAACTTTTTAAAATTATGCAATTATCTAGACATTGAAGTTACAGATATGAACAAATTATCCACATTGAAAAATATGTGTAGTCAGTTGAAAGACACAGAAGTACTTTCAGCTAAGTATCAAGCAGGTAAGAGACAGATGGAAATGCATAAGGTGTTCTTGAAGCTGAGGCAAAGAAGTAATTCAATCTAATTTTGGAAGATCAGAAATTCTTCAATGAATGGGAGTTAGCAGGGCTCTGCAATTATTGTCTTGAAGAAATAATTTTTTTCTCAACTCTTAAATTTCCAACACTGCTGCCATCCAAAAAGTTTTAAAGTATGTTTTAGTCCCCCAAAAAAACTTTACACATTTTTGAGTGTTAAAGCACTTCTATAGGGACATATTAACAATGAATCTATAGCCTACAGGTCAGAACTCAAAGTCTTTCGAAGTGGAATTGACAAATACAGGGAAGCATGTAACTTTAGTGTATAGCCCTATAAACTTCAAAATGAGCCTGGAAAACATGGGGAGTATTGCCTTCAATCAGGATCACCCCAGCCCTTTCTCCCATCTCTGTGGGAAGGGAGGAACAAATTTCAGAAGGCTGAAATAATCCTCAAAGCTTCTTACAGTAGCATGCAGCCAGCAATTCTGAATTCCCACAGTCTCAATATGAGACAAATTTATATCATATGTCAAAACTCTGAAACTAAATCTGCAGCACAAATAAATCTGCAGCAAAGTCGAGCTGCTCTCTGAAATCCACTCAGCTTTCCCTCCATGTCAGCAGTGTCACATCAGGCTACAGCCTTCTTCTCTTCTCTAGGATGGCCTTATGCAGTTGAGAAAACATGCACTGTTTTTTCAATAAGTAAAACATATATTTTTTAATTTAGTAATAAGATACATAGATAGATTTACTTTCTTGATTAATAAAAGTTTGCAGTTAATTTGTATTCAAAATTTTAATTAATACATAAATCATAAAACTATGTATTGTTAAGAAGCTACAAAGTATATTTTGTACTATATTAAATGTGGCTAATCATTTTTCTTTAAATATTTATTATGTCTCTATAGTGAGGTGTTTCTGTATCCTTTTTTTCTATTTTTTTTCAAGTGCATAATATATTGTTGTTATCTTAGTCAATCTAAATTAGAATAGCAAACGATTTCTGTTTTTTAAGTTTTTGATTCATAACCTTTATTTAATGATATTGGAATTTTGGTGCACCTGCATATTCAAATAGTTTGCTGTTCATTCTGAAAAGATAAACACTCTGCTCTCATTTCTAGATGTGTTAAATGTTCTTATTTTTATTGGAATTTTTTGTATAGTGAATTCTGATTACAGGTTCTCTTTCATTGTTATTTTCTTATGTACTTCATACATGTTCACCTATCCAACTGCATTTTTCTTTTTCTATTTACAAAATTACCAAACAAGCAAAACGATAAAAACAATAAAAGCAAAAAAAAGAAGCAGGAGAAATGCATAAATATACAGAGACAAATTAAAACACAAAAATCAGAAACCAAAACGCATGAGCAAAACACTGGTAAGTAAAAATAAGACAAAACAAAGTAGTAGACCAAATATATCTACAAAAATAACACTGAGTTTAATTTTTTGTTGATGACCTACTACTGGGCATTCAGACACTTCTTAAGTGTGGTTTGTATAGCTAGTGAGAGTGTATCGAAGAAAACTAATTTTTTTTTGCAGGTGTTTGACATTTGAAGATAGCTTGTTAATTAGGGATGGAAACTCACGTCCACTACGTTTCTCAGCACTGAGAACTGTCTGGTTTGATAGTGGTCCAATACCATGAGTACTTGTCAATAGTGTTGAAAGATATGACTTACCACCATTTTGACTTCTTGAAAGGTTCAATAAGCTATTCAAGGTGTTGTTTATAGAGAGCAAATTCCCTGAGACATTGCAAGTTTTTCTTGGGTACTTTGGCTAGCAATGCAAATTGATGGAAATCATTCCTGGTACTGGAGATATCCTTCGTGCCTAAAATGCCTAGTTGGTGTTTTGTTTCTCTTATTGTATGATGATTTCACACACACACACACACACACGCACACGCACACGCACGCGCACGCACACGCACACGCACACGCACACGCACACACACACACACACACACACACACACACACACTTATACACACAAAACTTCTACTGTAGCTGGTTTCCAAACAATCATACAACACTTTATATACTGTATATTCTGCTTTCTCATCATTGAGAGAGCATCTGCTCTGTCATAGTCCTTTCCTTTAGACCTAACCTAGGGTTTATAAGGATTATAGCATGCTTATCAAAGGTTTAACATTTAAGGAAATGCATAGCATTTTAACTTTTTATGTCTGAATTAAGTCAAGGACTTTTTTACAGTTTCATCCATTTTTATGCAAATTTTATAATTTTATTTTATCTAGCATGATCACATAGGCTTTATCCTACAGATGCAGGGATGGTTCTATAGATGTAAAGTGATAAAAGTAATCCATTACATAAAGAGAGTGAAAGAAAAAAGCCACATGATCATCTCATTAGATTCAGGAAAGGTCTTTGACAAAAATCCACCATGTCTTCTCATTAAAAATCAAGGAGAAACTAGGCACTCAAGGGACACACCTGAGTATAATAAAAATTACAATGCAATGCCACAACCAACATCAGTCCTATTGGAGAGAGATTCATAGTGCTTCCACTAAAATCAGGAACAAGATAAAGTTTTTCATACTTTGCATACCTATTCAATACAGTATTCTGAAGTATTATCTAGAGTAGTAAGAAATCTGAAGCATATCAAGGGGATACAAATATGAAAGAAAGAAAGCAAAGTATCTTTATTTGAAGTTAATATACTTTTTTTTTTTACAGAAACGTTCTTAAAATATTCTCTGGAAAGCTTCTACAGCTGGAACTTCCTTCAGTAAATTAGCAAGATAATTAACATCAGAACCATTAGCCTTAATATATACAAATGACAAACAGAAAAAGAAATAAAGAAAACAGTACCTTTCACAATAGTCTCAATAATATATTGTGGGTAACTCCAACCAAGAAAGTAAAAGACTTATATTTTAAAAATTTCAAATCAGTGAAGAAAAAAATTAAAGAACATATCAGAAGTTAGGAAGATCTCCCATACTCATGTACCAGAAGAGTTAACCTGATCTAGTCTTTATTTTGGGGAGAGGAAAGTGAATCTGCCAGGAGTGGATGCTGAACTAAGTCATATTGGGACGTTGGGACTTCCTGCCATTGCTGGAGAGGAGATGGGGTGATGTGGAGAAGAGAAAATGACTGGAGGTGCGGGAGAGAGAAGGGAGCTTGAACAAGGATATAAACGGATAAAAAAATATGACTTTATTCATAATAAATAAAAGAAATGGTCATCGTAATTCTTCACAGAAATTGGAAGAAAATTTTTGACTTCCTATGGAAGCACAAGAAACCAAGTATAGCTAAAATAGTTTTAACTAGTAAAAGATCTCAGTGAGTTATAACCATCCCTGACATCAAGTTGCACTGAAGACACATAGCAATAAAAATAGCATGGTGTAGGCATGAAAATAGTTATGTTGATCAATAAAATAGAGTTGAATACTCAGCTAAGTTTATATATCTTTGAACACCTGACTTTTTGACAAATATGCATAAAATACAGGCTGGGAAAAGCATCTTAAACAATTGATACATGTCCAACTACATGGCTATAGGTAGAAGAATATTAATGGACTCATATTAGTTATCCTACACAAGACTCAGCTCCAAATGGCCTCTGTGAGACCATATTCTCTGAATCAGATAGAAGAAAAAGTTTTGAATAGTCTTTGACTCAATGACATGGGAAAAGACATTCTGAACAAAACACTCATAGAACGTGCACAAAAAAAAATAGGAACTAACAAATGGTACTTAATGAAACTGACAATATGGAAAAAGATGCTATTATCTGGACAAAATCTTCAAATCTGAAGATTGAAAAAAGATTTATTTTATTTTAAGTTTTTATTTAATTTTTTTTATTTTTTAACATACTCACCAGTATTTCCCCTTCCTCCCCTCTTTTCAGTCCTCCCACAGCTTCTTCAACCCTATCCCCCATCTGTTTCTCACCTGGGAGGGTAAGGACTCACATGGTGAGTCAATCTAGTCTGGCATATTTAGTTGACTCAAGACCAAGCCCTTCTCCCAGTATTAAGACTGAGCAAAGTGTTTCTCTGTAGAGAATGGGCTCTAAGAAGCCAGTTCATGCACCAGGAATAAATTCTGATCCCATTGCCAGAGGCCCCACAAACTGCCCATGGCTTTCTGCAGTCATCCACAATAAGAGGGCTTAGTTCAATCCCATGTAGGTTCTCCAGTTGTCATTTCATAGATAGTGAGCTCCCAATAGCTTAACTTAGATGTCTCTGTGGGTTCCCTCATCATGATTTTGACCCCTTTTCTCAAAAATCTCTCCTCCCTCTCTTGAGTTGGACTATGAGTTTGCTCCTTTGCTTAGATATGGATCTCTGCATGTGTTCCCAACAGTTGTGGAATGAAGGTTATATAATGTCAATTAAGATGCTCATCAGTTTATTTATAGAGGAGGGCCAGTTTAAACACCCTCCCCACTTTTGTTTGGGGTATAGCCTGAGGTCAGCTTTTTGAGTTTGAGGGTATTTCCTTAGCACCAAGTTTCTCTCTAACCCCTTAATGGCTTCCTCTATCAAGCTATCAATTTCATTGTTTTTCCAATCTGTCATTCCCTCAAGTCAACAGTCTTATTTCCTCATATCCTCTTCTCGTTTTTCTTTATCCTCTTTTCTCATGATACTAATTTACTTAAGAGTGAGATGACACTCACACAGAAAGTTAAACATGGTATGTATTCATAAGTGGATTTTAGACATAAAGCAATGAATAAACACGCTACAATCCATAACATCAAAACAGTTAGGTAACAATGAGGAACCTAGGATAGCCATCCATAGATCTCCCTGGGAAGAGGAATAGATAAGAACTCTTAAGAAAAAAAGAAAAAGATTTTTTTTTTTTTTTTTAGCCAATGACACATCCTATAAAGCAAAAAAAGTTCAAAATATTTAAAAACAAAAACAAATGATAAAACTGGACATCAAAAAATTATCTAATCCAAAATAGGCTACATATATGAACAGCATATTCTCAAAAGAGTAAGCACAAATGGCTAAGAAATACTTTGCAGGCTGCATTGATTTTTTTACTTTATTATTATTATTATTATTATGAACAAAGAAATCATGCTTTCTATCTCTGTATATCCTTATTCAAGGTCCCTTCCCCCTCCTGCCACATCAGGTCATTCTTTCTTCTCCACAACTTTTGCTAGTCCAGGAGTAATAGAGAGTTTTCATTTGAGTAGTAACAATGGAGGAAAAACTAGCATGCTGACCAACATAGCTACCACCCAGGCCCAGAACCAAGGCTATGAGTTGGTCCATGGAGGCATCCAGTGCATCTGTGAACTGTTGGAGCATATGAAGTGGATCAACTTACAGACCCATAACAGCAGGATCTCAGTGACATAGAAAAAACAAGAGGAGCCTCAGTTTGAGCCCATAGCAGAAACTGGAGGCTACTTTATATGAGGCAGAATGACTAAGTTCAATAAAACAAATGAGTATTCATACATTCTAGTCTTCTCTTCATGGACACTGTGGTGGTTTGAATGCTATATTCAGTACTTGGCCTCTTCTTCGTAGACTTACTTACAATGATAAAAAGGTGGAGCCTTGTTGGAGGATATTTGTCACTGGGGTTAAATATGGAGGATTCAGAAGATTCCAGTGTGCATTTCCTTCTGCTTGCATATCAAGATATAAGTTCTTAGCAATTATGTGTACCATGCCTTATTCTAATATCACAGAATCTACCTTCTGAAACTGTAAGCACAACAGCCCAACTAAGCACTTTCTTTTAAGAATAAATTTTGAAATAGTGTTTTGTCAGAGTAAAAGAAAAGTAACAAATACACAATCTGATAGCCACTATTTTTGAGTGATTATAGATCATTGTGCAATCAAACAAATCTAACTATACTTGATGAGTTGGATTTACTAGACATTATGCTGATAAAAGAATATTTTCTCTTTTGTTGATTATACATTCCTCTCATAAAAAAAAACTTGCACTAAAATAAAAGTCAATCCAGTACACTCAGAAGTATAATATTTGTGCTACTCATCCTTAAAATATGGTTGAGATATTAAAATACACATTTTAAAATTTAACACTGGAGTTTTCTTTGAAATAATTTTCATAACACACAGGCTTCTAAGGTATTTTATATTTGAGAGTTACAGCACTTAGATAGTTTGGTATATGCTTCCATTGTTGCAGTGTGACTCAATAAATTTTAAGAAAGCATATTCCAAAAATATACATTCACATGAAAAACCAATGTATCTAAAATGTAGCTGAATTGATCAATTTTCAAAAATTTTGATATTTCCCTTCTCTTGCTTCATATATTGTGCCAATAATTTCAGTAGCATTTTTAATACTTTCCTAGATATTTCCATGCCTGGAAATTATCTCAAAGCATAACTCCATATTTTTATGGGAAAACAAATATATTTTCTTTGGTTAGAAGAGGCACTGATTCATTGTACTTATTTTTCTAACATCTTTTTTATTTGCAAAAAAAATTTAGAAGTAATTAATTTATATCTCCCATCATTTTATAAATGTTTAATTTTATTTCCTGAGCTAAAACATTTAAAAACATTGGCTATATAACTATTTTTGTTATCTTGTGCTAAATGATATATTTGTTATAAATACTGTTTACAATATTTTCATCAGTATTTAGTTATGAGTAATAATTTTAAAATACAATCTCATTCATATACATGTTTTTATATGTATACTTCCTCATAGTTCAATATAAGATATTATATTTAATATAATTTAAGTAACTGACAGCTTTTATAATATTCTCTGTCTGCATACATGGACTGTGTTTCCTTTTGCAGAAGGAAAATAATAATCAAGCTTTAAATATTATCTATCAATTAAATAGTATTGTCTTATTGATAATATTCTCCTATTCTTTCATTTTAATATGACTGGTTTGTTAGTGTCCATGCATAAGTAAGAAAGAAAAGAATGCCTAGCATTAATTATATTGGCCTCTCTGGTATTAGGTGAAAATGAAACTTTGTCTAGTTATAACACTAAACAATATTCTCATCTCAGTCTGTTTCTGAAAAACTCAAAAGATCAGGACAATAGCGAACACTTATCAGATCTAAAGATTGCTGTATTTTAGATAAAACAGCTTTCTACGTACATATTTGATGAGAACTATGCGATAGGAAAGGGGACATGTGGGAAAAAGAATTCAGGGGAAGATAATGGACTGACTGCCTTGGGGAAACCTGGGAACGAAATGGGAGGAAAACAGACAGGACCAAGAGAGCAGAGAGGATAGGGATTCATGGAGATTCCCCCTGGAACTCCTTCCTGTATCTGATCTTCTACTGCTTCCTGGTAATTAGAAAAGCTAAGCAAGACACTGAGGATCTGCAGTTATTGTTTACACAGGTGCAAATCATCTATGTTGTTCTCTATTCTCTTCTTTACCAACTTATTTTTATTTTAATATTTAATTTTGTGGTGACATTAAAATGTGTTATTAAAGTAAACATCATTTGGATAGCTGTTTCAGTTTTACCACTGAATGATTATGCTTAATAGAACTCCAAAGCAACTATAATTGTATTAACTTAGTGAAAAATATCATGGCAATATCATTGCTATAAAATGATAGGAAAATTGAAGAATTACTACAGCACAAAATATAAATGTCAAATCTTAGAAGAAAGTGTGACAAAATTTTAAGAGGATTTGAACATGGTTAAGTGTGCCTGATAGTCACACATCCATGGAAACCTTTGGAGGGGTGGGATCCCTAACAGCTTTTTCTAGTGGGAGTAAAAACAGTTTATCCTTTGATGTTTCAGCTCTGAATGTTAATGGCTTTTGGTATTATGGGTAAGTAAATGCTTTGGGTGATGACATTTTATAAATTATTTTGAACTTCAATAATTCAGCTTAGGTTCACTCCTCTCATCTATTAACATTAAGAACCAAAATACTGTTTAAGCATACCACTTGATTGAACATGATTTAAGGGTCTGCACCTATAGAATATTCTCTTAGTGCTCTAACAGATGATTTAGAAGGTTTCCCAGGATGATTGTGAACTAAAACATAAAAAGAGAATTAGGTGTTCAATGTGAAATTGCCATGATTACAATTCATTTAAATTATTTATAGGTCTCACTCTTTGTTTCTAAGTATATAAGCTTAAAAAATTGCTACAATTCCATTAAATTTCAAGAATTTAAAGCTAAAACTTTCATAAGCAATGTAATTTTGAGGAGCAAAAATTTGAATTAATAACTAGAAGTGAGCATTAGTATGACCCATGCATCCTAACTGAATGTCCTTACATGACGTTATTAGGTAAATAAGACCAAAAAATTTATTTATATGTATATAACATGAATATAATAATACTTTGAAATATTTTATTTCCATTGACTGGTTTCTTATATTACCCATGCATCCCTTTTTATAATTTTATTGAATATTTAACATATAATTGGTTTTCTTAGCAAAAACCTCAAGTTTATTCAGAAATTCATTGTTTAATGTGACTATAAATATTAAGAAAACCAGGCTTTACATTTCAAAATTATTGACAACAAAAAGGAAGTTGTGTATGTGTGTGTGTGTGTGTGTGTGTGCGTGTGTGCATGTGCGTGTGTGTGTGTGTGTGTGTGTGTGTGTGTGTGTGTGTGTATGTTAAACTGAAGAGAGACATCTGATAGCCAAGATGAATACAAATAGCTTTTTAAGCTCACTGGTGTAGTCAAAAGTTTCTCTCCTGGCCAGAAATGCTCAAATACCCAGCAGTTACTTCCCTAGTAATTAACTCAGATGCTTAATATTATAGTAACTGCTGTGTCTGTAGCTCACATATATCACTAACTAGCTCTTACATTTAAATTAGCCCATAATTCTTATCTATGTTTAGCCATGTGGCTAGGTAACTTTGCTCAGTCCAACATTCTCATCTAGTTTTCTTTGTGTCTGGTTGGCATCTACTGCTCTTGGAATTCTTCTAAGAATTCTTAATCTGGTTGCTCTGCCCATACTTAGTCTGGTTTCAGCCTGGCTACTGACCAATCAGCATTTTCTTAAACCAATGAGAGCAGTAAATCTTTACAGTGTACAAGGCATTATACACACACTGGTACATAAACTATTGAAACTGGGTATGCATGGGGAAAAGTAGTTTTATTTTAAGTGCTGTAAAATTATGTAAGGTGTAAATGCTGAAAAATGTTAGGGATTTAATTGTCATATAGCTTAGTTTCAGTTTTAGTTGTGGCTCAAGATTTCACTGACCAAAGTGACCTCAAGCACAGTGCAATGCCTCAGCATCCTGAGTGCTGAAATTGTAGACACATGTCACAAACCTGGTTTAGATTTGCTTTGATATCATATTTTATACAACAAAATCCAAAGACAATGTTAATAAAATATAATACTGTATAAATCCATGAATCTTAATATCCACGTCAAATGTATGTTACTCACATTATTACTATATAATAATATATATAAATAATTTTAGATATACCAAAGCTATACCTGTATTATAATTATAGCAATGTAAAATACTTCTCATAGAAAAAAATTTATATAGGAGATAAATGTGTCATTGAAAAACAATTTTAAACAAACATTTTGCAACAGGATGTCTATCAAGGTGTTATTTGCAATTGACAACTGCAGGGTAAGGGAAAAATCAGAGTTTGTTGTCATTGTTGATTGTTTATTTGTTTGTTTCCCATTGAAGTGTGTCAATGATATTGAAGGACTGGGACCTTCTCTAGGAGTAGTCATCTAGCATAAACTAGAATCCAAGATTGCTCTACTTTGATTATAGAAAGGATAGAATCAGAAGTGAATGGAAGACAGTCCTTTTGTACTGTCTCCATCATGGTCTTTGTGCACAGCTTCTTGTATCACTAATGTGCCATTCATAACAACCTCTGTATGTCCTAAGCAGTAATATGCTGAGGTGCAACAACCTCTGCAATCTTCTACAACCACAGAGCAGAGATGAAAATGATTATCTCCAAGATTGTACTGGGATAAAGGTATTTTTAGCAAAGCACTACTTGAACTCCAGTCTTTAATGAGTCAGGGGAGCAATGGTCTCAGAAGACTAATGCTAAAGGGTAAGCAAACAATAGAAAGTAGCTTTAGAGATAAATTAGTTCAACACCACAGTTTGGGTCAGGTAATTATTCTCATGATTTATGCTTAGGTCTTAGCTCATAAGTGTCTAGGGACCTCAAGGCACAGACACACATTAAACTGACAAAGATTGGCTTTTCATAATATAATTTCATATTCATTGCATTTTCCTTACTCATGAAAAATAAGTAATCTTTTAATATGACTACTTTACCAAAATTTCATCTTTTTCAATGGAAATAAAATGTGTCTATCTATCTAAATATATTAGTTACATTTCTTAAACCAAAGAACTAGGCAATAAATTATTAAAAGTTATAAAAATTTATTACAATTGAATTAATACTTGTGATAGAAGTTGATATAAATCTTAATTCTTGTAAAAACAATTTCAGTGAATATTTATTTTAAATCTCCGGCCTGGGAAGTACTGCAAGGCATGTTATTATATATTATTACAAAATGATATTGCTTTTATGTCCATGTGCCTATAATTTAGGACTTTCTATTAGCTTGTTATATATTTTAGTAGCTGATATGAAAATGATTCTGAGAAATTAATATGTGAAGAGGGTTGGTATCATTGTTATGTCCAAACATACATTAGTTTGGATAGCTATTCTCCTCTACTTGTAAAGAAATTGAATTAAAATCAAGTTATCTTCTTCAGTGACAGAAGTTATATATCATAAAATTTATACATAGTCATGATCAACATTTAACACTGAAGTGATAACATTTTTTAAATGAGAAATTAAACAAAAAAAGGTAAAAGGTATTACAGAACATCCAACACTTAAAATTTCTATTATTGTGCTGTTTAGCTCCAAAACTATAATGGTAGCGAAGGCTATGCTCTTTTTTGCTAGGCTATTTTGAGTTATAATTAAATCAATATAAAATGAATTGAAAGTTCTAAGATGCATTTACAAAATATATCATAAAATTATTTATCAATGACAGCATTAATAATTGGCAGATATATATATTGGATATATATCTAAGGATATATATGCCAAATTTTTAAAATATATTATTTGTATTTGGGAAATGGAGTTATTTGTATGACTATTCTTATGATTTACTTTGTTTGTAAGATTTGATTTTTTTAAAGAAATTCTGATTGTGTATGTCTGTATGTTCATGTGTGAGATGGTATACATGTGTCCTCTTTCTGAAAACCTAAAGAAAGCATCTGTCCACTTGAGCTAGAGTGACAGGCAGCTGTGAGTCACCATGAGTCCTAGAAATGGAACCTTGGTCATCTGTAAGAGCCACAAGAACTTGTTCATGCTGAGCTGTCATTAGGCTTAAAGATAACTACTTTCAGTCATTGTATGTAATCTAATTAATAGAATAAACACATTATTACCAACAATAAATATTTCTTTTATAATTTGATTTACGATATCTATTTGTAACATAATAGAATATATCTATTCAAGATATAACTTATTTGAGAAAGTTTTATATTTTTACTGAGCTATTGTGTTATCAAAAAAAAATTTTTGCTGAAAAATAAATGTAAGATTTTCAGAAATTGCTTTGACTTGAATATCTTTCCCAAACCTTGTTTTGATATGTAATGGATATGAAAATATTAAATAATGGTGGGAGACATTTAAGATATTACTATGACATAATAACACCACTTTTTATACATTTATGAGCACATACTGGAAATCAAAATAAAGTAATAATCATCTATTCAAGCTCTATTTTCTCCTTTTTGAACAAAATAAATTTTGCTAATTTTATTATTTTATATGATAAGTAAAAAGTTTCTTTAAAAAATACAAAGACTGGGAATTATTAAAATACTAACATTACAGTAATAATAGATAGTATAACAAGAAATAAGTATGTTCAGTGAAATTCCAAAAGCTTGGAGTCTGTGTGTTTTTCAAATGGAATTAGATTTGTATTTGCCAAAGGCCAACATTCTTGCTGGTTGGTAATCAGATGTAAAAAAGTGTTAATCTCCTCATATATTAGAATAAAATATCTTCATATTATTGTTTTAGATATCACATCTTTTAAGTGACTTGTTCTTAAGGTTTTCATTTGGTTGACTTGGGCAATGGCCAGTGGTCGATTCTTTCATCAAGGTCCTGAGTTTGGTCTTTAGCACTGTGAAAATAATAGATTAACAACAATAATAGAAATGGCTGCCTACAATTAAAATAAGTAAATATAATAACACCTCATATCTGGATGGCTAATTCAGCAATAAATATGAATTACCACTTTACAACTTTTAGGTGAAATTACACAGAATGTAAAAGCAGCTGGATTACAGGGTTTGGTTAAGTGCTCACTGTTCAAATCTCAATCTCCCTACAAGCAGAATCTCAACCCCATGTAACTCTGATGAAAATATAGAATGAGTAAATGCCAACATCATCCCTGGGAGAGCCTAATTATTTTTTTCAAGCAGTCTTTATTCCATTGTCTAGTACTGGGAAATTACAAATTTTCACATCTTCATACCCATTGATTTTGCCACTTTTTTTCCTGTTTTATTTAAGCAGCTATTTATAGAAGACTTTTTCACAGATTTAGTTCATTACAACAGAACATTAGGTTCACTATCAACAAATCTGTTTTGGCATTATCAGAAGTTCTCAAGCCCTATAGCTTCAAATACACATGATGAAAGAACTTTATAGGGCTTAAGTAAAAGCTGAGTAGGGCTGGATTTTGTTCGTACATGCTGAATTTATAGTTTCATAATTGTTGATGCTTTTTTATGCTGATAATAAACAATATAATATTTATAATATTTTGAAATAACACATGTTTTTTAAATTTATTATTTATAAATGTTGTGACTAAAATACATTTTCATCTTTCCTTCCCTTTCTTCATATGAACATTCTCCCTCTAACCTTTGCAATGCCCAACCCTACCCTCAATTTTACAAACTCTTGTTGTTATTAATAGTGTTATAATAATATGTATGCACAAATATATAAATATAATCTGTTACATTTGTTTTTTATTATTTATATACATAATTTCAAGACTGACCACCACTTTGGATAACCAATAAGAGGGCTCATCTCTAATAGGAGCTAACTCTCTTGTTTCCAACTGTCATTAGTTGCCTATAATTATTTGTTTAGAAAGGGGAATTTGCAAAATTTTCTCCATACATGTTAACATGCACATTGATTTTGTCACTTTTCCCCTTTTGTTTCAGAAACCATTTCTAGGACACTTTTTCACAACAGGTTCCCTAATATTCTGGGTCTTAGACTTTCTTTCTTCTTCCAGAGTTTTTTGTTGAGTCTTAACTGTAGATGTCACATAGATGTGTCCACTAGATTAAGATCTCAGGGATGTATTGATCTTTCCATTATGTATAGTTGTTGATTTCTATGATGTGTAGTGGGATTAGAATATAACATTGAAAATAATTGTTCTGCCTATTGGTTTAATTGAAAAGCTGAATAGGTGAAGACAGGAAGTGTGAGCAGGGGAAAGTCTGGGAACAGAAAAAGCAGAGCAGAGATATGCCACAGAGACACCTTGAGAAGCAGTATTAAAAGATACTGATTCAAATGACTGAGTAAGATAAGAATAATGGATTAGTTAAAGAGCAAGAGCTAGTTAGCAATATGTCTGGGCCCTAGGTCATAAAATTAATATAAGCCTTTGTGTAATTATTTGGTGCTAAGAAGCAGTTTGTCTGAACATTTGTTTTAGGCACATAAGTCTGAGTAAGAAATGTCATAAAAAAATGGCAGCCCAATGTGGGTGTTATAAGCTTGAGAAAGATTTAAAAGGGTTCTAGAGCACAAAATAAGAGCCAAAAACAACTTCTGAGTTGTGAGTTTTGTCTCTCATATGAACTGTGGTACAGAAATGCCCTGGTGAGGCGTGTGGGCTTGGCCTACAAAATGGTCGGTTCCTTAAGTCTCCTAGGAGCCTAGATGTAAGCGACAAACTGTAAATGATGTATTTAATCTTTCTGTTTATATAGACAAAAAAGAAACAGAGTCAAAGACTGCTTCTTAGTAGCAGCAGCAATTTCTTGGGTCAGCTCTGTTTGCTGGAGGCAAGCAGAGGTTTAGCTTTTTAAAGTGAAATTTCCTGATTTAGTTCATGAATCTTTTAAGAGGCTCTGCTGCCAAATATTAAATGGAGTTCATGAGCAACATACAGCAGTGCTTTACTTGGTGGTTATATGGATCCTAAAATTCCCTGAGTGGTAATTGTATGTCCTACCAGTACCTCTGCTAAAGAGCCAAATTACATGAGGCTTTACTAAGAGCTGGGCATTCCTAGCCAAACCTTTTTAACCTTAGCCACACTTTGGAACATTAAAGATGTTGTCAAAAACAGAAATAAATGGAGGGAGCTTGGTGGAGTTAGCCTTTAATCAGACCTTTAGTCAAACATTTATTCCTTAGTCACACTTTGGCAGATTAAAGGTATAGTCAGAAACAAACAAACAAATAAAAAAATGAAGGGAGTTGAGTGTGGTCAGCCACCCTAGCTAAGCAAAGGTAAAGTCAGAAACAAACAAATGAAAAATATAAGAAATGAAAGATATACAGAAAGCAAAAAGAAAAAGGATAAAGTGTTTAAAAAAGAAATAAAGAAAATAGTAATAAGCCATGTAAAGATGAAAAATAAAAGGAGTTTCCGGATACTGTATGTTAATGTCTTGTTTTTAAGTTTTTTGACGAAAAACAAAGTAGAAAAAGCTGCTAAAAGCCATTTGATTACAAATGCTTCTGGATTAATCCAACCTATATATTTTGTAAATGAGTTGACTTTAAAATTGAAATCAAAAGATATGCTACTTTTGAAGAAGAGATTTTTCTCTCTTTTCTTTTCTTTTTCTTTTTCTTTTTTTTTTTTTTATAGAAAATGAGAGCCTATGGATTTATTCCTGGCTAAAGAAAATAAAGTTTAATAGAGGAAGACCCTCTGAAAAATCTCCAAGGGAAACAGATGGCCCAGATGATCCAGCATTTCATAGAACCTCTATTGAAATTTCCTCTGAGCTTTTTATTCAAAATTACTTCAAGGAGAGTGGCTGAGATAACTCAGTCTTAGAGACTCCTCCACTAAAGACTTGTCCAAACTCTTAAATTTTTCTTTGAATCCTGATGGGATTGCCAGTACCTCTACTCTGCAGAATGTAGCCTAGAGAACTATGCCAACATTCCCCCAAAATAGATTTTGGATGTTTGTGTTTTTTTACAGTGTTGATTATAAGTTGATTATAGATAATAGGGAAAAAAAGGATAATAGATTTGGGGTTCTTGTTGTTAAAAAGAAAATAAAGGGAAATGTAGTAAGATTATGATGTTACATTGTAAATAATTGCCCTACCTCATGATTTAATAACAATTCTGATTGGCTGAATATAGACAGGAAGTATGGGCAGGGCTGCTAGGCTAGGAAAACTCTGGGAACAGAGAGAGCAGAGTAGTGATGTCATAGAGACACCAGGAGAAACCAACAAATGTAGAGGACAACTATGCTGCTCTGTGAGCAAGTACGAAGACACATAGCTGAACAAAATAATAATAGTTTAAGAGAAAGAGATAGATAGCAATATGTCTGGCCCCGTGGACAATGAGCATGAAATTAATATAAGCCTTTGTGTGATTATTTGATAGTAAGCAGCAGTGGGGCCGCGAATGGGTCCAAACCTCTGGGCTAGAACCAAAAATTTTGGCCCTCAACCTCATACAACAATGATGATCTGAATTTACTGTAAATAGAGACAGTAAGTTGGGGGTAATGATAACTACTTGTATGTATAAATAAAAGATTTGGATGGTGTTAAGAAATTGTATTATTGTTTTTCCTTATGCATACTTTGCATATAATTGCAAGTGCTGGGGAGGATGGAAGCATTGGATCTCTTGCAGTGGACACAGGTACTTATGAGCTGCCTATTGTAGATATTGGAAATCAAACTAGGCTCCACTGCTAATCCTAAATGTAGGTGTTGTTAACCAGAGAACTGTCTCTCCAGTTTTTTTCTGAGATAATACTTTTAAATACAAGGAATGTGTGCTTTTTTCTTTTTTACATTATTGACAATTTTTTAAATTTATTTACTTTTTTAAATGTGCGTCCCTAAATTCACAGATAGACTTTGAGCATGCAATATTACTATATCAGGCTTTCAAGTACCTGAAGTTACATGTATAAGCCACCAATCCCATGCTAGGCTTTTAGATTTTTCTATGTGTAGTACATACCCAGAGGATTACTGAATGGAATAACAGTTTAAAATAAATCTCATAACAGTGAGAGCTAATATATCAAGGCCATTCCTAGACTTTCCATTTACTAGTTTAAGATTTTTTAACAAGCTCTCACACAAACAAAAACCCATCAGGGAAGGTATTGGGGACTTTATTAGGCAGTTTACATATATAAAAGTAATTTTTTATTCAGCATACAAATAAAGGTTTCATTTTGGCCTTTTCATACATATACTACTATATTTTATTTTTATTGGTAAGTCTTATGCTTTATTTTCTCTTGCTATTCCACTTTTTTACAAGTAGTTTCTCTTTTCAGTTTTTTTTTATTTTTTTTATTTATTTAAAAAGGTTTTTTCATATATACCACTGTTCCTCCTCCCTTCCTTTTTCATAGTCCTTCCAGTCCTCCCTCAGCCTCTCCCCATCCCATCTCCCTGTCCATTCTACAAGGACAACAAGGAGTCCCAAGGTGTGCCATTTTAGTCTGGAATATCAAATTGAGGTAGTTCCTCATCCCAGTATTAAGGTTGTTCCTTTGTAGGGAATGGGCTCCAAGATGCCAATTCATGCACAGAAACATAGTCTGATCCGACTGCAAGTGCCTCCACAAACTGCCAACGTCTTTGGCAGTCATCTACCTTTGGAAGGTTTAGTTCCTTTCCCTGAAGGTTGCTCAAGAGTTGTTTCTGATTCAGTGAGCTCACAATATCTCCAGTCAGCTATCTCTATGGCTCTCCTCACCAAGATATGGATCCTCTTGCTCACATTCTCCCTCCCTCCCTCCCCCCCCCTCTCGAATTGAAAGCTTGACCTGGTGCCCAGTCATGGATTTCTGCCTCTGCCTCCATCCATTGCTGAGATGGTTAGGTGAGAGAAGCAACAAAAAGATTAAATAAAATGATATCTTGATAGAGAGGGTCACTGTGGAATTAGAAAGAAACACAGTGCTAAGGAACCTCCAGGAAAGCACAAAATGCCCCTGTCTGGGACTCCAAGCAATAGTAGAGAGGGTGCTTGAATGGGGCTTCTTTTGAGTTATTGACATATACATACTAGCACTCCTGGTGTTCCTCTTTCACATAAGCTGTACATTTTTTCTTGTCATATAAAACCTTTCATACATGATTTTATATATATATACACATATCTCTCTGCTAATCTTCTGTAGATCTATTAACTTATTTATTAGTTACTATAAGGGAAAGAGAGAGAGAGCCTAAGTCTATCAAGGGATTTCATGTGATTTTAAATACATATTTTCTTATGAAAAAAGCATGCAATATATGTTTTATGAAGTTACACCTATTGTATATAATACAGTGATCTCAAATTTTTTGCTTCTCCTACCATTATCATAACTTATTTTTCATTTTAGCTAGATAAAATTATTTTTATGTGCAAAGCATATTTTCTTCATCCGCTCAATTCTTTTATTTTTAAAAGTTTGCTTACTCCTTTATTACTCTATAGTTTCTTTCTTTAAATTTTATGTATGTATTGTATTTATGTTTTTGAAATTTTTAGTGATTCTTTGTCAATTTCACATTATCTATCCTCATCTTATGCTGCTCTGTCATCTTGTGTCTGCTCTCTGTCCTTGACTCTTCTCCCCCAAACAAAACAAATTTTAAAAAATAAAATAATCCAAATTTAACAAACAAATCAACATACAAACAAAAATTCTCTGCATGGAAAATGCCCTATGTCCTAGTGAGTCACATAGTGTATGTAGCCTTTAGTCAATACAGCTTTACTTGTAACTGTTCATTGCTCTGAATCACTGCTCTTTAGATGTTAGAGTCCTTTGGCTTCTACTACACTATTAATAATGGACTCTCGCTGGGACTCCTCTTGGAAATCCTACTGACCTATACCTTGGAGATTCTGTAGTTTTAGATCTGTAGGTCTGGCCCCTCCACAGGCTCTTGTAATTCATATATGAGGTCTATGTTCAGGGGACTTACTCATGGTTTTATGCCTGAGTAGTAGCTGAGTTGGTAAGCCTGCAAGTACTTCCCTGCTTTCACCACCCAGATGAGTTTTTTCAGGACTTCCTCACCCAGTTCATCCAATGTAACAGATAGCAAAGAGCAGGAATGTGGCCAGTTCTCCTGCTCTCTCACCTTTAGGTCTGACTCACCTGCACCTACCCTATCACTGCCAGCTCTATTGTTTTGCCCAGACAAGGTGTAGGTCCCACTATCCCAATTGTTGTAGGGGGAATATAACAGGAACTGGGTCAGGGTCAGCTCTCTTGCTCTCCTTGCCATCAGGGCTTGCTCAGCTGCATCACTGACAACAAGTGAGGTGTAGGACTAGCTCTCCCTAGTTCTACAGCCATTAAGGGGCAGGATCAACTCTGTGCAACCCTATTCTTACTCCTTTCAGTGGTAACAGCCACAGTCTTCAACACAGCTCAGGAATGCAACAAAGCCACAGACCAGACAAGGTCCTGGCCAATAAACCAGGTCCAGATGAGACTATGGTACTAAGTGGCCTTGCATGCCACTCAGATCTATATGACCCTTGAAGAAGCATGGCCCTTAGACACTAACATGGCCCTAGATAGTAGCCCAGCCACCTGATGTCTGCTTGACCATTGGTGGCAATGCATGCATGCCTACCCATACAAATCATAAGCTGTGGTTAGACCATGAATCCAGATATGGCCTGGCTGCAGCCTAGGCCCATAAGATGCCATAACCCCCAAGTGGCAGCACTTGTCACTCAGGTCTGTATGGTCACAGCAGCCCAGATCCTGGACAATTGTGAGGACTTTGGTGGCACATCAACACAAACTCAGGCTACAGAAGAACGACCACAGACCCAGACATGGCACTTGCAGCAGTTTGGGTCTAGAACACACCATAGCCCCAGTTGATAGCATAGGCCAACCAGATCTGTACACTCCTGGTGGAGGCTTGGCCATCAAAGATCAACATAGCCCTAGGTACAGGCTCAGGCCACAGGCCTCTTTATGACCCTTAGTGGTGACAGAAGTGAAGGAAATCAATATAGTGCCTGTCCACTTCATAGACACAGATATGTCCCTCAGAAACATTTCAGTCCAGGAAGTATTATGGTCCCCAGTGGTAGTATAGACCTCTTACATAAACTCATGGTCAGAATGGCAGTGGAAACTTCCCAGAATGGTATGACGCCTGTGGAGGCACATTCCTTGAACACTGACATGGTCACAGGTAGCACCCAAGACTCCAGTAGACACCCACAAGAACCTTGAAGGAAGCAGGGGTCACAGATATCAAGACAAAATCCCACAGCTATTTCAGGGCTGTGGTCGATGATATGACACTTGACAGCAGCCCAGGCCCAGACATCACCATGGACCTGAGTGGCAATCAGGCCATCTACACTGGCCCATTCTTCTTCACTGACCTGCCCCCTAAGATCTGTCTCTTTTCTCAAGTACATGAACCATTCTTCCCCTTTTTTTCTTCTGTTTCCACACCCTGTACTTACTCACCATAATGTTATCCAAATTTCTGGCACCCATTAGTCTAATGGTTGTTTTCTGCCAATCCAAACCAACACTTGTGGCACAGAGCTGTGGCTGTCCTCAGGGGCCTCTAGGCCTAGTAGTGTCAGGCGGATTCTGGCTGACATTTGCCTGCCCAAGTCCCCAGACTTAATCCATTCTTTTCTTTAAGGACATCTGTCATATTTCCCTATATCGGCTTTTGTGTAGTGCAATAAACAATAACCTATAAGGTGCAATTCTTGCTGTGATACTCTGATTTTGAATATATGGGGTCAATACTTAGGAATGGAACAACTGAATTTTATAGTACTTCTTTTCTTATAATTTTGAGAAAACTATGCAGTGATATGCATTGTGCCTCTATCCAGGATACATTCCTAACCAACAGTGAATAGCAAGTAGTTCATGTTCCCCAAATACTTGATAGTTTTTGCTGTCCAGTTTCGTTGTTGGTAAAAATTCTAGCTAGAGGGATAAATAAAGATATTTGAATTTACATTTTCCTGATGCATTAGTTTGTTAAGCTCTTTACAAATATTTATTTATTAGGTGATTTTATATTGATATTCAGGGATTTTTATATTATGAATACTAATATCCTGTTGAATACACAATTTAAATTTTTTTATTCTGTATGATGTTTGTTATTCTGCAGACAATTTCTACTGCTGTACAAAAACTTCCAAATTTTATTGAAATCCTATTTGTCAGTTCTTTGGATTAGTCTTGATCCTATTGGGGTTCTTTTAAGAATGTTCTTGCATAAGTATATTTAAAACATTTTGTTTTTCCCCTCTAGCCCTCCCTGAGTTTCTGGTATTAGCAATAAGGTCTTTGATCCATTTTGAAATGATTATGGTTCATAAAGACATGAAGCTCAATTTTTTAACAGGAGCATAATCAGCACCAATTTTTGGAAACACTGTCTTTTTTACAATGTGTGTTTTTGACATTTTTTGGAATACTTAATTGGCTGTAGAGGTCCTGATTTTTTATCCTTTTTACTTTGATGAAAGTGTTTATCAGATCTGAGAATTGTCGCATGAAGTCTTTAGGATCCTTTTGCAAATCCCCAAAGTTTGCCTTTTACTTTTCTTTATCTAATCACCTTTCATTTCTCTGGTTTGACTACTATAGCTATGGCTCTGCATGATACATTGGATAATGGAAGAGAGAATGGACACTCTTGTCCCATTTTAATGGAAATGCTTTCAGTGTTTCTACATTCAGTAAGTTGTTGGTGACAAGTTTGACCTATATAATCCTTTAATGTTACCATATTTTCCTTCCATTCCTAGATGTTTTGTGTCTTTGTTACAAAGAGATAATGAGCCTTCCAAAAGTCTTTTTGTAGGAATTACCAATTTTCTGATTATTTGGTTGATTTTAATACTATCCACTTTGTCATTAATCTGTACCCAAATCTCTATTTGCCATCAATAATTTTCCTTTGAATCATTTTCTTTTTTTTATGAACTTGAGGTTCATAATTTGACTGTTTTCTTGAGATATTTATTTCTCCTCTTTTCATGTAAATTATCTACAATTTTTCCTTTAGAATTATTTAAGTAAATCCTTAAATATCTGTTTTTTAAAAGACATTCTTCTACATTTGATTATAGAAATTGTAAAATTCTACTATAAAAACTGCATAGATTTCCTGGTCATTTAAGAGTATAATGTTCAGAATTAAAAAAAAATTTTGTAATTTCAGTTTCTCTTACTGTCTAAGTTAGCTTTGATCTGGCAAGAAAAAATTATTTTGAACTTTTACATTTACTAAAATATAATGGGTTTAGAGTATATTTTGAGACATTTCCAGGGCATGTATAAAATGTGCATTCCATATTTATAGGTAAAAATCTTCTGTAAACAAGTAAAATTCATTTTACAATGTACAGTTTACCTTTAGTTTTACTGTTGATTTTTAGTTTGTGTGGTATATATAAAGATAAAATGGACAATAGAAATCATTTACTATTGTATCAAGGTATATGTGAACCCTTATGTCCATAAGTGTTTGTCATAAAATTGAAAATCTGGTAGTGGGTAAATACTTAAAATTCTTATAACTATGAAGTTAATGGTTTGTATTTTCTTACAGTGACTTTTGATTTGATTCTCCACCATCAGATAGCAGATCAAGTGCCATATTGTTATCAGCAAAAAATTTTTCTTTTGTCTCAAACATTTGCCCCCAAAATTTCTGGTGTCATTTCTAAATTGATTTTTTTATTTATTCTTTATTATTCTACACATTGATTAATGCTGCATTATTTAAAATACATCACATTTTCTTGATCTGTTCCTTGGTTGAGAAACATTTAGTTTGTTTCTAGTTTCTGGCTATTATGATAAAGCTACAGCAAACATAATTGAGAATAACAGAACCAGTGTTTTTGTGGTAGATGGAGTGCCCTTTGAGTATATGCCCAAGAGTGGTGTAGTTGTGTCTTGAGGTAGATTGCTTTCCAGTTTTCTGAGGAATCATCATATTGATTTCCATACTTTCTGTCCAAGTTTTCACTTCTATTAGTATTGGAGATGTGTTTCCCTTATTTTATATTCTCACCAGCATGAACTGTCACATGTATTATTGATCTTGGCCATTCTGACAGGTGTAAGGTAGAATCTCAAAGTAGTTTTGTTTTTCATTTCCTTAATGGCTAAGTTTTTTGAAATTTTCTTATTTAAAAAAAAAATCTCATTGATTCATTCATGGTGTGGGGTTATGTTTATGCCATTCTACATTTATGGAGGGCAAAGGACAACCTTCAACAACCAGTGTTTTTCATTATGTGAGTCTTGAAGACTGGCCTAAGGTCACCAATCTTGGAAGTATGCCTCTTTACATGTTTAACAATTTTGCTGGCTCATAGCTTGATAATTTAAATTGAACCTGAAAATGACTTCCTCTTAGATTAATTTAACCCATTTGATTCTTATTGTTTATTAATTTTAAATATTATTCATTCTGTAGGCTGCCACATTGTCCATTTGACAGTGTCCTTTGCTTTACATAAGCTTTTTGGTTTTATAAGGTCCATTTTACTAATTTATAATCTTACTGCATGTGTTACAGATTTTCTTTTTAGAAAGTAGTCTCCTGTTCTAATACATTCAACATCACCTCCTTATTTTCTCTTCTGAGGGTTCATTGTATTTAGTTGTATTTTGATGTCTTTGATCCACTTACATAGTTTTTGCAGGGTGATAAATATCACTCTGATTGTCATGTTGTATATTCAGAGATCAAATTTCACCAGCACCATTTGATGAAGATGGGTTTTTTTTTTTTTTGTATATTTCTTGCTTCTTTATCAAAAATCAAATGTCCAGAGATGTATGGATTTACTTCTGAGATTTCAACTTTATCCCATTGAACAAAGTATCTGTTTTTATACAACTACCATGTGATTTTTTTTTAAATCTAGTGCTGTAAACATTTGAAATCAGGGATAGTGATACCTCTAGCAGTTCTATTATTGTTCAAAATGGCTTTAGCATTCCTGAATTTTGTTTGTTTATTTGTAATACATAATTTAGAGTTGTTCTTTCAGGGTTAGTAAATAACTGTGTTGGTATTTGATGGGGATTGGGTTGAATCGTTTGTTAGGTTGCTTTTTCTAGCACGACCATATTTAATATGTAAATATCAATCCATGGTCAAGGGACAGCTTTTCATCTTATGCTATTCAACTTCTTCAAAGACTTGAAGTTTTTATTATACAAGTCTTTCACTTGCTTGGTTAGATTTACTCCTTGACATTTTGTATTATTTGTGGCTATTTTGAAGAGTATTGTTTCCATAATTTCTTTCTTAGTCCATTTGTAAATTATGTAAATGAGGGCCATTGATATTTTTTGTAGTTAATCTTGTATCTAGACACATTGTTTAAAAGTGTTTATAAGTGGTAGGAGTTCCCTGAAAATTTTTGAGTTACTTATGTATACTGTCATATTATAACATCTACAAATGAAGATATTTTGAATTATTTATTTTCTTGGTCTCTTTCAGCTGTCATCTTGCTCTATTCAAATTTTTAAGTACTATATTGAATAGATATGGAGGGAGTGGGTAATATTTTCTTGCCTTTCATTTTAGTGGAATTGATTGAATTTTCTCTCTATTTAATTTGATGATGGCTATAGGTTTGCTGAAAATTGCATTACTGTGTTTAAATATGTTCTGATCCTTTGAGTTGAAATTTTTCTTTTTTCTGTTTCAATTATTCTTCAGTTTGGTCTTTGCATAATTTCCTGGATATTTGGTGTCAGGAATTTTTTAGATTTAACATTTTCTTTTACTGATGCATGCAGTTTTTATATATCTTCAGTTCCTCAAAATATTTCTTTAATCTCTTTAATTTGGTGGTTAATGCTTGCCTCTGTAATTCCTGTTTTTATTGCTACATTTTTTATTTCCAGAATATTTTCAGTTTCTTTTTCCTCTTTTGTTTCTATTTCATGTCTTGATCTGTTTCATTCTCTTCCTTCAACTTTTTGTTCACTTTTTCTTGACTTTCTTTGAGGAGTTTATCCATTTCCTCCAATTGTTTTTGTTTTTCTGGATTGTTAAAGAGCATTATCCATTTCCTTTTTAAATACATCAATCATCTTTATTTAAATGGCTTTAATTTTTTTTTTTTTTTTTTTTTTTTTGCTTTTTGTGTTTGAGCTATGTTAAAATATCCCTGGCTTATTGTGGTTGGCTTTGAAGGCTTTGGTAGAGACATATTGCTACAGTTATAATTTTTTTTTCTTATGTTGGCATCAAGGCTTCTGAATATGGGGCTATTATATAGGTTTATGTGTTGATTTCTGGGTTTGTCTTTTGGGGTAGATGTTTTCTTTATTGATTTCTGTTTCTTATATGAACAGGTTTTGGACATTCTATTGATATGGTGATATATGTTATATCAAATAAAGATTACCTTATTATCAGAAGGCAGGGTTAGCCACAGAATTAGTCATAAAGCTCAGTGGTGACACTTTTAATCCCAGCAATTGGGTTTCCACACAGGCATTTATACCTAGCACTAGCAAAGTTGAAGCAGAAAGTAATATGGTTGTGAAGAGATAAGAGAGAGGACCTCCCTCACCTCATTGCTGATTTTTTTATTCTCCTATTCATTTGAATACTCCTGGAAACAGGATCTTCCCCTTTTGGCCCGAGGAGTTGGCTAGGTAAGGACTGACTGTGGCTTTTACCTCTGTTTCTGTTTTTTCAGCTATTCCCCATTACCTGGCTTCAGATTTTTTTATATGACCAATTAGAAATTTTGGAACATGTTCGCTGTGTTTGTTTCTTCTTTTTACTGGCCAGTATGGCTGATATTGGAGGCTGAGGAAACGGATGTCAAGAATGTTGATGGGCTATGGGATTATGAGTATTTGTGAACAAAGCAGAGAAGAAGCTGCAGCTGTTATTCTGTGGCAGCTCTACTGAAGGCTCTGAGGATTGGTGTAAGGATTTCCAAAGCTTGCATTCACCTGGAATGTACCTGTCAGTCATGCTCCTGGGTGTGGCGATGGCCCACCCACCTCTTTAAAGAAAGGGCTCACAGGAGTGCCCGCCTCTCCTTCCCCCTTCTTCCCTTTCCCCCTTCTCTCTCTGCTCCCTTCTGCCCCTATCTCTGCTCCCTGCTTTAATAAACTCTAGTGTGGTACTCTGGTGTTGAGATTCCATTCACGTGTCACATGCAAGAAAACTAACATTGGTGCTGTGCTGGGCGGGAGGCCCACCCAGCCCTAAGCGTGCATAGGCGCTGGGGACCCCTGTTCCACCCTCCACTGGCTACCACCTTCCATCTGCCTAGTCGCAGACTAGTTTCACAGAGGATCAGCTTCCCAATCTTCATTTGGTCGTGATTTGTTCCTTTTCCTTGGCAAACACTCCTGGCTTTTTTTTTTTTTTTCCTGCACTACAGTTTCATCCAGGGACCTGCCCTTGTGGGAATTACACTGGCACCTTTAGTGGGCTTTTTTTTTTTTTTTTTTTTTTTTTTTTTTTTTTTTGCCAGCAACGCCACAAACAGGTTGCGGGTGTGTGATTTTGGGGACTGACAAGTCCACTTTATCTAGCTGTGTGTGGGTGTAATGTCCTGGCGCTCTCTCTTCTGCCTGATAGGGTTTTAGAGATTTATGCGTGGTTGAGTTGGGGCACTGTCCCCGCGATCTGCACGTGTCTGCTGACGAGCTAGTCCACTGTGGGCCCGCTTCCTTGTGGACTCAGTTTGCAGGGGTGATGACTCTTGTTTGCTGGTTCCATATTCCCCTTAAGTTTCGGCATGGGAAATAAGCCAGTTGAATCCATACCTCCATCTTCACTGTTAGGGTACACGCTAGAGGCATTGAGACCTCTTAGCCTTTTGCCCTATCTAGATACTACCGAGCTGATCTGTTACTGTATAAAGAAATGGCCTGGATATCCCTTAGACAGTGAACTAAAGTGGCCACCTAATGGCACCCTGGATCCCAATATTTTGCGGGAGTTATTTAATTAATGCCAGCAACCAGGCGGATTGAAAGAGTTAAAAAATTCCCTTATATAATAGTTTTCTCTTACTTAAGTTCTAAGCCTTCCCACCTATGTTCTTATTCTGCTCGCCTGCTTTTTGCCACTTCCTCAGACCCTGATGATTCTCATCTTCCACTGGATCCTGCAAATGATCTTCCATCCTTTAGACATCAATACACTCCTATTGCCCCTTCCTCTTTGCCTATCACCCACTCTCCAGCCTCTAAGGACACTGATCCAATTCTACCTCCCTTTTCTTTGTCTGAACTCTCCCAGGTTGCAAAGAAGTTAGGCTCTTATAGTTCAAATTCTACTGCCTTTATAAAAGAATTTCAGTACTTAACCCAATCCTATGACCTCACCTTTCACAATGTATATACAATTTTAACCAATAATCTTCTACCTGAGGAGCACAGGCGAGTTTGGGAACAGGCCAGACTACATGCAGATGAGGTTCATCAAACAAATTTATCAAGAAACTGTAGGACGTGATTCAAGATAATCAAGAAAACCTGTCCCAGTTTCTAGAGTGCCTTACAAATGAGCTCTTGCAGTTCACAAATTTAGATCCAGAGAGCACTGAGGGAAGACAGTTTCTTATGATCCTTTCTTTAATCAAAGCTACCCAGACATAAAGGCCAAGCTTAGATCTCTTGAGAGGGGCCCACTAACTCTACAAGCAGATGTTTTGGTGCTTGCATTCAAGGTGTACCATCGGAGAGATGAAAAAATTCGGCAAGAGAAATACCTCCTGTTGGTAGAGGCGATCAGGCCAGCCTCATCACCACCGCCTCCCAGAGTGAGCAGACAGAAGTACTCGGAAAAGCACTCTGGTACTTGTTTCCGCTGTGGTCTCATAGGCCATTTTTGTGGCTCATGTCCAGATCCACCACCGAGGCCATCCAGGTCATGTCCTAAGTGTTATAGACACCAGCTGCTGCCCTACATCAAAGGGTGGGGACACAGTAAGCTTGGAAGAGGTGCATAATGTACTGGGATTGGCCAAGGATGAATGATGGTGCCCAGGCCCTCTTGGTCCAGCAAACATTATCACACAGAGAGAGCCTCGGTTGGATATTGAAGTTTCTGGCCGGACCATTTCTTTCCTGGTGGACACTGGAGCAGCATTCTCAGTTCTGCAGGAGTATTGGGGTACACCCTTTCTTTCTGGCCTTACAATTGTCAATTGTCGGGGTAGGAGGCAAATCCATGCAACCTTATCAGACACCGCCGCTTAATTGCATTTTTAGAGGAATTCCTATTACTCAGTCATTTTTAGTTATGCCAAGTTGTCCAACAGCTTTGATGGGAAGAGATTTCTTAGCAAAAGTGGGAGCTTTCATTTCATCTAGTGATCACATTCACCTAAACCCAGACTCTCCAGCTGCTCCAACCGTTCCTCTGATCCTTTTACTATCCAATCAGCCTGTAAGATCTACCCTCCTGACAATCTGCTTCCTCCCCTCCTCCATCACCTGCCTTCTCCCCTCACTCCAAAGTAGACCAGACCATATAGAGTAATTTTGACATCTCTTTCCCACATTGGATTCATTGGTCTAATTTTAAATCTTTTTTCCCCCCTCCTCAAAATAGCCAGATAGACCCAAAATCTTAAAAACCAGCTCCAAGCTTCCTTTGCAGCTGGTCAGAGCAGAAGCCAAGGTGGTAAACAAAGGGCCCCAGGCAGTCTGCTTGGGATCCAAGGTAAACAAAGGATCGTTCAGCTCTGCAGTTAAAGCAGACACTCCCTGAAGATGCTTTGCAGGTAAAACAAAGACCATTCCCCACCCCCCTGCAGGAATCCAAGTAGGCAAAATACTGGATACTTTAATCCTTTCCCTCTCTCAGACCTAGCAAGCATCCATAGACCTTACCATGCAGGCAGCAGATAATAGAATCCCTTAGCAGAAGAAAGAAATGATTCACACAATGCAGCTAACTCAAGGTTTACTCCCAAGTTTCTTTCTTCTCTCCTTTCCCCTTAGCCTGTCACCCCCAAAGCTCTATCACAGCAGACAATAGAATCTCTTAGCAAAAGAAAAGAACCATTCACACACCCAGCTAACTCAAGGTTTACTTCCAAACTCCTTTCCCCTTAGTCACTGCCAAAGCTCTATCACTAACCCATATTTTTTTCTGAGCTCCAGGAAACAAACTTCCACGGCCCTATGATCCAAATCCTTCATTCTACCAGCAAGATGAACTAAAGACCTCTCCATCCTTATGTCAGCAGGAAGCAGCCAAGACCACGACGACCTATTTCTTGCCCCCCCATAAACCCGTTTTTTTATAAATATCAAAAAGGGTAGAATGTAAGGATTTCCAAAGCTTGCATTCACCTGGAATGTACCTGTCAATCATGCCCCTGGGTGTGGCGATGCAAACATGGGCCCACCCAAACATGGGCCTACCCACCCCTTTAAAGGAAGGGCTCACACTAGTGCCCATCCCTTCCCCCTTCTTCCCTCTTCTCTCTCTGCTCTCTCTGCCCCTATCTCTGCTCCCGGCTGTAATAAACTCTAGTGTGGTACTCCGGGTACTGGGGTGTTTGATATTCTATTCACGTGCCACATGCAAAAAACTAACAGTTGGGGCTGGCAGAACTGAGAGTACAAAAGGTCTACAAGTAATATAGCTGGCCTGGTAGTGGCCATGGCCTGTGATTAAGCAGGGAGTGTCCACCAGAGGTTAAGACACAGCAATGAAGCGGGTAAGAGGGACCAGAAGGAAATGGTCTGTGGGTCCACAGCATGTGTGGATATGGGGCAGGAAAAGGCTGCATTTGGTGTTCTGTTGCAACACTAGAAAAGACACTATGAAATAAACATTGTCTTACTATCAGAACTTTCTAGATTTAACCTTTTCTTTGACTGATGCAGTCAATTCTTATATACCTTCAATTTCTCATATACTTTCCTCAATCTCTTGAAGTTGGTAGTTGATGCCACAGTAGAAATGACACTGTAGATTGCATCTGGGGAAATACCAGCTTTCCATGATGGTACAACCACTGAAATTACTCAGGGAAGGTAAAAACAAACTGTTGTATCAGAAAAAGAATCAAATTGTACAATATGGAAGCACATTTAAATTTGTTTTTAAAAGCTCACTACTATATCATCAGTTATGAGAAAAATGAAGAAAGCAATAAATGACAGTGTGATATATAATAATCTTTAAAGGCAAATTTGAAAGTAGTAAATTTGTAATGGAAAGAAAGCAAGAAAATTAGAGAAAAATGAAGCTTAAATAAGAAAGGAAAACAGAAGTGAATAATCTTATAATAGGAATGTGTAGAGATTAGAAATTAATTCAAAATATACACAGAAAAAAATTTTAAATGTCATAAAGTTGGGAAAATTAAAAAGCAAAAATTACATAAATTTTAAAAGGACTGTAGAAAAAATAAACAAGATTGTTTAAAAAAATAAGGTAAAGTGGTTCTCTGGTAGAATGTACAACACATTGGAATTCTAAATATTAAATTATGTAGAAATGTTAATACTACAGTATAATGATGTAGAATGGGAAAAATATTACCAAGTTATAAAAAATGCAAAACATTAGAAAAGTATCACAAAAATATAAAATTGAATTTATAAGTTTTTTAAAAATACAATTAAAATCTAGGAATAAAGGAGGAACACAAGAGTCAGACAAAACCATAGAGAAAGAAAAATAATTGAAGTCCTGTAGTGGCGTCTTCCTGTCTCCAAGCTGCTGACCACAGGCTCAAAGCTTATCCCAGGCTGTCCCTAAGCCTTTACAGAGCAGAGAATCCTAGTCATTAAGGTTACCCTAATCTTTTTCAAAGTCTTCACTGCTTGCTCCTAATACTTTTCAGTCTGTAATATCAGGCCCCTTGTTGCTACAAGGTACTCTTTGGCTCTCACTCTAAATCAATAAAAGGTCAAAACAGGACCTCTTCTATAGTTATCAGGTCTTCAGGATGACAATGTACTTGAGTAATTGATTTGGCTTGCTGACTTGAAATTTTATATAGTCAAACATTCTGCATCAAAATCCTAACAAAAATTAAATAAGCCTTAAAAGAACAATACTCAACTTCATGTAAAATAACAGGAATCCTTCACTTCTAACTATACTATAGAACTACAGTAATTGAAACAGCCTGGTACTGGCATAAAAACAGACTGTGGATCAATGGAATCAAATTGAAGACCCAGACATTAACTCACCCACTTATGAACACCTAATTTTTTAACAAAGAGGCCACAAAAATTCAATGGAAAAATGATGGTATTTTCAACAAATGGTGCTGACATAACTGGATGTCAGTCTGTAGAGAAATGCAAATAGATACATATTTATCACCCTTTACAAACTTCAAATCCAAGTAGAGTAGAGACCTCAACATAAACCCAGATACACTGAACTTCATAGAAAAGAAAGTGGCAAATACCCTCCAATGCATTGGCACAGGAGACCACTTCCTAAATATAACACCAGTAGAACAGACACTAAAATCAATTTACAAATGGGATCTCCTGATACTGAGAAGCTTTTGTAAGGCAAAGGACACGGTCAGTAAGACAAAACAATAGCCTACAGAATGGGAAAAGATCTTCACCAATCCTACATCTGACAGAGTACTGATCTCTAAATTATATAGAGAACTCAAAAAACTAGAGGTGGAAAAACCAAAAACCCAATCAAAATCTGGGGTTCAGAGCAAAAACAGAATTCTCAGTAGAAGAATTACAAATGCCTGAAAGCACTTTACAAATTTCTTAATACTTTTCTAGTGTTTTGCATTTTTTATAACTTGGTAATATTTTTCCCATTATACATCATTATACTGTAGTATTAACATTTCCACTTAATTTAATATTTAGAATTCCAATGTGTTGTACATTCTACCAGAGAACCACTTTACCTTATTTTTTTAAACAATCTTGTTTAGCCATCAGAGAAATGCAAATCAAAACAACTTTGGGGTTGGGAGGAGAAAGGGAGATTTATGGTTCTGAGCCTAGCCTTTAACGGCTGAGCCATCTCTCCAGCCCGAGAAAGGGAGATTGGACAAGGGGATGCATGGATAAAAAACAAAAGATACCACCTTACATCTGTCAGAATGGCTAAAATCAAAAACGCAGATGACAGCCTATGATAGAGAGGATGCAGAGCATTGGGGAACACTCCTTTGTAATAGGAAAATTTTAGCTGGCCTAATTTCAAGGTATAGATTCTTCTGTACCTGTTTTTTTTTTCTTTTTTAAATGACTTAGACTCACATATTAATTATATTTTGTATGGCCTATGGCTCAGGCATATTTTTAGTTAGATTTTGTATCTGAATTTAACTCATTTTTATTCATTTGTCTTGCTACATGGTCCATGGCTTATTTCTGTTATTTTGATATGTTGATTTTTGGATGGTTGGATGGTGTCTCTGTGACTCTGCCCTCTTTTTCATATCTATTCTCTCTTTTCCTGCCTATTTCTAAGGTATCTGCCACAGGTCAAGACAATTACTTTATTAAGGAATGATATTTACAGTATGCAGAATGTCATCCCACATAACTCCTCTATTGTTGGTGAAACTGTAAAGTTCTACAGGCATTTTGAAAAGCAGTATAGTACTTCCTCAGCAAACTGGAAATCAATCTCCTCAATGACCCAGTAATACCACTATTGGGCATATATCCAAAGGATGAACATACTTATCCCAAAGACATTAGCTCAGCTATGTTCATAGCAGCATTATTTGTAGTAGCAAAAACCTGGAAATAATATAAATGCCTCTAAACTGAAGAATTGATTAAATGGATTAATTACATTTACACATTGGAATACTACTCATCAGTTAAAAAAATGATGTCCTAAGATTTGCAGGCAAAATGGATGGATTTGGTGAAATCCTCCTGAGTGAGATAACACAGGACCAGAAAGATAGACATGGAATTTACTCACTCATAATTGGATTTTATGTAAAAAGCAAAGAATATCCAAGCTGCAAAACATAACCCCTGAACATTTTGGGATCAGAAGGAACTTAAGAAGGATATCACCCTCTGAATTAAAAATAGACAAGGTCTCCTGAGTAAATTGGGCTCATAATGGGCAGCATCCAAGGAGAGGTGGGAAGAAATTATGAGAGAAAGAGATGTTTGAATGAGAGAAGCAACAGATAGGGCAAAAAAAAGAGATGGATATCTTGATAGAGGAACCTATTGTGGTGCTAGAAAAAGGCCAGGTGCTAGAGAAACCTCCAAGAACCCACAGGATGTCCCTGGCTAGGACTCCAACTAATAGCAGAGGATTTCCCTTAAAATAAAATGAATGACCACCCTAAGTGCCTTTATAGAACCTTTGTCCAGCAATGAATGGAGGCAGAAGCAGAGATCAATAGCTAAGCACCAAGATGAGCTTCTGGTCGAGAGAGAGAGAGAGAGAGAGAGAGAGAGAGAGAGAGAGAGAGAGAGAGAGAGAGAGAGAGAGAGAGAGAGAGAGAGAGAGAGAGAGAGAGAGAGAGAGAGAGAGAGAGAGAGAGAGAGAGAGAGAGAGAGAGAGAGAGGAGAGAGAGGAGAGAAACAGAGAGAGAGACAGAGAGAGAGAGAGACAGAGACAAAGAGACAGGAGAGAGAGAGACAGAGAAGAGAGGCTATATACGCAAAGGGTTAGGGATTATGAGGAAGATTCCTACAGAAATTGCAGGCTGGAGCTGTTGGATGCTCACTGAATCACACTGAATCAAAAACAGCCACTGGGGAATCATCAGGAAAAGGAACTTAATCCTCCAAAGATAGATGACTCTTGAATGGCATGTGCAGTATGTAGAACCTCATGGAATAGAATTAGACTACGTTCCTGTTCATGAAATGGCACCTTGGAGCCCATTCCCTACAGAGGACCACCTAATGTAGTCCTAATATTGGAAGGAGGGACTCAGACCTACCTCAAATGGGTGTACCAGACTGAACTGACCAACCTTGGGACTTCTTGCCCTCCTTGGGGAATTGATGGGTATGGAGTTGGGGTAGGCTGAGAGGGATTGGGGGGATGGATGGAGGGCGAGCATGGGGATACATGGAAAGAAAAACCTTTTTAAATATAAAAGATAAATAAAAATAACATTAAAATATATACTTGATTGTTTTTCCATATACAGTACTAGTTTTTGCATTTTATTTTCAAATCATAACTTTACCACCAAGATATCTGAAGCCTCCCTTCCAGTCTATTCAGAGACAAGCATGTATACCCAAGTACATGTACACTTATTTGATACATATATTTCATATATATACATGAAAACATGCATATGTATATACGTGTTTGCGTGCCATTTGAAAACTCTTGTTTTTGTCATTTTAGCAGTTGTACCTGTGCCTGCTGATATTATAACTGGGGTTTAAATCACGCCCCTCTCTTACCAGTCTGCAATCTCCTATTAGGAATCTTTGCTGTGGCCTCCAACTTTAAATTTTAACTAAATCTTTACAGATTACTTACCAATAAGGACTCAGGCATCAACATCTGGAATGGAAACTTGCTAGATCAGAGAAGCTGAAAAGCAACCAGCTGACCTTAGTTTTGCCCATTCCTGGCTCCTAGCTCCTCTCTACAGCTAAATCCTGTCAACCATTCCCTGGCTCTATCTCCTTGATCCAAGATTAACTTTATATTTTAACATAGTTTTAGAATTTCACAGTGCTATAAAATATGCCACAACAAAATTTTATTATAGAATTTTTCTACTGTTGACAACTGAGTAGCTAGAAAGTAAAATAAAGGGCATAAATAAATAAATAAATAAATAAATAAATGAGCTAGAACAGGGTATGTACACACTCATTGAGAAAATAAAACATAAATTTTAAAAGATAATAAGTATACCAATTCACTGAGATTAACAAAAGAATACATGTTCAAAATTTCTCATTCTAGCTCCACTTAATGCCAGTGTCTTCACACTTTTCACTTCTGATCCCTACTCTGGACCATAAAAAGGGGTACAATAATCTCAATTCAATAAAGCACTTGGAGTATAAACTCAGCAATGAAAATATATGTTAGTTTACAATTCATAAACCAACAAAAAGATCTTGTGGAAAAACTGAGAAAGAAATTGGTGGACAAAATGCTGAACAGCATTGCATATGAGTTAAGGGACACCTTCACTATATAGTTAAGAAATGAATAATTTTCTTTTGCTTTTCTCTATAAAAATAATAACACAAATATGCAATCTTTATTTGCAAAAATTTTGGCATGATTGTGGATTTGATGATTGTCTTATTTATTTTGTTGTTAATATATTTTGACATAGTGTTAATGTTAGGGGGTTCTGTGGGATACATCATATTCTTTATGAACAGTGATGTAGTTTTACTCTTGGCTTGTGACAAGTGACAAAAAAATGAATAAGTCAGAAACAGGTGAGTCAGCAGCAGTGCTTTTTCCTGGACTAGCCTTTGTCAATGTCACAAAAATTCCAGGATGATGGATATTTAGATCACAAAAGCCATAGCATTTTTCTGTTTTCTGCTATTATTCTACCTAATTTGCTATTGTATGTACTTATTTCTTTAGTTTTGTGCTTTATTTTACTTTGCAGATACTGAGTTTCCTGCAGGAGAGAAACACTGGTACACAGTTTTCAAATGAGTTAAATCACATCACTGAGCATTTAGGTTTCCCAGTTTGTGCCATATTAGATTGGCATTTATCACTGTCTGCATTTTAGTTGAGGGAACTTCATTAGGAGTGAAGAAGTCAGTAACTCAGGGCTTCTATTTCAGTTGGAAAGAAAAGTGGATAGAAAACAGAGTCTCTATAGACTCAGTGATCTAGAGAAATACTGGGAATGGAAATTAGGAAGGCTGCAAATCTGTGCAGCAGAAGGTTTTCCAAGAAGCAAAATGAGATACGAAATATAAATAAAGGTTGGAAGAAAAAAATGCAGCCTAAAGATACCCAGGAGAAATCACTGTGGAGTTTTGAGTGATGATTCCTTGTGAGATGGTGGGTGGTTGAGTAACAGGCCTCCATTTTTCATCCTAACCATCATGAGTAACGTACCTATATTTTGCTCCATAAAAGGAAAAAGTGTTTAATATGTTTTTTATTCTCTCTCTCTTTCAGAATAGTCTCTTCTTGGTCTTGTTTACTCTCAAGACTTTACTTTTCTGCTTCAAATTTTTATTGCAGGAGTTGGAGAATGTACCCTCATCCAAGTTTTTAAATTAATCTACCTTTAAGCTTATACTAAAATGTCAAAGAAATTAATGGGATTTTATACTAATAATTCTTTCTGTAGTCTGTCAAGATAAATATGCTCAATTGTGAGTGCCTATAAATGCTTAGAAGATGTGGTAATTTGAGTAATTTTATAGTTAGCAAAAAATTGACACAAGTTTTCATTGTGAGAGAGTAATTCATAAACATGAAGAAGGATTAATTCTTCAAGCACTATGACTCAAATTATGAGAATCAGTTGGAGTTAAAATAAAAATGGTATTATTTGAAAATTAAAATATCTTTACCCTTGTTGAAGAGAAGAAAAAGGATGAGACAATAAAGAAGTAGGAAAAATGGGAGAATAAGAATGGGATCTTTTGAAAGCTCCTTAAGTGGAGAAGTATCAGGAATTCATGGAATTGTGCTAGTCAATTTACCAATATTCTGTACTTATGTTTTAAATTATTTTTACTACAATACTTTATTTATTCATCTAGAAGCCACATGCTCCTATTACTTCTTTAAGATACATAGATTTTGTTTAAAAATGATGAGTTTTAATAGTATTTTTTAACAGAAATTTTAATTACTTTTTATTGAAAACTGCACTGAATGCTAAATGTCCACCTTTACAATAAACAAATACAGTAACGGTAACTCACACTAAAACAAAACATACTTCTGATAGCCATTAGTTTCTGTTTGGGACAACTTTAAAGTTTTTCTTTTGTCACAAAAACAGGAATGTACCTATACAAAGGCTCAAAATAGGCCATCTTTAAAAACAAAAAGGCAATGATTCACAAAAGACTATGAATAGAACATGTAACTAGCTGATACAAATCTAATAGGATTTGTTAAAATCAGTCACATCTAATAGCACATCTGAAGTGTTCTTGTTTTTTTATTTAATTGTACACACACATATTATAGAAAATAGTAGTTACATTGAAATTTTATGAATGTAGGTTAAGTATATAAAGGATTTTATTTGAATATTAATTTTAAAGAGTATTTATCTTAAATTTATAATCTCAATTACTATGGTTAATTTTTATACACCTGTCATCTATTGACTTGAAATGAGGGCTAATTCCGTTACACATATTTATTTTATTTTTATTATTTATAAGTAAAGTCTTTTTTCCATGTATTTCCTTGCTTTCTCTCCCTTTCCACTCCCAATCCCACCCAGTCAGCCCTCAGCCTCCCTCATCCTCATCCCCCCATCGCCTCCTCCAAAAGAGCAAGAATTCCCAAGGTGGATCAGCTCAGCATCCACTCCAGGCAGGTCTGATTTCCTCATCCTAAGGTCAAGTCTGGGTTAGGTGTTCCTCTGGAGGGAATGGGCTGGGAAGTACCAGTCCATGCACAGAAAGACAGTTTGATCCCTCCACTCAGGACTCCACATATTGCATACATCAGTGGACAGTTGTCTATCCTTGGAGGGTCTACTTCCTTTTCTTGAAGGTCCCCTAGTGGCTTTTCTTAATTCAGTGAGCTTTCCAGAGTTCCAGTCAGACATCACTGTGGAAATTTTCCTTATAATTCCTATCTTTTTACTCATACAGACTCTTGTCCTCCATTCTAAACAGTACCATGAACTCAGCCCAGTGCTCATCCATGCATCTCTGCCTCTACCTCTATGCATTGTTAGATGTAAGTTCTGTGATGGCATTTGGGGTGGCTATTCATTTGATTATAGGGGAAGCTCTGTCTAGTCAACATCTTAATTATTAGACCTAGCCAGGAACATCCTGTGAGTTCTTGTAGGTTACCTTAGCACCCTGTCTTTTTCCAACTTCACAGTGGCTTACTTTATTAAGTTCTCTATCTCTCTTTTTTTTTCTTCCTCCTCATGATTTGTTCCCACACCTTATTGGTTCTGGCCTTTTAAATTCTTATTTTCATTAAATTAAGTTATTCTGAATTTACAAAGAATGATTTCATAAAATTGGTCATGATTTTATTTTATTTTTGTACATAAGGTTAACAGTAAATAGTCTAAAACAAAAAGTCATTGAGCAAGGGCAATGTGATGATGTTCCATATCCTCAGCCACCAGGGAAATGTAAATTTAGACTATTTTAAGATTCCACCTCACCCCAGTCATAATGGCTATCATCAAGAAATCAAATGACAGTAAATACTGTTGAATATGTGGGGAAGAAGAACCTTTATTCAGTCTTAGTTGGAGTGGAAATTGTTACAGTCACTGTGTAAATCAGTGTGGAAAGTCCTTAAAATTCTAAAAACAGAACTATCACATGAGCGACACATACCATACTCAATAATATCTTACTGCAGAGATCCTTGGTCATTCATGTTTATTATTTTTTCTCTGTTCTCAATAGGATAAAAATGTAATGATCTTCCATATCCATCAAATTACAAATGGATAATTAAAAGGTACAGTGGAATTTTATGTAGCTCTAAATTATAATTGAGAAATCTGCTGGTATATGTCTGAAACTGTTAAAAAATTTACCCTGACTGAAACAACTAGTAATCAGAAAAGTAAATATGTATGTTCTCTTTTATATGTACTCACTAAATTTAAATAACTAATTTTAATGTGATCTATTTAGAATAATTGAAGAGGTCAGAAAATTAGAAAAAAATAAGGTCATTGGGAATGAGCTGCCTTAAACAAGGGACAAGAATAAAACATAATACAAAAGTAAAAGAAGGTTACACCTTGAGTTAAAGTTCTAATTAGGGAAAGAGTTACTGAGATAGGAGAGATAATGGTACTTGGAGAGTTGTTAGCCAAAACATGGCCTGTATAAAAAGCAAAAACACAAATCCTATTATCTGGTAAATAAACTAAAAATACGGCTTTCTAAAAGAAAAAAAATTAAAAAAGATTCAGAAGATAGGCTGAAAGTAGGGGTTTAGTAAATGAGAACACTTTGTGTTCCAACAACAGAACAGGTTCTTGGCATTCATCCTGGTTGCCACTTCAAACCCAGCAATAAGACATTAGCATTAAAAGACTTATCAACATGGAACTCTACTGAAAAACCACTCATGCCAGTTAGCTTTGAGAGTGCTAGAATGTCACATACCAGCTACTGGGAATATCAAGTATCACAATACAGCCTTGGCTTTTCATGATGCAGCTGCCATTGAATCCTCAATGCTTCTTTGAGTAATGCCAATAAAATAATGTTTTCTTGAAGTCATCTACCACCTTAGTCCTTTAATAATTTTATACATAAATAAAATTTATTCTTATTATATTCAAACCATGCTCCTACCTCCAAACAAGTTCCAACATTCTTGATTTCAAATAATAAATAATAAATTATTTTGAGATAAAGTAACATTGTCAGTATATACCCAATTTATCTTTCCAAAATTATTTTTACATCATAAATTATTTGTTTTTCAGATTATAATATCATCACATAATTTTCCTCTTTTCTTTTCTATCTCTTTCTCTCCTTATTTTTGAGACAAGACATACATTGGGAAGATATAAAAAACTATTGTGTGGTATCTTTGTTTCTTTTCTCATTTTTAACTATGAATAAAGTCACATTTTCTATCTGTGTATATCCTTGTTCAAAGTACCTTCCCCCTCCAACTCCCTTCAGTCACTCTTTCCTCTCCACATCTCCCCATCTCCACCCCAGCATGCGCAGGAGGTCCTAAGGTCCCAATGTCCCAATATGGCTTAGTTCAGCATTCACTCATGGCAGATACAGCTTCGTCATCCCAACATCAAAAATTAATCAGGTGTTATTCTAGAGGGAGTGGCATCCAAGGTGCCAGTCCAAGGTGTTTCAGATCCCAAGCTGTTCAGTGGTTTTGGTTTGCTACTTGGACATGCTTTGCATTATACTTTTTTGTTTAGAGTCCACTAATGAGTGAGTACATCCCCTGCTTATCTTACTGGGTTTAGGATACCTCACTCAAGAGGATATTCTCCAAATCCATCCATTTGCCTACAAATTTTAGAATATCATTTTTTTTTTACTGTTGAGTACTTCTCCATTCTGTAGCTGTACCATGGTTTGTTAATCCATTCTTCAGTTGAGGGGCATCTAGGTTAATTCCAGGTTCTTGCTATTATGAATAATACTGTTATGAACACGGTTGAACTAATGCCTTTAGAATGCAACTGTGCGTCTTCAGGGTATACACCCAGAACTTGGTATTGCAGAATCCTTGGGGAGAGTGATTCCCAGTTTTCTGAGAAACTACCATACTGCATTCCAGAGTGGCTGAACAATCTTACACTCCCACAAACAATGGAGGAGTGTTCCCCTTGTTCCTCACCCTCTCCAGTATAGGCTGTTATCTGTGTCTTTTATCTCAGCCAGTCTGACAGGTATAATGTGGTAAATAGAAAATCTGAAGAAAAGAGTTGGAACTATAGATATAAACATAATCAACAGAATCCAAGAGATGGAAGAGAGAATCTCTGCAGTGGAAGACTCAGAAGCAGAAATAGATACATCAGTCAAAGGAAATACTAAAACAAAAAATAAAACATACCACAAAATGTTCAGGAAATCTTGGACACCATTAAAGAGCTAACTTGAGAATAATAGGAATAGAAGAAGGAGATGAATACCAACTCAAAGGCACAGATAATGTATTCAATAAAATCATAGAAGAAAACTTTTCTAACTTAAAGAAGGAAATACCTATAAAGATACAAGAAGCTTACAGAACACCAAATAGATATGAACCCAAGAAAAGTCTGCTCACCACATAATAATCAAGCTACAAAAAAAAAATACAGAACAAAGAAAAAATTTTAAGAGCTGTAAATAAAAGGGCCAACTCACTTATAAAGGCAGACCCATCAGAATAACACCTGACTATTCAACTAAAATGATGAAAGCAAGAAGAGCTTGATCAGAAGTTATACAAACACTAAAAGAGTATAGCTGCCAACCTAGACTACTATACCGACAAAATTATCAATCACCATAGATGGAGTAAACAAGATATTTCATGACAAAGTCAGACTGAAACAATACCTATCTACCAATCCAACCCTCCAGAAAGCATTACAGGAAAAACTCCAAACTAAGGATCCCAGATACACTCATGAAACCACAAATATTCAATAATCACACTGAAGAAAGGACAGAGAAGGAAAATACATACAAACTACCAACAAAAATAGCAGGAAACATCCATCAGTGGTCACTAATATCCCTTAATATCAATGGGCTCAACTCACCTATAAAAATCTACACACTAACAAAATGGATACAAAAACAGAAGCCATCCTTCTGCTACATAAAGAAAACACATATCGGGGCTGGAGAGATGGCTCAGTGGTTAAGAGCACTGCTTGCTCTTCCAGAGGACCCGGGTTCAATTCCCAGCACCCACATGGCAGCTAACAACTGTCTGTAGTTCCAGGCAAATAAATAAAGGTTTTTTTAAAAAAAAAAAAAAAAAAAAAAAAAAAAAAAAAAAAAAAAAAAAAAAAAAAAAAAAAAAAAAAAGAAAACACATATCATCCACAAAGACAGGCACAGGCTCAGGGTAAAGGGTTGGGAAAAGATTTTTAAATCAAATGGCCCTAAGAAACAAGCTGCAGAAGTAAAATATTAACATTGAAAAAATTCCATGTGAATATTATGGGGTCAATAAACAGTACAAGAACCAGAGCAGTATGGCTTGAATTCTATTTTAGAACACTTGAAAGAAAAAAAGGAGAGGTTTGTGTTAATAAAAACTCAAAGAAATGCACAATAATATCAAGAAAACTCTTAAACAAAGCACTGTCACCAATAGCTGATTGGTAATCTGCACTGAAAAATCAGGCAGAAATCTACGATGATTGTAGACCTTCAAAGATATTATGCACACATTTTGTGCATAATGGTGATAAGGAGATGGGGAAAAGAGAGATGATTGGGAGGGTTGGGAGAGGGAGGGGAGTTTGAACAAGGTTATACATGGATAAAAAAATGAGACTTTATTAATAATAAAAATGTCTTTTCTTTTTTTCATGCTTAAGAATATATATTTTTGCAGATCAATACATGGAGTTTCACATGGTCAAGATGTCTTAGATTTCTTTTTTCCTTTATTATTATTATTATTATTATTATTATTATTAACAAAGAAGTCACACTTTCTAACCTTGTATATCCTTATTCAAGGTCCCTTCCCCCTCCTACCACATCAGGTCATTCTTTCTTCTCCACAAATCCCCATCCCTTCCCTGGGCAGGCTGCAGGCTGTCCCATGGTCCCACTGCCCCAATATTGCTTAGTTCAGTCTCCACTCCTGGCAGATCCAGTTTTCTCCCCTCTCCCTCAAGAGTAAGTTGAGTGTTCCTCTAAGGGGAGTGGGATTCAAGGTGTCAGTCCAGGGTGTTTGTGATCCCAAGCTGTTCAGTGGTTGTGGTTTGCAGCTTGGGCATGCTTTGCTTTTTTTCTTGTTTGTTTGTTTGTTTGTTTAGAGTCCTCTAATGAGTGAGTACATCCTCTGCTTATCATTCTGAGTTTGTGATACTTCACTTCACTCAGTAGGATATTCTCCAAATCCATCCATTTGCCTGAAAATTTTAGGATATCATTTTTTCTTACTGATGAGTAGTACTCCATTGTTTAGATGTACTAGTTTGTTAATCCATTCTTTAGTTGAGGGACATCTAGGTTGTTTCCAGGTTCTTGCTATTACAAATAACGCTGCTATGAACATAGCTGAGCTAATGCCTTCGGAGTGTGACTGTGCATCCTTAGGGTATACACCCAACTTTGAGATATCACCTGACACCTGTTAGATTGGCTAAGATAAAAGACTCAGAAGACAGTCTATGCTGGAGTGGATGCAGAGCAAGGGGAACACTCCTCCATTGTTGGTGGGAGTGTAAGCTTATTCAGCCACTTTGGAATGGAGTATGGCGGTTTCACAGAAAATTGAGAATCAATCTCCCCAAGGACCCAACAAATGTAGTCTTTTCAATAGATGGCACTGGAAAAATTAAAAGCTCAGATGTAGATGAATTAAAGCAGTCTACTGTAACTAAACTTATTATAAGAACAACTTACAATCTATTAAAGACCAAAATAAAATTTATTCTCCTTTGAACAATAATATAAATAGCCATTAAAGAAATGCTTAAGTCATTAGAATATATGGGGGATTTGGGAGTTTACTCAAAGGATAAAATAAAAAAACAAATGAATTAGAATGGCATTACAATGAGTTAAAATACTTTAGTAAGACAAAGAAAACAAAGGACTATGGAGACAGGGTACAAAATGAAACAAAAAGTAATAAAACTGTTGAGTCATATATCCAGCATATATTAGAAACTCTAGTAAGTTAAAAGTAAAAAATATGGACAAATCAATAACAACAGGAGTGGAGGGAGGAAAAACTGTTGTCAGGATTCAAAATTGAAAGAAGAATCAAAAACAAACTTATTGAATCATAATATTGATTTAATGTTAGGAAGTAAGTAAAATGTTAAAGTAACTTAAAATAGAAATTTGTGAATATCCTTAACCACTGATACAATCTATAAGTTCAAATACTGTTTGTTTTATAAAGGTCCTGTAAGAAAGAGAACAAAAAGATATAAACAAGACACAAAAAGAAGAGATAATATGTGGCATCTATGCTTAATTTAATAAATGCAAAGAGTTTGTGGTTATGAAAGTTTTGATGACATGAATGTAATTAATAATACTAAAAATTAAAGAATAAAATTGGTTAAATTGGTAATAAAAAGAAGAGATAATAGACAGTAGTGAAGGTGATTAAATAGAAAAAAGGATGCTTAGATAAAGAAGGAAGATATATATGTATAATCTGGATATAAAAATTACTTTAATGACTGGAAATTGGCTTATATTAGCATTAAATCCTCAAACTCCCATTATCTAGAAACTATTCTGTAGTATTTTAGTTTTATTCCAAATACCTTCAAACAAATAAAGGCAATGATGTCATTCAGTTCAATGTTTTAGATTTGAAAGTACATAGAAATGGATATAATTATTTTATCTGTTCTTTGTTCTACTAAGGCTCCCAGAATATTGATGAAGAAAAAACTGTTTTGCTGAGTTTGCTTGTTTAAATGTTAATCATATCCAGAAAAGTCCTAGCAGACACACTTGAGAATAATGGTTAATGTGGGCATCTCAAAGCTAGACATATTTACATTTAAAAGTAATGGTCATCAATAGTGTGCTTCAAAGAGTCAGTTCATTTTGCTTAAGGTATCAATTTTGTTGGTATACCACTGTTCATAGAATGTATTATTTTCATTTTGATTGCACTGTATCAGTAGCAAGACACAGCTTGCTCTTTGGATATTAATTAGATTTCTTTATTAAATGCTACATATATTTTTGTATTGATTCTCAGTAGATTCTACTGATTTTTGAATAATCAGGATTAATATTATCTACTGCATCTCTATGTTTAACTTGTTTCCTACCTTTTGCATGTATTATTATATACCTATCTTTATATCTAGGTTCCCATATGCTAGAAACTTACCTTTAGACAGTTTTGGATTTTTTCCACTAATGCTCTCACTTTTTTTTTATCAGTGTAATGATTCCCAAACTTCTGCACATTTTGATAAGAATTATCATTTTGTTTCAAGTATTTTACCATGTTTTGACATATTAAATATGACCCATGTGTTGGAAACTGATTTCATAGTATAAATATTTTATAATTTCTCAATATTTATCTGCAACAGATATGTTGTTTATTTCTTTTGAGATCTGAAATCATACTGTCTATAGTTTTGATTATTTCAAGTTATGTTAATCTTTGAAAACTACTAGTATTTTATCTGGGTGAATGTTTCACTTGTACTTGAAAGCATATATACTCTTTGTTATACAATATATTATATAAATGGCATAAGAACAAGGTAAGTGATACTGCTTTTAGAGAGATCTGTTCTTATTTTCTGTGCTCACAACAATAATGTAGTAACATAAAACTACTATGTCATTGACTATAGTAGTAATTTTTTTTCTTTTAGTTTCCTCAGGTTTTGTCTGAAGGATTTTAGTACCTTTTTCTAACTGCAGAATCAAATAGTATTATTTTGTCTTTTTGAGGAATTGAAGCAATTTTCATTATTTTCTTGCTTGTCTTTATCTTCAATGAGCTTCTTTGTTTTTTTTTTTTTTTTTTTTTTTTTTTTTTTTTTTTTTTTTTTTTTTTTTT
>PVIH01000534.1:164270-175680 GCA_004025045.1 Sigmodon hispidus | reverse complement strand
TTTTCTCAATATTATTATAGTATTATGGTTCCTTATTCATTTGCTTTTAATTTATTTGCACCTATTTTTGAAGTAGGTTTTTTAAACATCATATTTGAATCTCATCTTTCTGACCCATTTGATACTTTCTTATACTTATCATATTTAGATGATTTCCAGTTCTCCTGATTATTATTTATGACTAGATTAATATTTAATATATTTGTTACTATTTTATACTAACTGCTCTCACTAATGCCCTTTCTATTTAGATATTTATTGGTATTATTGCATTTAGCAGCAGCAAATCCTTTTGTTTAATAAATTCAAAACATGGCTACAAATATGAGAATAAATCAAATTGGCTGTGTCTAAAATATTTAAAAGTATATATTTGCTTAGCATTGCTTATGTTATGTTATTAACTTTTATATTATATTTTTAATTATTTAGAAAAATAATTAAATTCAAATATATTCTGATCATATTTTACCTCTTCCCCAAGCTCTTTCAGATCCTCTTTCTTTCCTTTCCTACTCAATGTTAAGTTCTTTCTGTAAACAAGCTAAATCAGTATCCATCTTGTAAACAAATGACAAATTGTTTCAGAAATAAATTAATGAAATAACATCTTTTACAATTTTCACAATCTAAAATACCTTGGGTTATCTCTAATCTAGCAAGAGAAAGGATTGTATGATAAAAGGCTTTGATGAAAGAAATTGAAGAATATATTAGGAGATGTAGAGATGTTCCATACTTACTGATCAGTAGAATTTAATTGTGAGGTATGCATAAGGTTTCAGAGACCTAGCTGTAGCTATCTGTTAGCATATATGATTTGACTTTGTAGAGACACAGCTCTCTTTGAAGCGTAGATGCTAATCAAGTAACCCCTATTAACTCACTTGCATTCCAAGTAAGATCTTGATTTATTCTGTTGTACGATATTATGGATACGTACATGTTTTCACATCTCTCCAGAAAATAATTCCATGCAATCCAGTTGACAAAACAACAAATCCTCAGTTGAGGAAGAGCACTTGCATCACCACTGTGGTAAGCCATGCAAGTGAGGCTTAGCCATCTGAGAAAGAAATGCCTGTTAGAGAAATTCCAAAGTGGTCATGTTTTTTCATTGTCCTACTAAGTGCATAAAATAGAAAAAGACTTTTAAAGACAAAATAAAGATTGCCTCACAACCTTGATCATGGAACTGTGTAGCACAGTTAGAAAAGATGTCAGTAGGCCTACAGGGATTCTGGTCATATTCTAGAGAGGGTTTCTTTATAAATTGCATCCTTCAAAAATTTTACACATTAAGAAAAATCATCTAGAGTTACAGTAAAAAAACAGCAGTTACAAAATTTGAACAAAGGCACTCACATAAATGGAAATAGCATTCCTGGAATTCAGAACATTGTTAAATAAAAATATACATGCTTAAAAAATATACATGCTATAATGTATACCCATATTGGTTGTTAGCCATAGTAGCTTCTGAGACTATATATATCATAATAATGTTGTCATACCTATATACATGCCAGTGGGTAAGGCCCACGACTGAAGATCTATGCATTTTGAAAATGTTGGCAAAATTATGCTGAGATTGAGTTGAAACCACTGACCTCATTGGTTGAAATGTACATTGCTAGAAAGCACTGTGTGATCAGTGGCTCAATAATTGTCATTAGTTTTAGGGCTCGGTTTGCCTTTGCACAACTTGCTGGAACATTCTATTGCTGCTTATGCTAATTAGGCATCGAGTAGTGACCAATCCGATGTGCTTATGCTAATTAAGCATTGAGAAAGGACCTATCCGATGCGATCCTCAAATATGTTAATGAGCCATTATTTTGGGCCAATCACCAGCCACATGCTAATGAGTATTACTTTGAACCAATCACCAGCCACATGTTAATGAGGCATTGTGATGGGCACCAATCACGCTCCAGGCTCCCCTATATAAGCAGGCTGAATCTCAGGCTCGGGGTCTTCTTTCCACCATTTCACAACTGAGCTGTACTCCAATAAAGTGTGATCCGAGAAGAATCATGCGTGTGGTGACTCGTCGTTCTGCAGGCCAGAAGCGTCTCGCCACAATTAGTTGTCCTTATTGATGGGTTCCTCATTCTAATCTAAAGTGTCCTGCAAGATGTACCCTCTGGTATACTAATGCCATGAGTATTATGAATGCAACTAACTGCTTTTCAGTTAAAATTTAGGTCTGCTTTAAAGAATTCCAAATGGGGCTTTCTTGTTACATGCTATAGGCCAAGACTAGAGCCACGTGTCTAGAAGACCATAAGCCAATATGGAGAAGTAGTTGACATTGTTTTATAAAATGGGCACAAAATTATCTCTACATACTTGTGTTTATACCTACAGAATAAAATTCTTATAAGGATCATTCAGGGAGCAGGCAGTGATAACATAAGAGACTCATGACTGGCCATGATGGTACCAGAGTACCATCTCTGGTGTACAATGGCCTAATGTCCATATTTAACTGAAAAAAAAAATCAAACATGTCTACTACCCACTTGAAATGGTAGAAATAATGTAAAGAGGGGTGGATTATAATGTATCTATTACCTTTGAATTAAGTATTAAATTAGAATGAGAGAAACACATGTCTTAGAAGCTGAGGAAACTTAAATGTTTCAGGAAGGATATGGGGTAATCAGATGTACATGTTTACTCCCCCAATGTATGTGGACAACATTTTCCAGCAGAAAGACTTTTTTCAGTGGAGCTACATTGAGACTGACATTGAATTTCCAGGATGGGGCTTTGATGAATTTGATCCATGCTGTGTTGGGCTTGCTGATGCAACTGCCTTTGAGTCAACAGTGCTTCTTTGAGTATCCCAATAAGTTAATGGTACAAAAAGTTAGATTTTGATAAAACTTTTTCTGTTTTGCCCTGTTGTTTATGACATGTACTTTTGGAGTAGATATTTATTCATGAAAAGCCATGCAGCTGATGGCTTTTAAAATAATTACATTATCTTGATTTAATTTTTTAGCATCATATATGTGTTTAATAATTAGTCCTTTTGTTCTACATTTTTCAGAGATTTTTTTAAAACGTGTTTTGAAATACACATTAGTGATATGTTGTACTTCATTTTCTCAGTTGAAATATCTTTTTCATTACCATTTTTATTTATTTAATATTTTACTTGATTTAATTATTTAAAAACTTACCTATTTTTATATGTTTCATAGTGTATATTTTGATCATATTCCTATTTCTCCACAAGCTTGTCCCAATTCTTTCCTTACTATCATTCCAATTTTTATTATCTCTCTCTTTAAAGATGTATATGAAAAGAATCTACTGAGTCTAATTTATGTTGTCTTACTACTTCTGGGTGTGCTGCATGCCCTGTAGTATAGTCAATATACAGTTGCCACTTCTTTAAGAAAGTATTATTTTTCTCTCCTAGCAGCAATTAAATGCCAGTAGTTCATTAGCTAGAGGTAGGGCATGTGTCTGTTTCTCTTTCTTCTTACAGGAATTTTGTCTGGCTTTAGCTTATAGAAGTAACATGCTGTTACAACCTCTAAATTCATATGTATATCTTCTCTATTCTATCTGAAAACTACTGTTTTCTTATAGACATCTAGTGCCTTAATCCTATGATAATTTCATACATATATGAATAAAATTTATTGTGCTTATATTCAAATCTTGTTTCTTCCCAAGTCCTCCCAGACACAGCCCTCTAAACTCTACGCATTTCAGCATCCTATGTTCTTTGTTTTTCTTCTTTAATTTTAAGGACCCATTCTATCAAATTTTTCTACCAATATTCTCACTGGAAAGGGACAAGCCATTTGAATCTGTTCAAATTGCTAGGGTCCACATTTTAAGGACAGCTACTTTTTCTCCAACAGAAGCCATAAATAATTAGTAGTAGCATCTCTGCTAGGGGTGAAGCCCAAGAGATGACACAAGAATCAGAGACCACCCTCATATGCTCACTCAGGAGTCTTGCTGTTTTTATAAGAAAAAATGTTTTGTGCAGTGAGTTTTGGGGTTAAGACAGAAACTGAAAACTAGTGAACATAAACATAATAAGTATGTGTGAGGTTCTCAATCACAAGTGGAACATTTCTGATATGCAGTCCCCCTTATGTCTTAGAGGACTTTGTAAAAAAAAAAAAAAAAAAATGGTTCATAGTGTGTAAAAGACAGAAGTCAAGAAGTACCAGAGTGGAGCAGCACCAACTTAACAGTTCCACTGCCAATTTTACCATTTTTACACTTTCTTGTGGTTAAACTGGGGGTTGCCAATCTGTTTGGTAATTTATTTGTTAAACAACAACTCTTTGATTGATTGCTCAATTGTTCTTTTACTTTCTATTTCATTAATGTATTCCCTTATTTACATTATTTCTTGCAGTTTAAGGCATTTTTATTCTATTTGCATTTGTTAGACATTGAGGTACTTCATAAAGCCTTTGAGAACACCAAAATTTCTTTTAATTAAACATTCATGAATATTTCATAATTTTGTCTTTGACCTGTCTTTGCTGTATCTTGCAGGTATGGTAAACTGCAGTAACTGTTGTATTTGTTCTTGAAATTAGTTAATTTTGCCTTGATTTGATCAACAGTGCACTGTCTACTCTAAAGTTTATTTTTCTGCAACTTTGTATCTAGTTATTTCTATTTTTATGACTTGATGGCATACTAATAAATTCTTTTAATTTTTTATGTTTATGGCTTTTTTCAATTACAAGGTGGGAGAAACTTGCATTAGCTGCAGAATAGATGTACTTCACATCAATAGGATAGAATATGCTTAAAATATATGTTAATCCAATTGCTATATATGATAGACTATCACTGTCATATTTGTATTTTGGGAGTTACATATGCAAATCAGAATAGGACATTGAAATCACCCACCATAATTTTTTTAACCCTTGTCTAAAATTTATTATTTTTGTTGTTTGTTTTATGAAATTAGTACCCCAAAACATATATGCTTCTCTTCTTTATCTCTCTTGAATATCTTTGATTTAAAATTTACTCCATAAAATATAGGCATAGCAATTTATTGAGAAATAAATCATGAGTCATATTGTTAGAAAGTCAATGCAAACTCCATTAGACTCATAATATAGATTTTAGTCAACTATAGACAATTAGGATGTCACATAATATTTTCACTAGAAATTAATTGGTGATGAATAACATATTCTCTCTTGACTTCTATCCCTATTTCTCCTCTATACACCTTCAAAAATAAATGTAAATGGAGATGAATATGTTACTAAATTAACTCACTGCTATAAACTGGTTCATCAAGTACCCTAGGATAAAACTGTAAAAAATATAGAACTATGACAATATCAGTATAAGTCCTCATTGAGTTACTAGAAATTTTAACATATCATCAAATTCCCATTTTTAAGGAAGTCTACTCAGATATATTACTTCATATTTTCATTCTCCCAAGCAAAAGACTTGAAACATATGTAAACTGTTAATTCTCTATCTTGTGTGTATCCCAGAAATCTGACAGCTGACAAACATTGGAAGATATTTAAAATAAAAGTGTTAATCAACAGAACCATATATCTCCAAATTAATATTCTGCCTTTGAATCTTTTAGATATAAAGAGTTTATTTTTATAACTCTCATAGCTTTGAAAATCACTGTCCAAACTTCCTTGTAATAATTGAAAAACTAAATATTTTTAGTTTTTAAAAATGTTTAAACTGATTTAAATTAAAGTGATTTAAACTCGGAGCAAATCTCCAGATTCCTTTATACTCCAGAAGAACAGATTTTCTTTCCACTGAGTCACACAGACAAGTAGGAATGGTTGTAAGCACACATCTCAATTTGTGGAAGTAAAAATCAAGGTCACTCAAAAGGGATAGTCATATTTTTTAACAGAGACACAAAAAAATTTAATACAATTTGAAGAAATTGAGTATAATTTGTCCTGATATATTTTATGTATATAATCCACATATTATGGCTCCAAGGGTCTTCCTGGAATAATATGAGATCTAAGTTCAGAATTGGCAGATCGTGTCCCATAACTCCTTAGTTTTGAAAACACTTATTGTACTAGAGAAATTGATTCCTCTGGAAAGGATAAATAAAGAATATCTCTTAAGTACATTGGGATTATTTGGGGATGCAAGCCAGAGGAGGTGGGAAGTGATTGTGAGAGAATGAGATTGTTGAGTGAGATAAGAAACAGAGAGGGAGAACAAAGACACATATCTCAATAGAGGGAGCTGTGAAAGAGTTAGAGAAAAACCTGGTGCAAGGAAACATACAAGAACTCAAAAAGTGTCCCCAGCTAGGACTCCAAGAAATAGTGAAGAGGATTCCGAAACAGTAATTTTCTTAATAGCAAAGAAATGACCACTCTAATTGTTGTTATAACTCTTCATTCAGTAACAGGTAACAGCAGAAGCAGAGATCTAAGCACCTGGTTAAGTTCCTGATTCAGCTGAAGAAAGAAAAGAGTATAAGGACAATAGATCAGAATCACTCACAGAGATGACTGATCTGAGCTATTGGGAGCTCACTGAGTTAGAAATGACTACTGAGGAACCTTTAGTAAAAGAAACTAAACCCTCCAAAAGTAGATGACTGTCAAATAATGCGGGTGGTTTGTGGAAGGAACATCTTGCTTGTCGGACCAGAGTTTATTCCTGGTGCGTGAACGGCCTTCTCAGAGCCCACTCCCTACAGAATAAACCTTACTCAGAGTTAATACTGGGGGAATGTACTCAGATCTGTTTCAACTATATATACCAGACTGAGCTGACTCACCTTGAGATTCCTTTCCCTCCCTGGGGAATGAATGATGGGATGAGATGGGAAGAAACCGAGGGAGGATGGAGAGGTAGGGAAGGATAGAGAACAGTAGAGTGTATGAGAAAAAAAACCTTTTTAAATAAAAAAAGAAGCAGCATACCATCCCCCCAAGAAAAGAAAGAGAGAAAGAAAAGAAAGGAAAAGAAAAGAAAAGAAAAGAAAAGTAAAGACTTACTGTATAACATGGTAAAGTTTTCCTGGTTATACAAGCCAGTTTTTCTTGAGATTTGAAATTTTATCAAAATTTCTCTAGGTTAGAATTATTTTTTTTGGCCGAATAGCCTTGGTAATTAATATTGCTAAAAGTAATATTGATTTATATAATAACTGATAAAAGAAAAGTAATAAAGTGAAAATACTCGGGACCCAGTGCTGGCTGCAGAATCCCAGCGCTCTCTGGAGCAGGGGCAGGTAAACTCTGTCCCTGACCACACACACAGCTCCTGCTGAGGGAAACCCCCGCCATGACCTCGAAATGAGCAAACCAACTACAGGGGTCTCTGAAGGGCAGATTCAGACCCCGCCCAGAGGTCAGGAGGGGGCAAGAGGCCTCAGCGCCTGGGAGGGAGAGTTGAGCTCCCATTGCTTCTGGTTCCACTTCCGGGACCCAGTGCTGGCTGCAGAATCCCAGCGCTCTCTGGAGCAGGGGCAGGTAAACTCTGTCCCTGACCACACACACAGCTCCTGCTGAGGGAAACCCCACCACGCCACAACCTCGAACTGAGTGAACCAACTACAGGGGTCTCTGAAGGGCAGATTCAGATCCTGCCAGAGGTCAGGAGGGGGCAAGAGGCCTCAGCGCCTGGGAGAGTTGAGCTCCCATTGCTTCTGGTTCCACTTCCGGGACCCAGTGCTGGCTGCAGAATCCCAGCGCTCTCTGGAGCAGGGGCAGGTAAACTCTGTCCCTGACCACATACACAGCTCCTGCTGAGGGAATTTGCACGGCTTCCACCACGACCTCGAACTGAGCGAATCAACAACTGCAGGGGTCTCTGAAAGGCAGAATAAAGTGAAAATACTAAATGTAGCCATTGCAAGGATTATCACTGAGTACTTATTTGAGGAAATATGTCTCAGATTTGAGGAATAATAAATATTAAACCTGTTTTCAAAGAACTGAAATCATAGAATGGGATATTTATAACTAAAATAATGAGACTCATTTGGATAAGATGGACTGCTATGAAACAGATACTAAAAATATCAGAAGCTCATAGGTGGATGGATTTGTTGGCACACATTCACTCCAGATACTCAAGAGAAGAGACAAGACTTACACAAATTTAAGACAAATATGGTAAATTATTGAGAGAAAATCTGACATTTAATTCAGAGGTACAGTTCTTGCCTACCATGTGAAACCCATAAATTCAATTCTAAGAATCACCCCACCTTTCAAAATCAATAGATAACTTTAATAGAAAACAAACAATGGATTTATAGAAAATCTATTGAGCATTTCTTTAGTTTTAGTTCTCCTTACCATTTCTCTCCCATTATTTTTGTGTGAAACTCCATGCATCACAGGTAACATCCTATCAGTGGTCAATAACCATATTCCCCCCAAACTCTGTGTGGTGAAGAGTCTGCAAGTAGGACAAAAGTTGGAAATGTTAATGAAAGGAGCTATTTTATTTAGGCACTGGATACATTTGTCAACAAAATGACAGAAGAAAATTTTTCTAAAGAATTAATTCTATATATATTTATATTAGCATGAAAAAATGTTTATTACTATTATCAAAGTCTTTGATTCTTGTAGATATAGAGTATTATTTATTTTATGTTAGCAATTAATTAAAAAGTAAAAAAAATATCTAAGAGTAAAATAAGGAAATGTAAAGACAGTGAAAAAAATCACCCCTTATTGGATATTGATTACTCCTATTGAACCAAGGCTGGACTTCTACGTTGAAAATACTAATTACTAGATTAAAGATAAATTCTATGTTTGTGAAGTTAAAAAGCAATAGCAAATTGGTAGAAAAAAGTAGCAAAATAAGTAGAAATCATGCTGAAATAATGCTATTTACACTATTCTTATAGTAAATTAAGGTAGTTAATTCCAAATACATAGTTACATATTGTGCTTTAACATTTCACTTGTCTTTAGCTTTTACTGAAATACGTATTCTTGGTCTATTGTATGAAATAGAATACTAAGGCATGTTTTCAACCATAAAGCTAATCACAATTATTTACAAAGAAGGCAAAGGTTGCCATTATAGATTAACTAAAGCTAATTACTATTATGCTACTATAAATATCCAGAGTACATATCTGAGAATGTTTAAAAGAAGAAAACTTAAGTTTGTAAATTCTAACAATGAGTATTGTTGCCCACAAATTCAAATACATTGACTAAGCAAGAAACCACTATATGTTATTTCAAATATTTACTGAATCAATATCTCACAAGTATCAGAACAAAAGTTTCACCAGCCATTCAAACTATCTATTGTCTTGCTGGGTATAAAATCCCCAATTAAGTACTAACCTATAACCAGTCATTGAGGACCAATGCAAAACAAAGAGTGTTATTTTTAAAGGTTTTTTTCTTTAATTTTTATAGTATGATTTTTGATTTTGTGTTCTTATGCATTTTGTCTGAGATGTGTGACTATATGTGCATCTCTAAGGCAATTTTAAAATGTTGGTATGTTTCATTTTTTTTTATTTGCCTGTAGGTTCTTTAAAGAATTGGAGAAAAATGGTACTGAGTTGAGAGGGTAGAGAGATCAGCATGAACCAGGAGAAGAGGAAGGGGATCAGAATACATTGTGTAATCAAGTAAGTTGTTGGACAAAAAAATAAATTGAACAATTTTGTGCAATAAAACTGAAGCAAAATAAATATGCTTTGTTTATTTGACAGTCTGATAATTTCAACTTCTAAAATAAATTTACAATATTACATTTTCTGAATGATCAATACAGCTAATATATCCTAGACCATAAAAACTAAATTAAAATTACTCAGAATTGTATGATATGGCAAGTATTAGTATGTTTTCTTTAGAGTTATTTAGAGGTAACATTTCATGTAAATTGTGACAACTGTAGTTTGTATACAATTTTTGTGGTGATTTTTTGTGTATTTATTAAAGTTTGCCTGTAAATTAGAAAGTTAATGGTGTGCCACCTCACCTCAAGATGAATGTTAAAGATATGTGTCATCTCCTCAAGATATGAATCAAAAGTCTGCCTTTTAATGTCAAGATCTTATCAAATGTGTGTTGTCTATCTACATCAAGATCTGGACCACAAGTGTGATCTTCATTTCAGAATTTTAGTTCATTCCAGATAAACTGTAGTTGACAATTAAGTATGTTTGGTGGGTGGATCTAGAAGTAGTTGGGTAATGAAGATGTATATAATCAATATTATAAGTTCCAAAAAAACAGGTAACAATGTTTACAAGAAATAAATGTTTAATGAATTTCAAAATTCAACTTGAGCATAGGAATTTTTGATGCTTGAGCATTTGTTTATAAATCAGAATTTAATTTATTTGAAGAAACAGTGTTTGGTATCAAAGCAGATGTGAATAAAATGTCCTTTAAAACAGTAGAAATTGTTAAATATTAATGTGATTTACAAGACTTAAACTATTAACATTGAATATTAGAATTTCAAAAAATATTAAAAATCCTAGTTACAAAAAATATTAAAAATTCTTGGGTAGTAAAAATAGAGTAAGAAATAGAGGGACTTTTACAAATGAATTTACTAACTTAAGAGTTTCTTGACAATGCAGTGTCTCACTGTGGCTCTCTCTGTCAGTTCTCTGTCTGGAATCTGTGTCTGGCTTCTGTGTCTGCTCTGAGATGTTCCTAAGTGTTCTTAACCTGGTAGCCCTACATACACTTCCTGTTTGCCTTTGGCCAATCAGCTCTTATTAAACCCATAGGCAGACAAATATTTACATTACCAATATAATCCACTACATTTCCCCTTTTACTCTTTTTTAAAAAAGACGAACCCCAAATCTAATATCCCTTTTCCCCATTACCTATAACAACTTATAACCAACACTGTAAATATACACAAACATCCATAATCCATTTTTGGGGAATGTGGGCATAGTTCCCTATGCTACTTCCTGCTGAGCAGGGGTGCTGGCAACCCATGGGGAGCCAAAGAAAATTTAGAATTATGGATAAGTCTTTAGTGGAGTAGTCTTTAAGACTGGTTCATCTCAATCAGTCTCTTTGAAATTGTTTTGATGTAGAATTCAAAAGAAACTGCAACAGAGGTGCTCTAAAATTCTAAACTATCTGGGCCATCCATTTCCATTGGAGACTTTTCAGGGGGTCTTTCTATATCAAACTATTTTCTTTAACTGGGAATAAATTCACAGCTTCTTCTTCTTCTTTTTTTTTTTCTTCTTTATTTTGTATTTATCAAAAAAACAGTAAAAAGAATTTAAAAAAAATGCTGAAGAGTTAACAATAACTATACAGAGGATAATAATCATAAGCATGGCTTATCAAGGGTGGAAATTCAAATAAGATTACTACACATATATTTTCTTTGTGTTCAGCTTTCCCTCTGAATTTTTTTTCCATCCCTG
>PVIH01000534.1:112287-164170 GCA_004025045.1 Sigmodon hispidus | reverse complement strand
AATTCCTGTAGAAATGAAAATAAAACGTCTTCTCCAAAGTAGCATATTTTTGTATTTCAATTTTAATGTCAAGTCATTTACCAAATACATAGGCTGGATTAATGCAATAGCACTTATATTCAAATGGTTTTTAGTAGCTTCTACTGCTACCTTTATAGTCAAACAACTTAAAGACAACAACATAGAGTATACAGACACTCTGTATTTTCCATTTTTATGTGGTTTATTACTATTTCTTTGTACTCTCTTTTTTAAAAGACATCTTTATTCTTTTTCCTTTTTTATTTTCTCTCTCAAGCCTATATATCCTAAACCATTTACAGGATCTTTTTACAATCTGTCTTTACTGTAATCTCTTATATCTTATCTTTTCTGTTTCTGACCACTCCTTTGCTTGCTATCGTGGTTGACCCACCCAGATTACTTTCTTTCTATTTCTACACACCTTTAATCTGCCAAAGATAAGTTTAAGGATTAATAACTGACTCCACACATCTCCCTTTACTATTTTCTGTTTCTGTTCCTGTCTTTAATCTTTCACCGAGTTTCCTCTATTTCTTTATTTCTCTACACACCCTTAATCTGTCAAGGAGTGGAGCTAAGGATTAAAGGCCTCACTAGGATGGCTGCCTGGCTCTACCTAGCTCCTAGTCTAGCTGAAGTTTAGATTTTTAGCTAATTATCAGACACAATTTCTACTCTGGGGAATTTTAGGTTTCATATAATCACCAAGTAGAGCACCGCCATCTGCTGCTCATTAACTTAAGTATTTGGCAGCAGGGCCTCTTAAAAGACTCACAAGTGTTTTTTCCTCTAAGGCTGAATCAAGAAGCCTCTCTTTCTAAAGGCATGCCTTTGCTTGTCTCCAGCAAACAGAACTTATCCAAGAAAATGCTGCTGTTACTAAGAATCTGTCTTTGATTCTGTTCCCCTTTTGCCTGTGAGAACAGAAACCTTAAATTCACCACATCCAGCTTGTTTGTTATACCTAGTCTTTTGTGAGACTTTAGGAACCAGTCTTGGTTTAAATTCACAGACTCTGACCCTCCATTTTGGAAATTTAAATCCATATGCCTCCCCATGGCACCTCTGTACTAAGGCTCAAGTGAGACACACAACTCTGAAACTGTTTTTGGCTCTGCTTCTGTGATCTAGAACCCTTTTAAAATTTTTCTCAAGTTTTATGTGGGTGTATATCACCTACCCACATTGGCCAGCCATCTGTTGTAAATGGTTCTGGGCTGGACTTTTCAGGCCTGGCATAGAGATGTGGTCCCACTCTCAGCACCGCTTTGCCTCAAATAATCTCACACAGGCATATATTATTTTCACATTGATTGACCTAAGGCCCAGGCATATAACTTGCTGACTCTTTCATCTGAACTCAACCCATCTTATTCATTCACATGGCTCTGCACCTTTTCTCAGATCAACATTTCAGCTTCTTTCCTCTGTGTCTGCTGGCTTCTCCTCATTGTGTCTGCAGTGCCTCTCTGTGGAGCCTCTCTCTGGCAACTCTCTATCATCGGTGTCTGGCTTCTGTGTCTGCTCTGAGATGTTCCTAAGTTTTCTTAGCCTGGTAGCCCTACAAACATTTCCTGTTTGCCTTTGGCCAATCAGCTTTTATTAAACCCATAGGCAGGGCAATTATTTACATTACCAGTATAATCCCACTACAGTGATGTACATGTGTTTGAGTGTATGTGTGTGTGTATGTATGTGTAATTTTAATGGATATTTTTTCTAAGCTGAGAAAATAGTATATAAAAACATTATAAGGCTTATTAATGAAGCAGACAAATTTCTACATGAATTAGAGCACTGATTAGTGCCCTGTTAAACAACATGTAATTAAATCTAAAACAATTAATTGAGGTAATGCATGCAATATCTTCCTGAGGGACATTTTCACTGAAGCTGAAGATAAAAAACAACTATATCAGATAGCAGAATGACTTTGCTGACATAAATACTCAATACTAAATTATGATTAATGATGAATTTAATGAAACAGAATAATGTACAATTATAGTTTAGAGTATTAAACAATTTTTTTTCTTAACTGAAAAGATGGATCAATTACTAAGGTTGTAACTTCCACCAGCTACACATCTGAAAATAACAATATTGGTAAATCAATCTCTGGTGAATTCAATATTTGAAATAATCACATTGTCTCATTTTTAATATCATTCATAAAAATCACAACCAAAAAGAGTATTATATCATCTGAGCTTTCAAAGATTGATTTTGACTCACTCAGATAAATGGTGGTCACATTACTTTTAAATTTTAATATATACTCAAGGAACCTCAATCATGATATACCTTCTAAGTAAGCACAAAAATAAACACCACATTATGGAGCATTGTGTGTATGTAGCTATGTTAATAAAATATTAATAAATCTCTATACTCTAGGTAAAACAAAAGAAATGTCTTTTAACTTTTGGAGCTTGAACTTATAACAAGTGATATCTTGTCATAAAGACAATGTTCAGTAGCTCTAAAAATGTTTTCTATAGCTCATGTTTATTTATTTATTTTTATACTTTTATATTTATTTATCTATATTTTTACTTTTACATGTATGATGGGGCGTGAATGCAAAGGACAGAGGAAGGTATTTGGAGTCATGCTCTATCATTCTCTGTTTTATTTACTGAAATTATGTTTTAGTACATGTGAAACTAAGCTGAGGACCAACAACTCCAGCAATCTTCTTGTCTCTGTTTGTTCTTCAAAAAAATTGATAGGTAGTTTCTGGGCATTTGAGATGAGGGCCTTTTGGTAATAGAATAGGTGCTATTAACCAGTGTACTGTGTCTAGGAATAAACAAGTCTTGATAAAATTGAATGTTTTTCTATTGTTTTATTCCTGTCCTGTTTCTAAAATTTTATACATAAAAATTATTTGGTTGCAACATTTGTCAAATATTCAAACACTACTAACAGTATATGAAGCACTGTATATTTTATTAATAAATTTACATAACATATCATAGAGAAATATAATCAAAATTTAGTCAAAAATAAGTTCTCATTATTTAAATAATTGACAAGAGTTAATAGACAAATGAATTAGACTAGAAAGGGGAATATATTTCTTCATAAAATTCATGAAACAAAAGCTACAGTTTAAATCCCCTTCAGTCTGTGAAATGTAATTGAAGGCAGATATTCTTCCTACAATTTACATATACACAGAGTATGGATGTAGGTTGAGGGACTAAGGGGGAGGAAAGGCTCTTTAAGAAAAAGAAAATAGGATATATAGTTGTGGAGAGATTTTGGGATGGGGGAACTAGAATAAAGGCATCAACTAGAAAGAAAAATACAGTGTCAGGACAGCTAACAGCAGGGATCATTTGACAGTGTATATAAAGCCTGCAATAGAAGAAACTTCTTGAAATATATACATACATGAAAGAAACCTAAATTAAGTAACAAAATAAAAGGGGAGACAAAGCCCCAACACAATATCTCTTGCCAAGTGATACCTCCATTGTCAGAAATGTGTTACATCTAATTTAGTTGTTTGCCAATAAAACTTCACAGAAACCCAGAAAAAACTCTAATTTTTACCAAGAGGTTGCTCCCCAAACTTTTGGTAAGACTGCAAGACAACACTTTTGTACTTCATTAAACATGCAGAAGTAATGCTAGTGCCTATCTTGATTTTTCAAATTGTACTGGGTACAGTTCAGTGTACTAGAAATCATTCTGCATGCTATCGGAGGAGAAAGGTAACCACCAACACAGCTGCAATCTACAATGGTGAACCAGGAGTAGGATAAACTTGTGTACTATTACCACAAAAATTGGGGGATTAGCCAATTAACACATTATTGTATTGAAAGCCACTTCATAAAATGTAACTCATATTTGGCATTGCTCAAGTGGATAAGAACACAAAACTGGATAAGCCATGTATCAAGGGGAAAAACCAAATACCATTGTTCTTTTAAGAAAGGCTATGACTAAAATTACTCCTAATGAAATTCTACTATACCCACAAATCTCTGTGCCAGGAGAGAAGTTTTTCTATTCTAGTATATAGCAAAAATACAGAGATATACAAATGGACAATGAATAGAAATTGAGAAATCTTAAAATACTCATTCCTAAACAGAAATTTTGCAAAAAAAAATTACCTCCTTTTAGAGTTAAGGGATTTATTCAGAAGAAGAGTCAGAAAGATTATAAAAGCCAGGGGGAATGACGACACCAAGGAAACAGTGCCCTTCAGACACCATGGAACTGATGCACATATGAACTCACAAAAAATATGGTTACATTCACAGGATTGTTGCATAAATTCTACTTAGATTTATAATAGAAATATGGAGCCAGATGTTGAGAGAAAGCTGAGAGATCAGAGAAACAGAGGAATAAGTCACAGCCAATTCTCACCCTTAAAGGAATAGATCCTGTCTCCATAAATTCTCACACTGACCACTTCTGTGTTCTCAGCCAAAGGGGAAGGGGGATGCAGGAGAAGAGCTGAACTCCTGCCTCCTCTTGCCTTATTTCTTTCTTTGTGCAACTATCTAACATCTTGGTTGAACTTTCCTAGTGCTAAGATCAAAGGCATGTGTGGTTTCCAAGTACTGGGATCATAGGCATGGGATCTTAAGGGCTGAGATTAAAAGTGTGGATAGGTCACCACACTCTGATTTCTAACACTGTGCGTGGCTCTGTCCTCTAATTTTCAGGCAAACCTAATTAGCTAAGCAATATATCACCATATAGAAGGGGTCACGTCACTAAAAAGGGAATTGGAAATGAGATATCATCACTGAACTAGTCTTTGTGTCCAATTGTCAACTTCTTGGAAAGGAAAAAATAGTTTTCTCCAATGGTGACTCTCTAGGATTATAAACCAAAGTTGAGAAAACTTTCCATGCTTATTAGTAGATGACTAACACAAAACAAACTCAATGGTATTTTTGTCTTGTATTTCTTTTTTGGACTTTTTTTTACCTTATTGTACTTTTGTTCATATATTCAGTCTCCTAATTTTTATTTTTGTAGATTGTGTGTGTGTGTGTGTGTTTGTGTGTGTGTGTGTACATTAGGGTGCATGTATGTCTCTGCATGAGTATATGCTTGTTCTTTTTCTTTGCTCTTAATATCTGTTTTATTCTTTTATTATTATTATAATTATAATAATTGTCATTATTAATCAGCCACTGGTTTATTTTCAAAAGAGAGAGAAAAGATGGCATAGAGTTGTATAGGAGATAATTTTAGGAGCATCTGAGAAGAGTTGAGGGAGGAAAAACAATGATCAAAATATATTATATAAAAATTAATTTTAATTAAAAAAAATCATGAAATGCCATTCTTCATGGCTTGTATCAAACTCTACAAAAGATAATTTATCATAGATTCAGAATGTTTTTCTCAATATTCCTATAGATTAGAAGAATGCTACATAGTTCACAATAGTACTAGATGAAAGTAATGTAGTAATTTATTTGCATATAATTTTGAACCTTTTTAGGGTTCTTCTTTAATTCACATAGAACTCTTGGAACCTCTGGACAAAGAAGGTTATCCTGAAAATTGTCTTCTAACTTCTACGCAAATGCTATAGCACATTTATACTCACATTCTTTGGCACAAAGAAATTCTTGCTACAGCAATTTTGAGTAGAAAATACTTCAGTGTTTAACACGAATTATCTTTAGTTATTGTTTTTTTTTAATATTCCACCTTGTTCTCAGTCAAAGAAATAAACACCAGATAAATATCCATTTCTCTACAAATGGTTACAATGAATGAAAAGCTGAGAATAAATAAATTCTCAGCTTTATTTCCTGCCATGTGCAGTCATAAGGCACAAATGTTCCCAGTCTTACTTCTTTTTCTTTTTTTTTTCCTTCTTTATTTTGTATTTATCAAAAACACAGTAAAAAGAATTATCTTTAGTTATTGTTTTAAGAAAAAAAATAATTATTGTGTGTCCTCAACCAGCATATTATTTTATTTCTTATAGATTGATTGGCTTTCATGTAGACATATAAAAAAATACAGAATTGATGACATTATTTAAATTCTCTTTTTCTCTTTTTATTGTCTTTATAATTTTGATATTGAATTGTTTCCTAACATAGAAAGATACTGTGTTAATTTTCTGTGACAAAGTGAGCAAAAAATAACATTGCATGTTTTCTCAAAGTTGCAATAAATATAATGGTGAAAAACAAATTTAATAAGAAACTGAAGATCATCAATCTGACAGGTTTCATTCTGTATTCCTATATTTTGTCTTACTTACCAATTCAAGATAATCATTTTGTTGGTTAGGCTTTCTATTGCTGTAAAGAGATACCACTGATGGTAACTTTTATAATTGGAAATCTTTAACTGGCTGGCTTTAAGTTCAAAGTTACAGTTCATTATCATTATGGTTGAACAAACATATTGGATTGCATGCAGGCAGACATGGTGCTAAAGAAAAAGCTGAGAATTCTATATTTTTTATTTTCAGGATAGAGTAAGTATATTGTCACTAGGCATTGCTTGAATATAGGCAAGCTCAAACTCCACACCACATAGACACACTTTCTCCAACAAACCCTCACCTACTCTGACACCTCCTAATGGTACCATTTCCTATGAGCTTATATAGTCAAATTAAATGCAATTCCACATTTCAATCCCTGGCCCTCATAAGTTTGTTATCATATCATAAAGAAAAATGCATTTAATTAAACTTTAAAAGTTCCCATAGTCTATCAGTCTCAACAATGTTTTAAATTCTAAGGTTCAATGTCTCTTTTGCAATTTATGAAATATCTTAACTACAATCTCCTACAAAATCAAAATTGATAAACTGATCACATACTTCTAACATACAAGTGCATAGGATATATGTCACTGTTCTAAAATGTATGGGAGGTAACAATCATAGTGAGGCAGTAATAGTTCAAAGTAAGATTGAAAAACATCTGGGATAGCTCCACAATATTCATCTCTGTCTGATATCAAAGTGCTCTTCAGATATCCAATTTCTTTCAACATTGATAACTGCAACACACTTTCTCTTGGGCTAGATAGCAGATTTCCTTTATGGGTGTCTCATGGCTCTAGTATTGCCAACTTCTTAGGTATTCAAATGCAATCCAGGCTTCACATTCATAGCTTCACACAATGACCTCCTATTAGGGATATTCCTGACACATGCCTGGCCTCAGAAGCTTGTCTTATACACATAGGAATATTCCTTAACCTCTCTTTTGTCTTCTCTTTAAAGCCAGATTAATGCAACTAACACTGCCAAGTTATACTGCTTACTGGGGCTGAAACATGAATCTCTCATTCGATTACATCTTCACCAACTTCATGTTTTTGAGTTTCCTTTACTATCTAACTTTGGCTGTCCTGAAACTCAATATATACACCTAGGTGGCTTCAAACTCAGAAATTTCTATTATATCATCACTAGCTGTTTTCCTTCCCTGTGAAAGCTTAGATAGATGGTCAGAAAATTTCTCTGTAAACAAAGCTATTCTTAAACTCAAATATCTTCTATGTGTGTGCTGGTATTAAAGGCACGCAACACCATACTGAGCTCTAAGCTTCTATTTAATTTATTTTCAAAAGCTGGAATCTTAGCTGGGTGATATCTTGTCCAGAGGTCAACACTTCCTTATTACATTTCTTAATCTATTTATCTCCTTGAACACAGAGTTTAATTTTATTGTATTTCCTGGTGCTCATTTTCTTCTAAAATTGATCTAAATCTTGTATTTTTCTCTCAGCTTGCTGATTTTTATAATAATATGGATCCTGGTGCAAATAAGTGTTCAGCTGAGTTAGAAAATCAGATTATTCCAGATTACAAATGCAACAATAAGATTAATGAGAACAAAGCTACTCCCAAGTCAAACCACTCCCAGATAATGAGGTCAAGGAAGTCTTGACTCTGAGCCATGGCAAGGGAGTATTATTGATTAAAGGCAAAAGATGATGATATGTTCGTCATCAACTGAGTTGGTATCTATGTATGCTCAAAACTGTTCACTTAAGTGGGAATTTTGGGCGTTAGAAATTTTAGGAGAGTATTGTGGGATATTTGTATACTGCATGAAGACACATTGCTTTGATCAGTTAAATCAATATCTAAATGGCCAATAGGCAGGAGGTATAGAAAGATTTCTAGGGATAGAAAGGAAAAGAAGGAGAAATCAAGGGGCAGGAGAAACTAGAAGACATAGAAAGGAAACAGGAGGAACAAGATGGAAGAAAGATAATGGTGTGACAGAACATACTTTGAATAATAAGAACTAGTTAGAAACAAGCCAATGGTATAGAATTTTCTTTTATACATAATAAGTCTTTGTGTCACTCTTTGTGATCTGGCAGTCCACACAGAAATCTGATTTCATATGCTGCCCTATGTGGAGCTTGAATATCCAAAAATAGGTTCTGAGAAAACTAAGAGTGTTTATTTAAAAGGAGCTAGATGAAGATGCATAATCCTGCCATTTCTCAGGCATGCCAGTTCTTAGCATATAGAGACTCAGTTACCAGCCACTGATGGTGGACTAAAGCCAGCATAAGTGGAGTTGATGCTTAGCAGTTTAAGGCTTGGCTCAGGTAATTAGAAAATGTTGCAGACATGTAGAAAGGCAATCCAGACCATGAAAACCTCTGAACAAATAGAGCATGCTTAAAAATATGCCTAAGATGCTGAAGAAAAAAAATAAAAATGGCTGTAGACAGTCATAGAAAAAATTTAAAAATAATAATTTTTTTAAAAAGACTGTAAAGTGATAAAAAAGGAAAAAGCCACATAAATATAGGAAACACACAAGACATCTGGATCCTGTGTGGTAGTCTTTTGTTGACTTTAATTTTTTTTTAATGTTAATGAGCAAATGGCAGCTGCTGAGAGGTAGAGATTATCAAAAAGACTGTTAAATTAATCCAAACTATATACCTTAAACATTAGCTTAAAAATGAAAGTTAGGAAATGTGTTACATTGGAGGAGAATGTATTACTTTGTTTCAACAGGAAACAAAATTAATGAAGATCAGATTAGATTGGGAAATGTCTACTGAAAATCTTGGCTACAGACATAAAAAATACTACAAGAAAAAGGACATATTTGGTGATCTCTCTACTATGGGAATAGCTCTAAGACTTGATGAGATATATCATATATCTTGTTGGCTATAGAGTTCTTGTCACTTATTACATTCTATCCATTCACATGGCATGAATATAGGTTGATTTATATGGTCCAAACAAATGTATAAAGTTAAGAGATGTCCTTTACTTGCTCAAACATAAAACAAAAAGAAATCATCTTTTACATTTGTGCATGCCACACATTGCTACTTGTTTTAATGCAGATACATATGTTATATTTAGAAGTTTATGTGTTTCTAAAAATAAAAATAAAGGACTAAATATCAATGATGTTAGGAAGCCAATGTGATTCAGTATCTCCTCAAAATTCTGTGTCCAGGGCTACTTCAAAGCTGCTAGCTGAGATGATCAAGCCTCACAAACTATCTAGCCAAGTCTTTAGATGGCTAAACACTCTTCCATCACCAAAAGACTAAACAAAAATTACATAGCCAGCTTAACCTAACTTGACCATATTTCAATTATTTCAGGGTACATGCCCTAAAACTGCTGCAACTCACAGACAACAATAAGCAATGTAGAGAAACATGATACCCACTTTCTCAAGTGAAGTGGGCTGAGACATTTTAGGTTGTTTGGTGGGTGATTGATGTTTGTCATCATTTAATGGGGTTGGTTGCACATTTATGGTAAACAAGAACCAAACAACAACAATATAGAAATGATAGCATAAAAGGATACATTATTAAATCTGCTTTAAACTGAAAGTAACTATTAATGTCAAATATTATACAGTGGTAAAGATTTTTATATATTAATAAAATTTTTAGGTTATTTTTATTATCTATAAGCACACATAGATATATTTAGATTTGTTTCAATATTATACCTATGCACAAATTTAGCAATATAATACAAATTTCTATACATTGAAAGTTATTAATATACACTATTTATGAAAATTAAGACTAAATAAATAATATGTACAGCTTTATAGTTAGTCATCTAACCATCACATTTTTGGCTATTTATGAATGTCTTAGGGTCAAATAGATGTGTATTTTAGATAGATAATCTTCAAATTTTTCAGAGACCTATAGAATATGGCATTCAAAATATTTTAGTTACCTAAGGCTTTTGTTACAATAAGACACTTATTTTGGCAGCACTGATTTACTTCAAAAAGGGTGATGGTCATTGAAGAACCTCTATATAGAGTTTGCTTTTATTTTGACAAAGCTAGTCATTTGGGAAAAAAATTGCCATTGCTTGACTTGTGACGGTATGTTTTCCAAACTGAACAAACAGAAAAAAAAATTATGTTACTGCTTAACATTGCCAAGACAAAGTATAACAGTTTTTAAAAATGTCTGCTTCCTAAATGGTATCATACATATTAGATTTTTATAATAATATGGATCCTGGTGCAAATAAGTGTTCAGCTGAGTTAGAAATGTAACATCCAGAAGACATCAAGTCTGTTTATAGTATAGAACAGGAACTGTCATAACACCAAGAATAACAAATTTTACTAATGTTGGAATTCATGCAGATTGCAATATGCTTGCTCTTTTCTTATGATAGAAAATAACCTCTATCTGATGTCATGCCTATTCTCCCAAAAGCATATTATCAGGCTATAGTGGCAATGTGTCAATTATCTTTACTCAGGATGTCCTGACAGTAAAAGAAATGCAACACACTCATTTCAATAGCTCAACAGTGAGAAAGATATATGAACACATTTGAAGAAATGAAAGTATAAATAAAATAAAGCAAAACACAAAACATTCTATTAATTAATGCTTATAACATGGAGTAATACAAACTGTCATATTCTGATAATGGAACAAAAATCATTGTAATTAATTTGTAAAACAATTTGGCATATATAACAAAGAAATAACATTTTTTTTCAATTTCCAATGAAAAGCTCTACATGTGTTTACAATTAACCTCTGGCATGGTATTCATAGCATCATTGCCTATTGAATTAAAGAATCCCCACATTCATACTTCATAAAAAAGCAACTCAAATAATTTAATAATTTATTTGTGAAGAACTTGACTTTACATATAGGAGAAAAGGTCTCACTTAGAAGAAATTTCAGATCTTAGTCTACCAGAAACAGACATATGATTAATAGGAAATAACTGACTGACCAATCAATCAACGTCTTGAAACAAAGGACTATAATAAGCTTGGACAGAAGGTTGTAAGATGAGTCATATGCATGAGCTTAATGAAAATCATTGAATATGAAGACATTTATATCTCCTATTGATGCACGACTTTTTCAGAAGAGACATAGACACATTTCTACTCACTCTCTTAAGCCACTATGCCAGTTTGATGAACAAATAAGCTTTTGGGTTTTTGATAAAAGTTTGTGTGAATGGTTACTTACCTAAACATTGGTCATAGGAAGGTGTGTGAACTATTCAAAAACCCAACACAGCATGAGAAAGATTAACAAAAGTTCTATTGCTGGAGCTCCCTGCTCACGGTTCAGGTAACTTCATCTCTTCTTTCTCCAAAATGAATAGAAGTAGTCTTTATGGTGTTTATGTATCCTCTCTGGCCCATAATTCATATTGCAATAACTTTATTGTATTTAATTCTTTTTTATTAGGAATAAAGTCTCAATTTTTTTTCATTGTATCCCCTTGTTCAAACTCCCTTCCCTCTCCCACCCCTCGCAGTCACTACTCTCTCTTCTCCCCATCTCCTTATCTCCTCCCCAGCAAGGGCTGGAGGTCCCCAGGTCCCAAGGTAGCTTACTTCAGCATCCACTCCAGGCAAATCTGCTTTCCTCATCCCAACATAAAGACTGGGTCAGGTGTTCCTCTGGAGGAAATGGACACTAAGGTGCCAGTCCAAGGTGCTTCAGACCCAAGCTGTTCAGTGGTTGTGGTTTGCAGTTTGGTTATGCTTTGCTTTTGGTTTAAAGTCCACTAATGAGTGCTTATCTTTCTGGGTTTGTGATACTTTGCTCAGGAGGATTAAAAACTGTGATATGGAGTAACACACAATGGAGTACTACTCAGCAGTAAGAAAACATAAATCCTAAAATTTGCAGGCAATAGCTTTCATTTGGTACTGGAATTTGCCACTCAAAACTATTACTCCTGAGACTGTCTTTTTGCATTCATCATGGCACCATCATTTAAGATTCTTACCTGCTCTCTCTCCTGTTCTTCCAGATAATTTTATGTATCTATAAGTCACTCCAGAGTTTTAACTATAAAAACAAATATTTTACAATAATAAAGATAATTCAATTCATTTCTGTCTACTTGAAATGGGTGAAAATTCTTTTTTTCCATTTTATTTATAAAATAAAGTCTTTAAATTCATGCTTGCTCCCCTCCCTTCCCTCCTCGCAATCCTTCCCAGTCATTCTTCAGTCTCTCCTCCTCCCCAGATCCTTCCCCAAAAGGGCAAGAAGTTCCAAGGTGTGTCAGCTCAGCATGGGACATTTACTTCAGGCAAGTCCAGTTTCCTCATCTTAATAACAGGTTTGGGTTAGGTGTTCCTCTGAAGGGAATGGGCTCAGAAGTGCCACCCCATGCACAGAAACACAGTCTGATTCCACCACTGGAGGCTGTGCATACTGTCCAGGTGACAATTCTATTTGGACAGTTAAAGAAATGCTAAAAGTGAGAGCAGATATATATCTTTGATACTATTGCCTGTTCTTGATACTCTTTTCTTCCTCTTGGGTTGCCTTGTCTAGCCTCCATATGAAGGACTTGCCTTGCCTTATTGTATCTTGTTAGACCCTGTTTGTCTTTCATTTCTTAGTTCCTGCTCTTTTCTGAAAATGAAGTCGGTGGAAGTGGTTCTGGGGCAAAGAGAAAGTGGCAAGTAATTAGAGAAGAGAGATGAAAACTGTGGTTGGATGCAGTGTATGAAAGAAAAAATTCATTTTTATTTATAGAAACAAAAGGAACAGCCTGCTATAACATGAACTATCTCATCATTTGTCTAATTATTTCCATCAAAAGAGCAATGTTCACATGGATAGGTCTAGTCCTTCCTAATCCAGAGCCATTTCTTTTGAGTCACATTACTTTCTTTTGTCCTGTGGCATGCTATAGGGATTACATTGACTTCTGAAAAACACTAGATGAAGAAAAAAATCTATTTTTTTTTTTTGCTAAACATTTGCATTGTCAGAGGATTTCTTACTGGTAGCAAAAAAATTCCAGAAAATGATGGATAATAACTTGTAATGGCCTGGAGACAGTGATGAAAAGCTGTGACATGAAAAAGTATTTTCTAAGAATATGAACAAAATCATTTTTTTCAGACAGTAAGAATATTTATGGACTACAAGTAAATTTGTGTATGCAGAAACAAAAGCCTTTATTGGATAATTCAACATGATCCTATGCATATTTAAATTTATGTGTATATGTGTAGACTGTCCAGTTTTACATCAAATTGACACAAGCATGTGTCATCAGAAAAGAGGGAGCCTCAACTATCCCTAAAAGAGAGGGTTTAGGTGAGCCTTTAGGACATTTTCTTAATTAGTGATTGATGGGGGAGGTTCTAGCCCATCATAGGTACTGCCATTCCTGGATTGGAGGGCCTGTAGACTGTAACAAAACAACCTGAGCAAGCCTTGAGGAGTAAGCTAGTAAGCAGCATTCCTCCATGGTCTCTGCATCAGTCTTTGTCTCCAGGTTTGTGTTCTGTTTGAGTTTCTGTCCTGATTTTCTTCAGTAACAGACTATAGTGGAAATTGAAGCCTAATAAACCTTTCCCCCACTTCCTTATTGTCATGATGTCTCATCACAGCAAAAGGAACTTTAAGAAAGACAACAGTGTATCTCACTTTCTTATTTGTAAGGAGTTTGATGTGTCAGTTTGTTTAGATTAGTTTATCTAAAGCCTGAGGGATTGTAGGCCTGTACTTCTTATGGCTACCAGTATGCCTGCTTTCCTGTATGTGAGAAGGCCTTAGGCTGTCACTACAACCTTAGCCTTTCACTCTGCAATATCCTGCTAATGAAAGGGCTGAAGAAAAAACAATCATTAAAGCTTACTTATGGACTGGGGGGGAGTGAAAGGGGGTGACTTTAAGATGTCTCACTCTAGAATAAGCTTAATCTTTCCATTCTGTACTGTTTTATATTTTATTTCTTTATTGAGATGTTGGTCAGGCTTTAAAAGCGTCCATCACCTCACTACCATTGCATCTGGCTTTTAGTTATTTTTCTTGAGGAATAACTGCTCAGCAATGTGTATCATTTACCTTAAAATCCCCTACCCAGCCACATTGTCCACTTTCTTTCTTTCCATCTTCTCCAGGGTGCTTTAGCAACTAGTGAAGCCTACTTATATGCTTGGTTAAACCATTAAAATCTGACAAAATTTTTCAACCTTGTAACATGTTGTCTCATTATAGGGATCAGCATGTCCACAAGACCACATGCTTATTCCAAGCTTCCTATTTCACAACTCCACTGTGAGCACAGTCCTATCAGGCTTGGTGAATTTGATATCAAACATTAATTTGCTCAGACCCCATTTTCTAAATATTGTCTGCCTTTTATTTGTTGGACATCAGTCTCAGATATGAATAGTAACCTCTACTGGAAATCATAATGTATCCAAAAGACTTCTTCACACACCATTTCAAGACCTGATTTATCTCTGGTTCTATATGCTATTTCAAGCATTTTGTTACATGTATTTCTTCACTTTTACTGTACTCAGATTTACCTTATTTCTTTCCATTTCCAACAGCCTCACGAACCAAGAATGGGAAGCCTTTTCATTTCTAATTCAAAACTCTGCAAAACAACAACAACCACCACAACAAAACCCAGACAGTTCTGGTAGAGCTCTCTCTGATTGGTATGGTTTCCAGTGCTGGGTCTTTTGGAATCATGGATTTTTTTCATCTTTTGCCTTAAAGATAAGATTTCAGTAATAACTTCTAATATTTTACTCTACTTTTTCTCTTTCATGGCTTATTATTTCTACTGTTTCATGATTTTTGTTCTGAGGAATTGTTATGCTATATTTTCTTTGATTCTGCATGTTATACTGCATACTGATACCTTCATCTCATCCTCCATTTTTATAGTGGTTTATGCACAGTCAGATGCTAACATAGTGTGAGGTTATCTCTTTCTTATTGTATTTACTATCTTAACATATTTTTGTGATCCAGTACTTACAACAAAGGCCATATCATTGCTCTATAGTCAACTCATTAATTCATCTAATTCATCTTATTTTCAAAGATTATTATTTCTGTACTATTAACAATTTTGTGGCATCCTTATACAAATTTAACATTAATTAAAAACTTATATTCTGTATCACAAAAGAGAAATGTCTTTACAGAATTACTGACAAAGATGCTTTACTTTCAAAAGATCTTGATGAAATCTTATCACCCATTATGTGGAGTATAAAACCACAAGTTAATAAACTGCTAGCACATAGGAATGGGTAGACACATCAGAATTGTTATGATCACAAGGGCATTATAATATGTCTCATTACATGCCCTAGGGACCATTCCTAACTAACATTTGGTTATATTACTTCCTTTTCAGGAGAGAAACATGAATAAATTCATCTAGACTCCAAGTAGGGCACTGATAACAAAATGAAGAAATTATATAATCTATGTTTAGTGTGTTAAATGAATCAATGTGTTTAATGTGTTTATTGTAATTACTTAAACAACAGGACAAGAATTATATGTGAGAACATGAATGACGACAGTGTGATATGCATGTGTCTGTGTGTGCATATGAAGTTTGGGCATGTAAATATTTGTATTTATTGCATGTGGGTGTATGTGGTTTAAGCACTCATGCACTCATGTATGTAGAAGCTAGAAGATAGCTTTGGTTGTTATTCCTCAGACTTTGTCTTCCTTTCTCCTTTCTAGCTGATGTCTCTCAGATCTCTCATTGTCCTTAAACTTGATAGCTGAACATAGAGTACCAAGATCTGCCTGTCTTTACCTCTTAAGTTATGTATTACAAATGTCAATGTGCACAGGCGACCATTTCCTAAATATAAAACCAGTAGCACAGATACTAAGAACAACAATCTATAAGTGGGACCTCCTGAAACGAAGAAGTTTCTGTAAAACCAAGGACACAGTCACTAAGACAAAATGACAGCCTATAGAATGGGAAAAGATTTTCATCAACCCTACAACTGAGAGAGGACTGATACATAAAATATATAGAGAACTCAAGAAACTAGAGCCCAAATCCCTAAATAATCCAATTAAAAAATAGGGTTCAGAACTAAAAAGGGAATTCTCAGCAGAAAAAATAGAAATGACTGAAAGACACTTGAAAAAGTGCTCAACATCTTTAGCCATCAGAGAATGCAAATCAAAACAACTTTGAGATGCCACAATACACCAGTCAGAACGGCTAAGATTAAAAACACAGATGACAGTTTATGCTGGAGAGGTTGCAAAGCAAGGGGAACATTCCTCCATTGTTGGTGGGAGTTTATGCTTGTTCAGCCACTCTAGAATGCAGTATGGCAATTTCTCAGGAAACCAGGAATCAATGTCCCCAAGGATCCAGCAATACCACTCTTAAGCATATACCCTAAACATGCACATTTGCACTCCAAAAGCATTAGCTCAGCTATGTTCATAGCAACATTATTCCTAATAGCAAGAACCTAGAAACAACCTAGATGCCCCTCAACTGAAGAATGGATTAACAAACTGTGGTACAGCTACACAATTGAGTACCACTCAGCAATAAGAAAAAATGATATCCTAAAATTTGCAGGCAAATGGATGGTTTTGGAGAATATCCTCTTGAGCAAGGTATCACAAACCCAGAAAGATAAGCAGGATATGTACTCATTCATTAGTGGACTTTAAACAAAAAGCAAAGAACACCCAAACTGCAAACCACAACCCATGAACAGCTTGGAATCTGAAGCAACTTGGACTGGAATCCTGGAGGCCATTCCCTCGAGAGAAACACCTAACCCACTCTTGATATTAGGATGAGGAAATCAGACTTACTTAGAGTGGATGCTGAACTAATTAATTAACCTTGGGACTTCTTGCCCTTTCTGGGGAGTGGATGGAGTGAATGGGAGAAGAGAGACTGACCAGGAAGGGTCAGGAGGGAGAAGATAATTTGAACAAGGGAATACATGGACACATAATGAGACTTTTATTTATAAACATAAATAAATAAATAAATTAGTTAATTAAAAAAACAAATGTCAATGCAAATGATTTTTTTTTAAAATATGAATTCTGGAGATTGAACTCAAGAGCTTGTACTTGAAAAGCAAGCACTGTACTGGCTGAATCATTGAGACTGAACAAGTTAAACTTTTATTGTTGTTTGTTTTGATCTTATTAACTTCAATACATTGTACTTCATATTCTAAATGTTATTAAAACATAGTTATACATTGTTTAAATTTGGTAGATTATCAACTTACTTGTAACATAAAACTTAAACTTCAAATGCACTTCTGAGACTGATAACATCATTAGGAATTACTATAAATATATGGTGTATAATATTATAGTATCCATTTGAAAGCATCTTTATAAAATTTTTGACTAAATAATAATTTCAGGGTATAATGAGTACAATCATTTAAATTTTACATTCATTTCTTCAATTTATTTCTGGTATATCCTCCAACCTTTGGCCTACAAATTTGCAAGGTTATATATTTAGTGTGAAAATTATGAAATCTGAATTATATAATCTATAAAATTTATACTATACCGATTCTTTCAACAGTATTGATTTTATCATTTCTTAGCATCAAGGTTGTTGGCTCAAAGGCATTCTATTGAGTAGTTACATTGTGCCAGTCATATATCTATCATTAAGTAGCTGCTATGAAACTCACATAACTATGATCTGGCTAGATATTTATTTTGCTGCATTTCTCATTTCAATATATAACTTTCCTTAAATCACTCTTAACTCTCTTACTTATTTGGTAAAATCTAGTGATTTTCTGCTTCTCTGACACTGTTCCAGGGATACTGTAAATAAATATATACTCACTGAATAGAGAAAAAGAAGCAAACTGGTGACTTTGGCAGCAAAGTATAACTTAGAAAGCGATGAGTTACTGAGTTTGCTAACAGGAAGGAAGATGAGGGACTACTTATAAGAGCAGCTATGACTCAAAGACCTGTTGTCAAAGTCTAACCAGCCTGGGTAATAGTTCATGAAAACTAGAGGTTTCCTAAGGATAGGAAAAATCCTGTGTTTTAACAAGCTTCTCTCTCAGATAAAATGTTTTGTCTAGGAGAAAATTTCTGCAGAGCATTAAATATATTATTATTTAATATTATTTATTAATTATTACAATATATTTTATTAATATAACCTATAATATAGTAATTGTAATGTATTAATATATTTTTGATATTATTGATAATATGCTATTAAATATTAATTATTAATATTATTATAATATATTGAATAAAAAATCTTATTATTGCTGTTGTGAAAAGTCAGTCTATTTCCACATATTACTTAGATTTTTTTCAGTCAGTAATGGGACAATACCCCTCATATTAAATACATCTCATAATGTTGGGAATCTATCATTTTATCTATCTTATAAGAGAAATGAGATACTTCTCACTTGCTTTAGTAAAGTTCCTCAAGGAAAATATTATATAGCCTTAAGGTCAACTGACTAGAAACTTTGATTAAATCTGCAAATTTTTATCATGGGTATTCCTAGGTTGTGGTTTAATTGAATAACTGGTCAGCATGTTTGTGTGATAGAATTCAGAGGAGACATCTTAGAGTTTTTATAACAAGCAGTGAACAAATAATTCAAAATCTTCATTTCTTAATATATACAATTAAATTTTTGAAAAAAATTAATAAATTAATGCCCAAAGAATTATTTAGATGTGTTTTTACAAGTGTGAAACAAGAGATCAGTTTTCTTTCAGCATACTTAACCTGAATAATCTTATAGGCAATCAAACTGATCAAGCATGATCATTGCTTATTTTTTAGTGCAAGGGAAATCTCTCAAACAGACATTCATGGTATTTGGACACTAGCGTACAATTTTCTTTCTCAGCCTTATTGACTTCAATTCATATCCTCCCTTCTATTGCAAATTCTGAATACACCATAAACACTCTGTAGATCTCCATATCCTCGTAGAGATGTAAGAAATAGGGTTGAGTTTATTCTTAATATATGGGGCCAGAAACTGTCTTCTACAGGGTACTTAAGAATAAACCAAACAAAGGAAGTGAAAGACCTTTACCATGACAATTTTGAGACACTAAGTAAAGAAATTTAAAAAGATAAAATATGATGAAAAGACCATACATGCTGCTAGATTGAAATAATTAATATTGTAAACAGCTATGTTATCAAAATATCTATAATTCAGTATAATTTCCCATCAAACTTCAAAACATTTCTCACAAAACTAGAAAAATATTATAGGAATAGAAACACTGAAGACCATGAGTAGTCAAAGGATTTTTTAGAAGAAAGAGTGCTGAGCTTTCATAATATCTGTTCTCACCTATAGAGCCACAGTGACAAATAAAGCCAGACACTGACACACATACAAAAAAATATATGCTATTGTATGTGTAAACAAAATTAATGGCCAAATAATAAATTGCATCAATAATACGCATTGGAAACACAGCTGGTCTCCACCATCTCACAACTTCTGTTCAGAGGGCTTGTTTTTCAGGTACTTCTCTATTTCTCTGGGTAGTAAATGTAAGTTTACTTATAATATGTTAAAGGAAACAATTTCATTTCATTTCATGTTAGATAATTTTGTCCTATCATCATTTCCCCTTATCTAAATAATTATAAATATTCTTTTCTCAATTATTCCATCTTGGTGTGGATTTTGCTTCCTGACATTATGATAATCTGAATATCTTGTCATTTGTTTGTATTTTTATCACTTCAATATACTAAAATCTATATATCATCATAGGTGAAGGTAAAATATTTGATGCTATCAAATCTGAGTACTAAGAGAACTAAGAGTTCAAAGCCTCTTTTAGAGATAGTATCTTGTTTTTCAAAGCATGTCCATTTCATATTCCCCCATGTTGGCTCTTCCTGCTCCATTGAGAACAACTGTACAATACCAAGCCCCAGATAATGTTTTACAACATTGAACTCTGAAGTGTCAATGTGCAAAAGATAGAAATAGACTGAATTTCTGATAACTATGAGCGTCTCTTGTATTTGTGAGCTTCATGTTATGAATACATCATGCTATTAGTAATATATTTTATTACCTTCAGGAAGAGGAATAAATTCTGAACCAATGTATAAATCCCACCTTTCTTCCTGCCGTGTTCCAACCCACCTGACAGTGTTCTTGACTGGCTATTAAAGGAACCTGTGTTCCGTTAGTTTGCTGTTTATTTCTTCTGAGGATAGCTGGAAGCAGAAACAAACAAACGATGTCTGTAGTTCCCTCTGTTGTTTTTTATCTCAAACCTTGAAGCAATTTTAACTAACCACACATCGCTGAAGTGATTTGTATCAAAGAAAACCTATCAAAATTTCTCTTCAGTCTTCTCTCATAACACTGTTCAAGAGTTTATATTCCCCAGTCTCTGGTTTCTAATTCATTTTTATGTTCATTTTGATTCCTTAATCAGGAAGTGAAAAGTGCTTTTCATGCATCTGTATTAGGTAAATAAAAAATACTTTGTTTATAGGAGACATTTTCATTTTCTTAATCCCTTTTGTCTGGCCTTTTTCACACTTCCAAATATAATATTAAGAAAACAAAATCCCATGTTTTCCCTGTTTTGATTTCTCCTCATTAGCTTGATGACTTGGATATTCAATGCTCAATTTTAGTGCTTAATTCTATTTTTAACCAAATAGCCCAGTATGCTTTTCCCCTAATGCATGACTAATAAATAAATGTCCACTCTGAATTCTTCTGTTAGCTTCACATTTATATTTGTATAATAGTAGCTGACTTCTATAGTGACATTTATAAATGGGTGATAAAATGACAACTTTTCATTTCATGACAATGCTTATACTTTGAGGTGGTCTGAGTTAAAATGGCCTATATAGATTCACAGAGAATGTTATTATTGAATGTGTGTCCCTGTTGCTGGGGGAGGGATGGATTTGAGGTTTTAGAAGTTCAAGCCAGGCCCAGTGGATCAGTGTCTTTTCTTGATGTCTTCACTTCCAGATGTAAAACCTTCAGCTCCTTCTGAGATATCATGTGTGCTTACATTTCCCCATGCTTCCTCCTATGACAAGAGTGTAATAAATCTCTGTCCTGTAATTAGAGAATTGAGAGTTTTCGTTCATGAGATTTGTCATGACCATGCTATCACTTTACATCAATAAAAGCCCTATCACAATATTTCTTTAGCACTTTTTGGGCCATGAAACAAGTAAAGATTCTGATTTTAAATTTTCATATTTATAAAATTGGAGAAATTAAGCCAAAGAAATTTAAATATATATGAAAAGGAACAGGCTTAAGAACCTGCAAAGAAGAACAATCAATATGATGGAGACCTTCATTTTTTTTTTAATATAAGGGAAAAGGAATTTCATAGTACCTAATTGTTAGTGTTAGGTGAAAGAGAAGAAACTATTTCAGTTAGGCAACTGCTAGCTTGAAATTACAATCTTAGATAATGGATCTGACCTGAGGCTTTCTCTTGTGGATATTCTTTTGCTTGAAATTCACACACTTCTGATTTGGGAAACTAAGTTCTGCTATACTCCATTAAGTTTTGACTATAAGCTGCTAAGATGAGACAGTGGCAAAATAAGACAACCATGTGTATATTCTTAGTGAGAAATTATAGTGACCTCATTATTAAATCAGCCTACTTTTTACTAACATAAAGAAAAATCAGACCACTACCTGATATAAAGACCCAATGGGAGGTAATATTTAATAAAGTACCAATATTGTGCCTCATTTTTATTATGGTCACAATTAAAACTGAGATCCCATTTCCTAATATTATTGTCATTATGATTACATCTTCGAGATACTATTTGCTACTTTATTATTTGGACATTAGAGTTATAAAGTGAAACAATAGATTGTTTCTTGGTACAGAAAAGGCATTTAATGGTACTCTTTAAAGTTTGAGATTACTCTCATCTCATTAACAAAATTAAATAAAAACAATGGCTTTGAGAATTCTTTGCTCTGTTCTCTCCAGTTTATTTGTACTTATTGAAATTTTTTGTGAAGGAGTATTAAAGTTCAATGGCTTACTTTCCTTTTTCTTTTCAATTGCTAGTAAGTGACCTTTATCATGCTTCTGGATTTGTTACAGTTGGGGAAAATAACATTCAAATTTCCCTTATTTGCATATGCTATTTTTTTCTGGGAAAATGCATTTAGCTTTTTATATGCAGAAATAAAAAAAATTAAAATCAGAGAGATATTATTGGAGTAATGCCAGGGTGGCCCACAGGAATCAGGCAAGATTTGGTATTGAGCACAAAGATTCCAACCCATAACATAAGTCTGCATGATTTGGTATTTAGCATAAGGAGTCCAACTCACAAGTTAAGTCTTGACATCACATGTATACAAGCCTCCCTCTGCATTGAACTTAGTAAACAAGGTATACTTCTTCCCTAAAGGACCTTTAATATGTGGTCCCCAGATAGAATGAAATTAATTACTCGCATCCAGATGTATTTGTTAAGAAACTATTGAGGGACTGGAAGGTTTTCTTCATATATAAATTTGACTGGTAAAATAAAATTTACCTAAGAGTTCAAGGAAGATTCATATACCTAAAATTTTGGATCCTATTCTACCAAAACTCTAGTAATTAGTAATCTTGAGTTATAGAGTGCTCACTTGTTGTGTTAATGATATACATTGCTTTGTCTTTCACAGATAGCTGCCTATCACAGCATGTATGACTAAATGTTTACTAAATTAGTGCAGTTTTCTCCTTTCCTTTTTATGTAAACAAATTCTTCACAAATAGACATATAGGCACACTAAAATATTTTAATGTATGATATCACATTATGCTAAAGAAATATAAGTAAACCATAAATGTTTACCTTGAATAAACTTTGTCATTCATTATAAAAATAGTGACTCATATTTACTTATATGAAAAATTGTAGATATTGTAACTGTAAAATATGAGTGATAAAGATTCATTTTAAAACTGATATTTATTTTTCATATGCATATAGATTAGACACTATCATGCTAATATTTTATTGTGCAAAGTTTTGTCTATATTTTCTATTTTACTATTGAAGTATTAATTTTATTTTAAAAATTATAAAACTACAATGAGAGTAAAATACAGCTGCTTCACTTTTGTTTTCTTACTGATTTGATTATTTGGTTACTATGGAAAATGATATTAAAGAGAGGATGGAAATATGCTAGGCATTTGGTCAACCTGTACACTCTACCATTGTCTCAAGTTCTAACTAAACACCAAACTTACATAGTGTTCAGACTTTTACTCTAATCTTCTTTATAATAAATCCATATATGTTTTAGAAGTTTAAAACTGTGATGTAATTACATAAGTGTAATAATTACCTTTGTATATTTGCTTTTAATAACTAATTCTTTGAAAATTATTTTGTAAAAAGGATGTAGAATATTACTAGTATTTCTAATTGGAAAACTATTACTTTTTTGTTGTGACAATTTTAGCAGGCATGAATTATCATTTGTTGGCTTTCATATTAGAAGCTCAGATCACTGATCTTAAATTTTCTGTTTCTTTTTATTAAAAATCCTGAAACTATACAATGGTAGTAACTGTTTTATAATTCATGTACCAATAAACACTGTGATTTTATGAAAATATTGTAAGTTATAATAAGTAACTTACCAGTTACTTAGAAATACTGTCTGCCCTGTCTGACATATGCTACCCTTTCTCAGTAAATCATTCCAACAAAGGTACTCCATGAACAAAGTTCGTTTAGCCTCTTAATCTGTTCTAGCTATGACTGAAAACACAAAATTTATCATCTTTGCTATAGATTTATATAATGATTAATTTTAATACTAATCTTTGACTCAAATACACATATGTCATATTGTTCACATTTACTTTTCTTCCTTGAAACAGGAAACTCTGACTCATAGCCATAACCATAGCCAGTTAAAAGTCCTTTTTCTTTTAACATTTTAGTTTAGTCTTGCTTTCTTTAGCTTCATGCATCTTGTTCCCATTTATTTTCTTGTCTTTTCATATCTGTCCTCTACCTTTGCAACTTCTTCCTCCCAAATAAGATACTGTAAAATTTAAGAGATTGAAAATGCAAAAAAAAAAAAAAAAAAAAAATCATGGGATCTGTAGTGTGACACCACAAACCTTTTTATCCATATACATTTACGTGCAAGTGTTCATTGCAAAGAGTCATTATTTAGGCTTGAGGCATCTAATTTCCAATATGCTATTTCTGCAGAGCCCTCATTGGGACTCCTATTGGATATCATGTTGTTCTTTTGTGTCCAGACGAAACTACAATTTTGGGTCTGTAGGACTAGCCTTTTACATGCTCTAGAAGATTTTGGATGGGGTTACCTTGGAGGTGGGCCAAATCATAACCCTGCTTCTGGGCCCCAAAATTTCTTTTTCTTACACAGAGAGTCATTAATTTTTACTTATTTACATCAGTACTTTTCTTACTTAAAATATTTTTTTTCACAGGGAGGAAGGAGTTTATTTGGCTCATAATTCCAGGGTACAGTCCATCCATCATTTTGGGGAAGTTAAGACAGGAATTTGAAGCAGGTAACATCATGTCCAGTTAAGAGCAGAGAGAAATAAATACATCAAAACTACCTGCTTCCCATTTTCTACAACCCAGAGGTACACTTGTTAGAGCTCCCACAGTCTTTTGGACTAGAAAAGTCAGGATACCACACATGAGCTTGGAACAGGTCACTAGATCAGATTTTTACCATTACAGGATTGGTCTTCATTTGATAAATGGGAAACCACGAGACAACAAGCAAGCAGGGATGTTTGAACCAACCATAGTTAAAGTGAAGATCCGGGAGTCTACAAAAGAAACCCCAATCACCATTCTTCAGATGAGTCATTCTGGGGCCAGGTGTCATAGCACAGGTCTTTAATCCCAATACTCAGGAAGCAGAGGTAAGTGGATCTCTGGAAGTTCAAAGCCAGCCTGGTCTACAAAGCAATCTTAAGGCTACATGGTGAGGCTCTGTCTCAAAAGCAAACAAACAAAAAAAACAAAACAAAAACATTAATCATAAGAGAAAATTACACCTCGAAACAAAGGCGATAACATGGAAGTTAAGAAAATGCTGCTCTCCAGCCCTTGATGACTGATTGGATTTCCCTTCTCACCTTAAGGTACAGCAAGCTGTCCACCTGGGTTCCTGTCCTCACTTTGGTCCTCTGATTTCACGAACTATCTAGTATCTAGTGTTTCATTTATTTAACAAAAACCATCAAGGATGATGGCTGTCAGGCAGGTCATCCTCTCTGAACACACATTGCTATCCCCATCCCACCTCCAATGCACAGGGCTGCCACACCATGGGTACTGCCTATTCTCTCAAGGCTGTGTAACAAGGTCAGTAGAATCCTACAGTCAGATGCTCCCAGAGGATGGCCCAAAGCAATGGCTCCTCCATTGATGTTGTCCTTGTTGAGGTTTAATCCAAGTTCTTTAGCTATTGCAACAGACACTGCTGCAAAGGCTTCATTGACTTCAAACAGGTCAACATCCTTCAGGGACCAGCCTGCTTTCACAACATCTTGCTTTATGGCTAGAATTGGTCCTGATCCCATAATAGAAGGCTCCACACCAGCTTGTGCCCAGGAAACTATTCTTGGTAAAGGTCTCAGCATTCGACTCTCAGCTTCAGTCTTCTTAATAAGGACCACAGCAGCAGCACCATCGTTTATCCCTGATGCATTAGCTGGGGTGACTCTTCCAGTCCCATCAGTAAGGAAGTAAGGTTTGAGCTTGCCTATGGCTTCCATGTTACTCCCATGGCGAGGAAATTCATCAGTTTTCACTTCAGTAAGACCTTTTCTGGAAGTCACCATCACTGGTACAATCTCCTTGTCAAACTGGCCAGCTTTCTGAGTATGCTCTGCCCTGTTCTGGGACAGAACTGCAACTTTGTCCTGGGCTTCTCTACTCACTTGCCATTTTTTGGCTACATTTTCAGCTGTAATGCCCATGTGATAGTTGTGAAAGGCATCTGTAAGACCATCACAGAGTATGCTGTCAGCCAATGGCATCTCACCCAACTTGACTCCTGTTCTCAGGTGAGTCAAGTGAGGGACCTTGCTCATGTTGTCCATGCCTCCTGCAACCACAATGCTGGAGTCACCTATGGCTATAGACTGGGCTGCAAGGCACACGGCCTTAAGGCCTGAGCCACAGATCATCTGGCAGCTCCATGCTGGAACTGAGTAGGGGATTCCTGCACCCACACTGGTTTGTCGAGAAGGATTCTGCCCACAACCTGCAGCCAAACCGTGTCTAAAAATGACCTCCGACACCTCTTCTAGAGCCACCTTGGCCCTCTGCAGTACTTCCTTGATGACAGTTGTCCCCAGATCGTGGACAGGCACAGTAGACAGGGCACCATTGAAGGAGCCGATGGCGGTCCGCGCCGCGGAGACGATGACCACGGGGTCCTAGCCTGCACTCATCCTGTTGCTTCGCTTCCTGCCAGCTGTCAGCCAGGCGCCTTGTACCTACTTAAAATATTTTTATAAATGAAATCAGTTTGAAGAATATTTAAGCTGTATTTTAATCCAAAAATAATTTTAGTAAATTAGGTATGCATTTTTGCAAACCTCTTCTTATTCTGCTTTCTCTTCTCTTATATCATTCCATTTAACAATTTTGTGTTTCTTAGAAAATGTCTGGAAATGATAATAACACGAGAATCTATACTCACTCTTGTTTGTAATAAATTTTAAGTCTTAAGCAAGAAATTCATTTAGAGAGAGTAACTAAAAATGTAAGAAGTAGACATCATTGCTTAATTGATTCCTTATCATGTGTTAGAGGGAGCAGCTTTAAATAATTAGTATATGATGACAGTAGAGTCAAACTTTCTAATAGAGGGTATCAGTTAGAAGGGAAATATTATGTTCATTAATGACCTAATATAAGATGATTATAAACTTGAATATTTCCAATATTTTCCAATGTTGCCTTAATTATTAGGTATATCTAGCTAGGTATATCTAGATATGACAAATGCATGCTTTTTTGCTGTAATATATACTAGGATAAGTTTCAATGGATATAGACTTTATTCATGTATTAGCAAATGTATTTAAATGATATGACATATTTCATCATTAGAGATGATGGAAATTTTTGTTGCCCTAAATTTTTTGGTATTGCTGATAATTTTACCTATGACAATTATAAACAGAACAATTTATTTTCCTTCGTTTTTTTATTTTAAAAAACCAAAGGAAAGTATCTTTATTCACTGAATAAAAGTGTTTTGAAATTCAAAAAAACCCAAAAGAACCATTAAAGCTGTATAATTCTTACTCATGAATTCCTGTTTCTTTCTTTTTATGCTGTATACTTTATTATTATTATTATTATGAACAAAGAAGTCATACTTTCTATTTTTGTATATCCTTATTCAAGGTCCCTTCCCCCTCCCGCCACATCAGGTCATTCTTTCTTCTCCAAAACTCCCCATTCCCTCTCAATCAACTTTATAATAATATGTGATTATGACTAATAATCAATCCCTTAATTTATTGCTGTTATAGGTCTTTGGCTATTTTTTGCATTGGGTCCTAGATTCATATCATCATTATGTAAACTCTGCTGGTAGCAGCACTCTAAAGACTTTGAGCAATTACAATGTGATAAGATTGAAACAGAATATACAAAATAACTAAATAATGTGATGTTTCAACTTAGTGAAAACTTAAAAAAAATACTTGTTTACTTATTTTAATTCTTGTGTGAGAGAAGAAGAAAAAAGACTTGGTCAGACTTTAGTGAGAATGTGGTTAAGAGGACATCAGCATTTTAGTCCTCACTATTCTACATAATTTTCATTAAAAAAAAATCTTATTTGGCTGATTCATATCAGGCTAGATTAATTTTGAGATTCCAGGAATGGAATTACAGATGCCTACATCTTTCCTATATTAATGTGGGTTATAGGACTTCACAATATCTTTGCATAGTAAAATTTTTTCTTCAATGATAAAAGCATATATTGCCCTTGTCAGTTTATTTAATTAGTGAATTCTCATACAAGAGATATAACAGCACAGCTGAAAGTTCTAGAACAGATAAAAGCAACCTCACCAAGAAGGAGTAAATAATAGGAAATAATCAAACTCAGGGCTGAAATAAATAAATTTGAAACAAAGAGGACAATATAAAGAATCAATAAATCAAGTAGTTGTTTCTTTGAGAACGTCAACAAGGTAGACAAAGCATTATTCAAACTAACCAAAAGTTAGAGAGAGAATATTAAATTTAGCAGGATCATAAATGAAATAACATAACATTACATTGCAGCAGACACTGAGAAAATCTAGAGAATCTTTAGGTCATACTTTAAAATCCTGTACTCTACTAAATTGTAAGGTCTAAAAGAAACAGACAGCTTTCTGGTAGCATTTAACAAATTGATTGATAACAGGAGACTACATTCTAAATATAGTACCAGTAGAACAGACACTAAGAACAAAAATTAATAAATAGGACCTCCTGAACCTGAGAAGATTCTTTATCGCAATGGACATGGTCAATAAGAGAAAACAACAGCCTACAGAATGGGAAAAGATCTTCATCAACCCTAAATATCACAGAGAACTGGTCTCTAAAATATATAGAGAACTCAAAAAACTAGAGAACAAAAAATCAAACAGTCCTATTTAGAGAGCTAAATAGAATTGTCAACAAAAGAACTTCAAATGGCTGAAAGACACTTAAAAAATGCTCAACATTTTTAGCCATCAGAAAAGTTAAAATTAGAACAAATCTGAGATATCATCTTTTACCTGTCCGAATGTTTAAGATCTAAAACATAGGTGACAGCATAGGCTGCAGGGGATGAGGAGCAATGGGAACACTTCTCCATTGTTGATAGGAATGTAAAATTGTACAGCCTATTTGAAAATCAATATTGCAGTTAAATTAGAAAACTGAGAATCAATCTATCCAATGATACATCAATACCACAATTGAACATATACCCAAAGGATGCACATTCTTACCCCAGAAGGCATCAACTCAACTATATTTAAAGAAGCCCTATGTATAATAGCTAGAACCTAGAAGCAACCTAGATGCCCTAAGCTGAAAAATGAATTAAAGAAATTGTGGTACATTTACACAATGGTGCAACACTCAGTAGAAAAAAAAAAAAAAGACATCCTGAAATTTGCTAGCAAATGAATAGATCTGTGGAACATCATACTGAATGAGGTAATACATACCCAGAAATATATGTACTCATTCATAATTGCATTTAGACATAAAACAAAGGATAAGCAAGCTACAACCCACAATGCCCAAGCAGCTAGTTATCAGGAAGAATTATGAGAGACATTCATAGATCCCCTGGGAAGGGGAAATAGACAAGATATCCTGAAAAAATTGGGATCATACAGAGTGAGAGGGCAAGGGGATGTGGGAAGAGAATATGAGATAATGAAAGAATGGAATGGTTGACTAAGGGGTGCAACACAGAGGGAGAATTAAAGAAATAGATGTCTTCATAGAGGGAACCATTTGTGGGTTAGAGAGATACCTGGAGCAAAAGAAAGACCCAACAACCCATGAGATGACACAGGCTAAGCAATAGTAGAGACAGTGTTTAAACTGGCCTTCTTTATAATTAAATGAATGTCCACCAAATTGTTGTTACAGAACCTTTATCCAGCAACTGATGGAGGAAGAAGCAGAGATTCATACCTAAGCAATGAGTTTATCTCCTGATCCAGTTGATGACATGAAGGGGATATTACACACAAAAGGGGATCAGGATCATATTAAGGGGACCCAGAGAGAAGGCTCACTCCTGTTACCAGGAGATCACTGATTTTGAAATGACAGCTGAGGAACCTTCATGGAAGGTATCTAAACCCTCTCAGTGTAGATAATAGTTGTCAAATGGCCTGGGCAGTTTATGGAGCCTCTTGTAGTAGGACCTAAGTTTATTCCTGGTGCATGAAGTGGCTTCTTGGAGCCCATTCCCTGCAGAGGAACACCTTTCTGAGCCTTGATACTGGGGTGAGGGAACAGGTCTTACATTGCCTGTCCAAACTGACTCACTTTGGTAGTTTTTGCCCTCTCTGGGGATGAATGAGGGAATGAGGTAGACAAAGCTGGGGAAGGATTGAAAGAAGGGTAGGAAGGGGGAGCATGTTGAGTATGGTAAAAAATTTTGAATAAAAGATATACCGAAAAAGTCTATCAAACATAGCTATTATAGTGTTACTTAAAATAAACCTTACTGCTGTACATACACAGCAGCAAGAAAAAATGATATACTAAGATTCACAGGCAAATGGATACATTTGGAGAATATTCTCCTAAGTGAGGTCTAACAAATCCAGAAGGATAAGCAAGGGATGTACCCACTCATTTGTGGACTTTAAGCAAAAGAATTCTTATTTCATTGAAAGAGGATGGTGATTAAAATAATTTAAAAGACGCAAACAAACAAACAAACAAAAAGACCTTCTCTTCTTACTATAGAAAGATTGCTTAGCAGGAATTTTTGGTGGCCCTAGTACATCCATGGGCATTAGCTGTGACCCAGGGCTTTCTTCATCTGTAACTGAGCCTAACTTGGCTTGAGGTCCTTTAGATTCTATTTTTGTGTTCCATGAAAGAGACACAAAGAACAGTTATTTTCATTATTTAATATGCCTACATAGGAACAAATAAATATAGCTATTGTTAAATTTGAAGCTGTGTTTATCAAGTTTCTCCCTTTAAGATATTCTCAATGCTGTATCTTTTCAAATAAATTTCAAAACAATGTGTCTTTTATATAGTAATAGATGATGATAAGTAAGTAGTTTTTAAAAAGTTGAATCAAAAACCATGAGATATAGAAGAATTAAATTTATTTTTCTGACTTTTGCTCTATCATGCCAATTAGTAGTTTGTCTACTCTCCCAACTTATCCAATACAAATCTGTCAGTGCATGGCAAGTATTTACCCTAGGACTTATTCATATCAATATTTTTGTTCTCTATATCTAAGAATCATGTTATTTTCTCATTGTGAGTTGATGCTAAGTGCTTATGTGAAACTACACTGCTTTATAACATTAATAAGTAGTAGATAAGGATCTCTACCATTAACCATGTGAAAATTGTATTCAACCTAACACAATAACATTGTCTAATAAATTTATTCTTTCATTCTTGTTTGTATGAGATACTTTGCTCTTTGAAATTACATGACACTTATCTTTAATTTACCTGTTCCAACAAACCCTTTTTTATTTTCTTGCCTTACTTTTTAGTAAGTTATTGAATCTAGTGACTTGTAGACAGCTCAATTATTCAAGGCCTCTCAGAACTGCTTCAGGGGAAAAAAAGAACAATATAAGGGCATATTTTCAGCTAATGGTAGATAAAACTGAGCACCAAAACACTTTAGTCTGATCAGAATTGTATACATCTCAAATATAGCTTATATGACTGATTAGGATTTGGTGTTTCTAAATGGAGCATTTATTTAAAACGACATTTGGGGGAGATCAAATTATAACACCCCATAAATTTTTTTCTTCATTATCAGTTTTTACCACTCCTAAGGTCCTCCTCACTCACCTATGACACCAACACATTTACTCAGCCAATTATGGAGAATTCAGACAAAAAAATACTGATTACCATGCATAAACTAAAATATACATATTCTTTATCTTATAAATGATCACATGCTAATAAATACATGTTTAATTCCATTTGCTGAATTAATATGTTGTTTTATATGCGTGGTGTGGATTGACCCATTTTCTGAGTAAGCGATACCAGACTGTATAGTAGTGAAGAAATCAAGCTGAAATTTGGTATGCATGCTTTTATTATTCTTTGATTCTAATTATGGTTTTAATATAAGCAGATCTCTCAAGTACCTGAGGATGTGACGTCTCTGTTAGATAGATTGTAACTTGAAATTATGAGTTGAAACCAATCCTTTTTCACTTCTGTTTCTTTGTCAGGGTATTTTAATCAGAGCAAAGGTAAAATAACTAAAAGTTAATATTAAAATGTTAACCATATTTTATCTTATATAAAACTTCAAAATATCATAATCAAAACGTAAATGCTATATTATCACCACAATTTTATTCTCTACTTTTTTCACAATTTTTATATAAATTATATATTGACATGCACATTATTATTTTATGTATGGTAGTGTTCTGTTCTTCTGTATGTAAGTGAATAATTACATATATGCATGATACCTGCAGAGGTCCGAAGAGAACATTGTGTTTCCAGAAACTGGAGTTACAGACTGTGTATGTGGCCATTGTGAGTACTGGAAAGCTAACCTGATTCCTGTTCCCATATAGCAAGTGTTCTTAGCTTCTAAGCCATTTCTCTGGCCCAAAACATCTGTTTTATTTATGCGTTTTAGAAAGAAGATAGAGATGCAATATTATTTGCTCATATAGACAGTATGGTGTTTTTTTTTTTTTTTTTACATGGAACATTCTTATCAGACTTTGATGATAGTAGTTTATTTTCCTTGTCTTTTGAAAAAGTGGAGTCCTACCAGCATCCCTAAAGATGCAGAATATAAAAACTGATTTTTATTTTACTTATCAAACGTTAACCTGAATATAAATTTTGATTGTTTAACTTATATATTTAATGTATTGTAATTGTCTATACAGTCTCTTCACTTGATCTGTATTTCATATTTTCTGATTATATTTGGAAGCTTTATATTTGTTTTTATGGGAATTAAACAAACATATATAAACTGGTTACTGTCCATGAACTTATAACATATTTTATATATTTACCTTATGAAAATGTATCACAGATTAATGTAAATTTTACATATTGACAAATAAGCAATAAATTACGTCATTATTTAATAGAAATCATTTTTAATTACAATGCTTATACCTTTCGTACATGTATGTTGACAAATTGGCCATAGTGTACAGGTGATAGTCAGTGTATACAACTTCTTAAAAAGTTGGATCATTAGGAGTGTTATGGGAATAGAAGGCGATAAGAAAGATTGACTAATACTGAAATACATTATGTATGTGCATGAAACATAATTGAATATATCATTATGCATAATTATTTTATGCCCATAAAACGTTTAAAAGCAAGGTAAAATTAAAGACACAGAAAATTGCTATACTAATAATTTCTATGGATAATGCACTTGCAAAAGAAAAGTATCTTATTAGAATAATGGTAGTTCATATATCAAGGAGAAATCTCCTAAAGAGGAAGCACTTCTTTATAAACACATGTGTATTCATATCTACAAATATTTTAGAATACCTGTTACTTTTTCTCTCAAATCTAAATTGTAATAGACCTAAAATGATTTTGTTAAAGGTTATTATTTTACAAAGGTATACTCTATTTCTCCTTGATATAAACATAAGAAATGAGTTTTAAACATATATAAATATGGTTCTTTGTATTTTAAAAAACTGAAAATTAACACTAAGTGGATAGTTTCATGCTGAGCTACACTCATTTGTGATTTTGAACTATGCACATCCTATCAATAATTTCTATATATCTAAGATTTTTATGTTAATATTGATGATGGCTTTATAAATATTGTTTTTATTTTGGTCACATCTTTAGATAGGCTTACTATGATATCATCTAAAAACAAATTCTAAATTCTTGAATACTCAAAACATTATCTAATTCAAAATTTTTTCTTAAATAAAACATTTATCATCATTCATCTATTTGGCTTTTTTTCAGTTGAGTTCAACCTTTAAACTTTTAACATACATTTTTAATAACTATTAGAAATGAGATAAATAAAATAATTCTTTTACTTTTCTTTTAATTTTGATGCTTAAATTCATACCAAAAGAAGGTAACTTCTCAAAACCAGATGTGCTATTGCTGTAAAATTAGTAATAAATAAATAAATAAATAAATTAGTGCACTCTCAAAAAGTACTACAGTTTATTTTTTCTTATTTCAGTATAAAAATCTTTATCTTACAACTAAAAAATATCAATAATTTATTTCACAAGTTAATAAATCTGATTCATATTCTGAATCTGCTATAAATTCACAAGTATAATTTTAATATTTCAACTAAGAAACTTGAATATAGACCTCTGAAATCGAATGTTCATCAAATTTTATATTTCTTCTTTTAGATAATTGAGGATCTTCTGTAATTCTATCATTTACATACCTCTTTTGAGTTATTTTGCCTGGTTGGTTTCTGAGACTGAAAAGATGTCTTTAGCTTCAAGCTTTACACTTACTCGCGTGTATCTCTGTTTTTCTCTGAGTTAACTCTATTTTAAAGTACAGAAACAAGAATTATAACTTTTATCATCCAGTCAAATGGTGATATTTCATTTTATATACTTTCAGCCTACAGAGATTTAAGAAAATTGAAATTTATAATCCCCATATATCTTGTCAGACCTCCATGGTTATAAGTTGAATTTCAGCAACAACAGAAATTCTACAAACTCATAGAAATTGAACAACTCTCTACTGAATTACTACTGGGCCAAGGTAGAAATAAAGAAAAAAAATTAAAGACTTTCTAGAATTCAATGAAAATAATTGCACAACATGCCCAATTTTATAGGACAGAGTGAAAGCCATTCTGAGAGGCAATTTTAAAGCACTAAGTGCCTTTCTAAAAAAATTAGGGACCTCCCCAACCAGCAATTTAACAGCATATCTGAGAGATCTAGAACAAAGCAAAATAGGTACACCCAAGAGAAATAAAAGGGAAGAAATAAACTGGGGGCTGAAATCAATAAAACAAATACAAAGAGAGCAATACAATGAATCAATAAAACAAAGAGTTGATTCTTAAAGAAATGCAAGATAGATAAACCCTTACCTAAACAAACTAAAGGACATATAAAAATATTCAAATTAACAAAATCAAAAATAAAAAGTGGGAGAAAACAAAAGACACTGGGGAAATCCACATAATCATGAAGTCATATTCTAAATATATGCATATTATAAAACTGAAAACTGTAAAAGAAAGACATTTTTATATATATGCATATATATATATATCTCAAACCACAATTAAATCAAGATCAAATGAATAATTTAAATAGACCTATATTCCTGTAGTAAGCAATCTATCATTAGTAATCTCTCAACCAAAAAAACAAAAACAACAAGAACAAAAATAAAAAACAGCCAGGGATAGATGATTTCAGCACAGAATTATTTCAGACATTTAAAGTTATATTTAATTTTGCAAATAATTTTTATTTTCTGTATTTTATTTTACATTTTTTATTTATAAAGTTTTTTTTCATGTATAACACTCCTTGTCCTTCCTTCCCTCCTCCCAGTCCCTATAAGACCCTCTCCACAGCATCCCCCCAGTCAGATGCCACCATCCCTTACCCAAGTAGGGTTAAGGGTTCCTAAGATGGGTCAGATCAGTCTAGCATATCCATTTGTGGTAGGTCTGAGTCCTTCATCCCAGTATTAATACTAGGTTAGGTGTTCCTCTGTAGGGAATGGGCTCCCACATGCCAGTTCATACACAAGAACATAGTCTAATCTTACTCTGAGAGGTTCTGCATACTACCTATGCTAATCCACAATCATCCATCTTTGGAATGTTTACTCCTTTTTCTGATGGTTCTCCAGTGTGTGTTAAGATTCAGTGAGCTCCCAGGAGCACTGGCCAATCATTTCTGTGGGACTCCTCCTCATAATCCCTCTCCATTTGCTCATATAGACTTTCTTCTCTCTCTTTGGCTGAAACAGGAGCTCCACAAGGTACTTAGCAATGGATCTTTGCTTCTGCCTCTATAAATTGGTGTATGTAGACTATTTTTTTGTCCATACAGCAATGTTTATCCCAGATTTTTTTTTCTCACACAAAACCAAAAGACAGAGATTGTACCCTAAGGGGTTACTAGAAAGCATTTCTTTTTATTCATTTTTTAAATTCTTTTCTTTTTTATTATGTATAAAGTCTCATTTTTTATCCATATATCCCCTTGTTCAAACTCCCTTGCACCTCCACCCTCCAAGCCACTCTCTCTTCTCCGAATCTCCTTATCTTCTCTCTAGCAAGGGCAGGAGGTCCCAAGATCCCTAGGTGGCTTAGTTCAGCATCCACTCCAGGCAAATCACCTTCCTCATCCCAACATTAAGACTGGGTCAGGTGTTCTTTTGAAGAGAATGGGCTCCAAGGTGTCTGTCCAAGGTGCTTCAGATCCATGCTATTCAGTGGTTGTGGTTTGCAGCTTAGAATATTTTGCTTTTTTGTTTAAATGAGTTCTCTCGAGAACACTAAGGAGTTCTTTCTATTCTTTTTTTTCTTTTTTATTATGAAAAAAATCACATTTTCTATTTGTGTATAACCTTATTCAAGGTCCCTTCCCCCTCCCAATCTCTATTCTCCACAACTTTCCATCTCTACCCCAGCATGGGCAGGAGGTCCCAAGGTCCCAAGGTCCCAATATTGCTCAGTTTAGCCCCCACTCCTGGTAAATCCAGTTCCTCCACCAATGTCAAGACTGAGTCAGTTGTTCGAGGGGGAATGGGATCCAAGATATTTCAGATCCCAAGCTGTTCAGTGGTTATGGTTTGCAGCTTTGCTTTTTTCCTTTTTGTTTAGAGTCCAGTAATGAGTGAATACATCCCCTGCTTATCTTTCTGGGTTTGTGATACCTCTCTCAGGAGGATATTCTCCAAATCCATACATTTGCCTGCAAATTTTAGGGTACCATTTTTGTTACTGCTGAGTAGTACTCTATTGTGTACATGTACCACAGTTTGACATAATCCATTCTTCACTTGAGGGGCATCTAGGTTGTTTCAAGGTTCTTGCTATTATGAATACTGATGCTATGAACATAGTTGAGCTAATGCAATTGGAGTGCCACTGTACAAATTTAGGGTATACACCCAGAAGTGATATTTCTGGATCCTTGGGGAGATTGATTCCCAGTTTTCTGAGAAACCGACAAATTGCATTCCAGAGTGGCTGAACAAGCTTACACTCCCACCAACAATGGAGGAGTGTTCTCCTTGCTCCTCAACCTCTCCAGCGTAGGCTGTCATCTGTGTCTTTTATCTTAGCCACTGGTGTTATATTTATGAAGTGTTCGCCTGTGCCAATTCATATAAGTGTATTTCCCACTCTCTTTTCTATCAAGATCAAAGTGGCTGGGTTTATGTTGAGGTCTTTGAACCATTTGGATTTGAGTTTTGTGCAGGGTGACAGACTTGGATCTACTTGCATTTTCTACACACTACCATCATATTCCATTGATCCACAAGTCTATTTTTATGCCAGTACTAGGCTGTTTTTATTACTGGAGCTCTATAGTATAACTTCAAGTCAAGGAAGGTGATGACTTCTGATGTTCTTTTGTTTTGGCGATCTTGGCTTTCCTGTTATTCCAAATGAAATTGAGTATTGTTCTTTCAAGGTCCAAAAAATATTGTGTTGGGATTTTGATGGGCAGTGCATTGAATCTGTAGATTGCTTTAGGTAGAATTGCCATTTTTACTATGTTGATCCTACCAATCCAAGAACATGGGAGAGCTTTCCATTTTCTGATATCCTCTTCAATTTCTTTCTTCAATGATTTAAATTTTTTGTCAAATAGGTCTGTTACTTCTTTGATCATATTTACTCCAAAGTATTTAATACTATTTGCAGATATTATAAAGGGTGATGTTTCCCTTATTTCTTTTTTAGCCCTTTTATGTTTACTGTATAGAAGGGCTACTGATTTCTTTGAGTTAATTTTGTGTCCTCTACATTGCTGAAGGTGTTTATCAGCTCTAGAAGTTCCCTGGTAGAATTTCATGGGTCACTTATGTATACAATCATATCATCTGCAAATAGAGATAGTTTTACTTCTTTTCCAATTTACATTCCCTTAATCTCCTTTTGTTCTCTTATTGCTTTAGCTAAAACTTTGAGAACTATGTTCAATAAATTAGGGAAGAGAGATTTTCCCCAAGGACCCAGCAATACCACTTCTGGGTGTTTACCCTAAAGATGCACAGTCATACTCCAAAGGCATTAGCTCAACTATGCTCATAGCAGCATTATTTGTAATTGCAAGAAACTGGAAACAACCTAGATGTCCCTCAACTGAAGAATGGATTAACAAACTGTAGTACATTTACACAATGATGTACTACTCAACTGTAAGAAAAAATGATATCCTTCTCAAGTCAGGTTAGGCTCAGCTACAAATGAAGAAAGCACAGACAGTCACAGTTAATGCTCATTGATGCTCTATGGCCCCCACAAATTTAACTTAGTTTATTCATGTTTTAACTTAGCAAATATATTTAACATAAATTTATTGGTGAATAATATTTCATTGCACAGATTTATCAGTTATTTATTTCAGCTCACCTTCTTAATTTCTGTTAGAGTTAATTATACAGGCATGTCTCAGGAATGGCAGACTGGTCAGTTTTCTATGAGACCTTCAAAGTCATAATATATAGGAACTGCTCCACTTTTATGATCTCCTTAGTGAGGCAGAACTCCCAACTAATATATACGCAGGACAGAGAATGTTTGATCCACTTTCAAATACTAAAATTAAGGCTAAGAGTCAGGTATGATGGTATATATCTAAGACCCAAGCACTTAAGAGTTTCAAAAGGAAGAATGTAAGTTTGGGAAAGCTTGGGCAAATTAAGGTTCAGAGATTAATCTGCCCATAGATAGATGTCCAGCAAACTTATGCAGAATTAGGTCAATACTTCCAGGAGCTCTGATTCACCATATTACTATTAAAAGACAAGCAGGTGAAAGGTGTAACTAGCTAGAAGGTTGGAGTGTAACCTAAAGACTAATTTTTGAAGTATTTGATCTATCAGAGAACATAGAAAATATTTTGAAAATGGTCTTACATCAAGATCATCACAGATGGTCTTTAGGAGGTATTCAGGAGAAAGTGATGAGTTAAAGATATGAGATGGAATTCTGGTAGCCCTGGAATTATTTCAGCACAATGTAGGATAGAGCCAATGTTAGCATATACCACATTTCTTGACACAATCTTCATATCCAAAAATGAATTATTGAGTAACACTGGTAATATTTGTCACAGTGAAAATGTCATCTTCTGTAGTAAGATAGGCCCATAGGGCCAAGGCATGCATATAAAGTACTTTCTTATGAGCCAGCCTATAGTCTGCCTGAAGGCCTAGCAATAGGAGCTGCCCAGAATTCCTGGTTGTGCAGAATCTGCCTATCAATAGATATTTTCAGATCTCTTGATTGTGCCCAGCCAATGAGGGGCAACTATGTACAGTTATCAGATTGGGACAGAACCTGGGTGCTGGGTCCTCCCCATTGTTGAATAAATGAATTAGTCTTCTGTTGTTTAATTGACTCTTTGGGTCTGTGTCAGTAGCCTTTTGTATTCTCACCCCCTTTCCCCAGAGAAATTTTAGGACCTAGCAACAATCTTCCAGTTTTACTTTTTGCATACTTTTATCTTAAATGGGTATTATATTTTTCTTTCATGTTTCTTTTTTCATAAAGACAAGCACATTCCCCACCCTTTTCTTTAGTGTGTCCTTTTAGATTGTTGTATCCTTAAACTAAAAACTAATTGGTCATGTATCGCGGTAAAAACCCGCCGTGAGATATGTTTTAGATGGGGTTTATTTTGTGAAAATCACTTACAAAACACAGACGGTTTTAAGAGAAAAATGAAGGGATAAGGTTGCAGTGCACTGGAGCATTTCTAAGGAAAACTCCTCATCCCCACGTCACACGTCTGAACTCCTGTGCTGCTGGCCCAAACTGCACGCCCCGGAAGCTGCTTCATCCGTCCAAAAACCCGCATAACTGGTCGGGAACTCTCAAGAGAGAATGCCGGCTTCCTGTCCTGGTCCTCTCCCTCGGAGGTCTTCTTCTGGAAACCTTTCCAGTTAACCACACCCTGCTCATCTCCAGTCCTCTGACATGAACGTTTATATGTGTAGTTTCTGATTTCCCACTACATCTCCCATTTTGTCTACATAGGAAGGTTCTAAACAAGATATAAAACTACATACTATAGAGATCATCATAAGGCAGTGTCTGGGAAAGAGAAAGGTACTAACATAAGTGAGGTCAAACTACTGCTAACAAACAACAACTATAAAGTACAATTTAATATCTAAAATGTTGATACAATAAAATGCACAGGGATTGCTTTAAGGCTGTTTATCTTAAAAAATAGAGTTCTAACACTTGAGTGTCTTTGCTGAAATGTGAAGTAATAACAACCTCAACTATCTAATCTTCAACACCGTCAAGACCTGAGAAGGAAAATATATACCTAAAGTTGGAAGCATGAAGTAACTTCCAGAATTTAGGAGAAGACAATGACAGTTAACTACCTGGACAGTCATCCACCACTTCTCTGTATAACGGGAGCATCCATCCATGTGGCTACTGGCCTATGATATCTGACAAGCCTCCATAGAAGCAGGGTATTTTTTGGTAGGACCGTCTTATTCTGGCTAGGCAGGCTTTGGCAGTCTCTATCCCTCATCCTGCAGGTCCATTTCGGACAGTGAGCACGCTGACAGCAGTGAAGGCAAGTGCAGTCCTTTGCCCCTCAGGCCATTATTCGCCAAACTAGACAATCTCTTTGCAAGATGTCTGTGATGCTCAACACCACCTTGAGAAAGGAATGGTGATGCCAGGAGTTGTCATGTCTCTCAAGGCCAAATTTGAGATAACAAAATCTTGAATGCCATATTCTCTCGGTCTATGAAGTGGTTGAAGGTGCCTATCTATTTGGTATATTCTGACATGTTTCTGAAAAGCCTGAGTTTCCTGACTGTTAGGTGATAAATCTGAGTTACCATAATCTGCAATCCCAATCGACCAAGAAAGTAAGACTAACATTGTAAAAATAGGCATTCCAAAATGAGTGTACAGCTCCTACAAATAATTTCAAGTATAACAATCTTAGGAAAATTGACCAAAATGCACATTTTGTATCAAATGACAACAATATCCTAACTATATATCATTATATATAAAAATATTTCTAAACAGATTTATATAAAACAACTCGTGTGTATAGTACAACAAATGTCATGATTATCATAAATAATTAGAAGTAGAAATTGCATTATGGAAATGCCAATGCACTTAATACACATCAATGTGAAAAATATTTTAGACAGAGGTAGACACGTGCAAAATAGGGCAATTATACATTCAACTTTGCATCAATATATATTATCCCAATCAGACATATAGATTAATTTCCCATTTGTGTCAATATACAAACATTCGTACCATGTTCAACTTTGTATCAATATACATATTATCTAAATCAAACATATAAATTGATTTCCCATTTGTATCAATATACAAACATTTGTACCATGTCAATTCATTTTTCATTCATCCTTTGGTTAATAGTTGTTTGCAAGTATAATGATCTCCTATCTGTTCCCTTTTCTTTCTCTCTCTCTCTCTCTCTCCTTTTTTTTTTATAATATCATTCTATCGTCTACCCAAGATTAACTTATAACTATTGTACCAAAATGATAATTGACCATAACCCTCCCTTGGATGACCAACTTATCTGAAAAGGGATGTAGTTCTCTCATTATGTTGCTTCATGCTGGTCTGTGGGTGACGGTATCTCTGTGGGGTCCTGTAAACTAAACAATGGTTAAGTTCTAATGAAGTAACTGTAAACATATATATATATATAACCATTCCATAAATGTCTTTAATCATTCTCATTATTCTGAGTGAGTCCATCTGAAATATTTACTAAAGATATGATAAGAAACTATCTTACGACTGTCCTGATTGGTCTATACCTCAAAAGTGATCACCGAGTGACATACAGCAGGTTACTTCTTACTCTGTCTCAATGGTTTTTTGTTTGTTTGTTTGCTTTTTCTTTTATTTTCAGTGGGGACCCCATCTTCCTTCTGGATGCCTTGTAGAGTGCTGGTAGGAGAAATTGTTTTTAATAGTGAAGGATCCAATGGATTTTATCAACTGAAGATATTGAACCATCAGAAAGTATTGTGTACAGAAAAGATTTCTAAAGTAAGAGAGTAAAAAATGCAGAAAGGAATAAGATTTAAAATTTAAAATAAAAGTGAGATAAGATTGGTCCCTATATATCTCATCTATTTTCTGTCCCACTTCAGGTGGCTTTTCTGACGTGAGACAGAGTTTTTAAAGTTTTATTTACCAATATGCTTGGGTTTAGAGAGGGAGAAAGCCATTTGCTCTACCTCCAAAGCCAGCCTTTTTTGTTACCAAACCAGGACCTCTTTTATATACATAAATACATAATCATTAGATATAGTTGTACAGTTGTGAGAATAGAGAAATTACCCTTAGTGCCTGTCAGTGTCAGGTGTCCTTGTAATCCTCTGTAGTCCTTTTAATGTTTCAAAAGTCTGAGCATTCAGCATTCTTTTAGCTTTGTGAAGAGGGTTGTATCCATTCTTCTGTAAAAACAAAATTAAGACCCTGCCCCACCTTAATTAAGTGAATGTTCCTTACCACATATCCAATTGTCTTATCGGCACACGAGCCATTACTCCTCCTCAGGAGGGTTCTCTTTTTCGATCCGGTTCTTTATCAATCTCATTGGTACCCATATTTTCTCTTTTCCTGTGGAAACAAAAGCAAAACCCCTACCCCAACGAAGCACATGCCCTGGCTTCCATTCTGAAGTTAGTACATCCTTAAAATAAACAGGTTGATTCAACTCAGAAGTTCCTTCTATTATCTAGTGTTTCTCTGCAGCTGAAGTCCCTTTCTCATCAGCATTAAGAAAGTTTAATGTCAACAAAGCACTATGTAATCTCTCCCTAGGTTTTTTCATACCACCTTTCTGTTTATGAAGCATCTCTTTCAAGGTGCTATGGAATCTTTCCACAACCGCTTGTCTCGTGGGGTTGTGTGGTATCCCAGTAACATGCTTTATCTCATAATATCCAAAGATCTGCTTCATTTTCTGGGAAACATATGCTGGAGCATTGTCAGTCTTAATTTGATCAGGAATTCCCAATTTGGCCATGGCTTCCAGAAGATGAGTGAGTACTGCATTAGCATTCTCAGAACTCAGGGCGGTAGCCCACTGAATTCCGGAGTAAGTGTCAATGGTGTGATGAACATATTTCATCTTACCAAATTCTGGGAAATGAAACACGTCCATCTGCCAAATCTCATTGCTCCTAGTACCCTTAGGATTACTCCCAGCGGGCAAGGATGGTTGATTGTAAAGGGAACACTTGTCACACTTGCACAAAATTTCCTTGGCTTGATACCAAGTGATGGGAAAACTCTTCCTTAATCCCTTGCTATTGACATGATGCTTCTTGTGAAATTCTGAGGCTTCTACCACATTCCCTATCAATAACTGATCAATCTCATCATTTCCCTGTGCTAAAGGGCTAGGAAGGCCTGAATGAGCCCTGATGTGTGTTATATACATAGGATGTGTTCTATTTCTGATGATATCCTGTAGCTGTACAAACAAAAAGGTTAATTCTGTATCATCAGGAATAAAGTCAGCAGTTTCAATATGAAATAAAACTCCTTCTGCATAATGAAAGTTGGTTATCAGGTTAAGAGGTCCAGGAAAATCCAATAACACCATAATAATGGCATACAGTTCTGCTTTCTGAACAGAATCATAAGGACTCTGTGTCACCTTACTGAAGTTTTCTGATTTATAACCAGCCTTTCCTGTTTTATTTGGATCAGTAAAAAATGTAGGAACTCCAGAAATAGGTTTATCCTGTACCACACAGGGGAAAATCCAATTAGACTTCTTTATAAATTGAATCCTTTTACTTTGGGGATATTTATTATTAATCACCCCCAGAAACCCACTACAGGCCTTTTGCCAAGATTCATTGTCTGCCCATAATCGATCAATTTCCTCATTGGTCAAAGGTACAACAATTTTTGTCGGATCCTTTACAGTCAGTTGTTGAAGCCTGAATTTTCCTTTGAAAATCAAATCTGAAATCTTTTCAATGTATGTTTTTAGTTTTTTACTTGGTCTATGTGGCAGAAATATCCATTCTAGTATAATATTTTCCCTTTGCATTATGACTCCTGTAGGGGAATATTCAGAAGGCAAAATAACCAGGATGCAGTCAAGGTCTGGGTCTATACGGTTAACATGTGCTTCTTGTAATCTCTTTTCCACCAATGCTAATTTTTTCTCAGCTTCAGCAGAGAATTCCCTGGGAATATTCAGATCCTTATTTCCATCTAAAGTTTTGAACAAATGAACCAGTTCATAGCTTTTAATACCAATAACCAGACGTATGTGGGCTATATCCCCCAATAGCTTCTGGAAATCATTAAGTGTCTTTAATCGGTCCCTCTTAAGTTGTACCTTCTGAGGTCTAATTGTTTGCAAGCCTATTTTATATCCCAAATAATTGATAGAATACCCTCTTTGTATCTTTTCAGGGGTAATGTGAAGTCCCCAATCAGGCAACACCTTCTTCAAGTCCTAAAACAGTCTTTCTAAGGTGTTTATGTGTGGGTCCACTAACAATATATTATCCATATAATGATAAATGATAGATTGTGGGAATTGTTTGTGTATCACTTCCAATGGCTGTTGGACAAAATATTGGCATAGGGTGGGGCTATTCAACATCCCTTGTGGAAGGACCCTCCATTGGTACCTTTTTACCGGGTATGAATTATTAAAATTAGGTATAGTGAAAGCAAATTTCTCCCTGTCTTGTTCCTGTAGAGGTATTGTAAAAAAACAGTCCTTCAGATCAATAACTATTATAGGCCATCCCTTAGGTAGCAAAGAAGATAAAGGTGTACCAGATTGAAAGGTGCCCATGGGCTGAATCACCTTATTAATTGCTCCTGAATCTGTCACCATTCTCCATTTCCCGGACTTCTTCTTGACCACAAATACAGGGGAATTCCAAGAGCTGGTCGATTCTTCAATATGTTGCACTTGTAACTGTTCCTGCACGAATTGTTCTAGGGCTAGCAATTTCTCCTCTGTCAAAGGCCATTGTTGAACCCAAATAGGATTGTCTGTCAACAACTTCAAAGGCAGGGCTGTTAGTGTCTTAGGGGTGCTTGCAGTTTTTAGACTGCGTCTTTGTGCCACCTGAATGACTGATGGCTGTTTTAGGTAGCCTCTTGAGGTAGTACTTTTAAGGCCATGATTAGTTCTTTGGCTAGTATTTAGGCCTGGAGGAATCTTAATTTGAGTGTTCCATTGTCGAGGGAGATCACGACCCTATAAGTTCACTGCTATGTTTGCCGTGTATGGCTTCAATCTGCCTTGCTGTCCTTCTGGTCCTATGCATTCTAGCCATCTCACACTCTGTTTTACGTGAGACAATGTCCCAATACCTAAAAATTGAACATCCACCTCCTTCAGAGGCCATCTGGGGTGCCAGGCCTGCTGAGTTATGATCGAAACATCAGCCCTCATGTCGACTAAGCCCTGCATAAAAATATTGTCTATTCTTATTGTCAACTTTGGTCTTTGTTCATTTATGGAGGTCTGCCAAAATACGTGTTTTATTGGTTTGCTGGATACCATCAATTTCTCTTGTAAGGGCAATCTATTGTCTATGGTTACATGATCTACTGTTTCAGGCTTAGGATTTGTTACTCGTTTTGAGGACACTGCTCTTCCACGGTGACTGGATATGACTGAACCCTTTTAGGCTTGGAGGTCTGATTCTTGGGGGCTTCCCGGGGGAAGCCCGGAGTTATGTTTCCCGATGGTAAAAGTTTACCATCTTTGTCTCTTATAGATCTACATTCATTCATCCAATGTCTGCCTTTGTTACATCTCCTACATAGTCCAGGAGGTAGTGGCTTTCTGTTTAAGTCACTCCTGTGATTGGAAAAGTTCCCATGTATGCTTTGTGTACAATTTCTCTTTATATGGCCTGGCCTACCACAATTGAAGCAAATAATGCCTTGATTTCTCATCTTAGCATTAGCAATGGCTTGACCTACCCAATTCTCTTCACCAGCGTGTAGATATTCAGCATTAAGTGCAAATTGAATCCATTCGTCTATGGGTGCACCCCTGATCTTTAATGGCATGATCAATTTTTTACATGTCATATTAGCATTATCAAAGGCCAAAGAGAGTATCAATTGTTTCCTAACTTCTGAATCCGACACTGCTCTATTTACAGCCTGAGTCAACCTCTGTAAAAAGTCTGTATAAGGCTCCGTTGGACCTTGCTTAATCTGGGTATATGACTCAATTCTCTGTCCTGGGTCCAAAACCTTTTCCCAAGCATTTAAGGCGGCAGTACAGCACAGCAACAGAGCATGGTCATTATAAATAGCCTGAACTGATAAATCAGCAAACTGGCCTTCCCCAAGGATTTGGTCCTTGGAGAAGGTAATATTCCCAGTTTTATCTCGAGATTCCAAGGCTTTAGCCTCTTCTCTAAACAAATTCCTCCACTGGAAGTTTTGGACATCGTTCAACACTGTGGTCGCCAAATTCTTCCAGTCATCAGGAATTACTCGATTCTGTGCTGACTAAGAGTTCAAGTATTGCCTCACAAAAGATGATTGTACACCATAGTTCACTATGGCTTCCTTTATTGATTTTAAATCCTTCATGAGTATAGGTTCATAATTGTATCCCATATTGTCAGAAGCCCTTCCACGTGGTTGTGGTCTTTTGGCCTCTGCCACAACTGGGAATAGAGTTGGAGGGATGGGGGTAGTCCCCTCATGGTAGCCACTCTAGGTAAAGAACCATCCCTGCAGTAGCACCGTTTAAGAGGGGGCTCTGTGGGTGTTGCCTCCAAATCCTTTTCTAAAATCTCCAAGCAAGTCTCATGATCTTGCAACCTAGTGGTAATGGTCTTTCCCAGTGTTTTAAAGTCCTCTATAATTGACCTCTCCAACAATTTCATAGAATTGAAAATCCTCTCAGTCTCCACACCTACCCTTTCTACTATGTTCTGTTCAAATTTCCTAGAGTTTTCATCCATTATCCTAAAATTCTCATCCATTTTTTTAATTTTTCATCTAATTTCCTAAAATTTTCATCAATTTGAGCTCTGTGTTCCTCTCTAACAAAATTTTCATTCATTTTTTTAAGTTTTTCATCCAATTTTCTAAAATTATCATCAATATGAGCTCTAACTTCCTCTCTGATCAAAGTAGACCTCTCTTCTATGGAAACGTTGATTTTCTGGAGTGTCTTAATACGTTCATCCATGCAGACATCTTAGCCTCATACTCTCTATGTTGAGATCCCTTAAAATAGGTAGTTATGAAGTATATTATCACACAAAAAACAAAAGGACTGCTGAGTTGAGATAACCTCCAAATGCATAATCCTGAAAATAATCCTCTATCACCATTGTGAAAAAGTGAGTAAAATTCTGAACATTTATATGGTAAAATATTGTAGAAAGGAAAAAAATATGTAGAAAAGGAAGAAAAAAATATACTCAGATGTAATGAGAACTTATGGCCAGCAGATGTCGTAGTTACTATCAGCAGTGGCAGCAATGGTGTGTGAAACGAGGTGGTGATTCACCTGGGAGTGTCTTTGTTAGATCTTTCAACAAATCCTACGAGGTGTGCACCACCAGGACTGGTCAATCCGTTTCTCAGGAGGTCTGCCACATGCAGATTCGTTCCTGGTTGCGTAGAGGAGGCTCGTGCACAGCTGGTAACCAAAGCAGTTCAGACTGGCTCCGTTGGTGGGTGAGGAACCCGGTGGGTTTGTGGAATTTGCCCCGTGTTCAGGCGTCAATTATTACGGTAAAAACCCACCATGAGATATGTTTTAGATGGGGTTTATTTTGTGAAAATCACTTACAAAACACAGATGGTTTTAAGAGAAAAATGAAGGGATAAGGTTGCAGTGCGCTGGAGCGTTTCTAAGGAAAACTCCTCATCCCCATGTCACATCTCCGAACTCCTGTGCTGCTGGCCCGAACTGCATGCCCAGGAAGCTGCTTCATCCATCTGAAAACCCATGTAACTGGTCGGAAACTCTCGCGAGAGAATGCCGGCTTCCTGTCCTGGTCCTCTCCCTTGGAGGTCTACTTCTGGAATCCTTTCCAGTTAACCATACCATGCTCGTCTCCAGTTCTCTGACGAGATTGTTTACATGTGTAGTTCCTGATTTCCCACTACAGTCATGAACTATTGTTTGTATAACATTGTATTAAACTTAATAAATTTTTGTTTTTAGGATTTATGCACATATCATTCAAGAGCAGAACCTCACTCAAGATAAGAACTTGTAGGGTGTTTTTTGTTACTTTCTTTGTTGCACATAGTGTGTGTGTGTGTGTGTGTGTGTGTGTGTGTGTGTGTGTGTGGTCAATACTCTTTTCTGATTTTGACACCAGGGTCATGGTAACCTAAGGTCAATGTGTTACATATCTATTTTTTTCTAATTATTTTTTATAAAACATCATTTTTTCCCATTTATCCTCCTGCTTACCCATCCTTCATACTTCCCAATCCCTTCCAGTCTACCTTCACCCTCCCCCAGACAATCCTTCCATCCCCTCTGCCAAAATGGCAGGAAGTCACAAGGTAGACCAACTCAGCATGACATATCCACTCCAGGCAGGTTCAGTTTCCTCATCCCAATAAAACTGGGTTAAACACTCTTCTGCAGAGAATAGATTGCAATGTGCTAGTCCCATACAGGAACGCAGTCAGATCCCACCCCTTGAGGCTCCATATACTGCTCATGCCATTTGACAGTTTCTTATCCTTGGAGGGCCAAGCTCTTTTTCTTATGGTTTCCAAGGGGCTGTTCTTGATTCAATGGATTCCACAGAGCTCCAGCCAGTCAACTCTTTGGGACTCCTCCTATCCCCTCGCTCACAAACACTCTTCTCTCCCACTCTCCAGCTGGATGGGGAGCTTGGCCCAGTGCTCAGCCATGGGTCTCTCCCTCCACCTTCAATCATTGTTAGGTATAGTTTCTATGATGACACTTAGGGTGATTATTCATTTGATTATATGGGAGGTCTTGTGTAGGCACTGTTGGCTATGTGCCAATGGGTTTTGGCTTTCTAGTTGTCATGGAGATCACTTGCAAATAATTTTTTTCTAACATGATCTTGTAACACTACCCATTTAATCTATCACAGAATATGTTCAAAGCCTTTACTTCTACTTTGGAGCATAGGTTTGGAGTTACTTCAGTGGATTCCACACTTACATTGCAAGCATTTGGACAAGAATGTACAAACCCAGAACACACAAAGAACAGGCAGGCATAGCAGTCACTTGCACTCTTCACACTCAAAAGACAGGGACAGCAGATTCCCCAGGCATGCAAGCTAGCTTGTCTAGAATTGTAAGGAGCTCTGGGTGGACTGAAAGAATGTGCTTCAACAAATAAAGTAGAATGTGATCTACAAAGTCCCTTGTTAACTTCCGGCATCCATATGCACAAACATATATGAATGTATGATCTTCCAGTATGCATGCATGTTGCTCATTTTTGGATTGTAAGGAAAGAGACAATACAAAGAAAACACAAGCAAAAAATGGAAGAGATGAACAAATCCTGGAAAGAAAAATCAAGAAAAGGAAAACCAAAAAAAAAAAAAAAAAAAAAAAAAATTACAAAAAAAAAAAAAAAAAAAAAAAAAAAAAAAAAAAAAAAAAAAAAAAAAAAAAAAAAAAAAAAAAAAAAAAAAAAAAAAAAAAAAAAAAAAAAGAAACTTTCCAGGAACTTACAAGTGAAATAGAAGCAATAAAAATGGCACAACACTCCTTTATGATAAAAGTCCTGGAGACATCAGGAATACAGGGAAAATATCTAAATATAATAAAGTCGATGTCTAAGAAGCCAACAAACAACATCAAACTAAATGGAAAAATACTCAAAGCAATCCTACTAAATCCTACTAAAATCAGGAACTAGACAAGGATGTTCTCTCTCCCCTTATCTATTCAATACATTTATCAAAACTTTAGCTAAAGCAATAAGAACGAAAGGAGATTAAAGGGATACAAATTGGAAAGGAAGAGGTCAAAATATCTCTATTTGCAGATGACATAAGTGAACCACAAAATTCTACCAGAGAAGACATTCAGCAATGTAGCAGGATACAAAATTAACTCAAAGAAACCCGTAGCCCTCCTATACACTAAAGATAAAAATAAAAGGGGTGAAAAAGAAATAAGGGAAGCATCACCTTTTATAATAGCTGCAAATAGTATTAAATACCTTGGTGTAATTATAACTAATGATGTAACAGATCTGGTTGACAAAAACTTTAAATCGCTGAAAAAAAAATTGAAGGGGATATCAGAAAATGGAAAGATCTCCTATATTCCTGGATGGGTAGGATCGACATAGTAAAAATGGCAATCTTACCAAAAGCAATCTACAGATTCAATGCACTGCCCATGAAAATCCCAACACAATATTTTTTGGGCCTTCAAAGAACAATACTCAATTTCATTTGGAATAACAGGAAAGCCAGGATTGCCAAAACAATTTTGCTCAACAAAAGAACCTCAGGAGGCTTCACCATCCCAGACTTCATGTTATACTATAGAGCTACAGTAATAAAAACAACCTGGTATTTATTAGAAGTATTTTGTTTCTAGAAGTATTTTGTTTCACTTCCTACAATGTTCATTTCTATTTTCAGGGTATTTTTATTATCATGATCTATGGCTTTTCCTCCATTAGACTACCACACTTTTCAGCTTACATAATGGTAATTATACTAGACTTCCTTGTATATTCAATATAAATCTTATTGATTTCTGTGGGACCAGGTGCTGTCTGCAGAGTCCCAGCACACTCTGTAGCAGGCACAGATAAAGTCTGCCTGTCACCATACCCACAGCTGCTGCTGAGGGAATTTGCATGACTACCCACCTCGACCTCCAACTGAGTGAACAGATAACTTCTGGGGTCTCTGAAGGACAGACTCAGACCCTGATCAGAGAGGGACAGGAGGCACACAAGCCCGAGTGCCACAACTGACCAGGAGCCATCTAATCGTGAACCACTGAAGCCATGGGCAAATGTCAGTGTAAGAAATTACATAATAATACAAAGAACAACATGGTAACTCCAGAAGAGAGTGGCAATCTTACAAATACAAGACCTGAACTGAGCAATGAAGAGGAAACAGAAGGAAGCAACACCAAAAATTCCTTTTTGATGATCATTGAATCTCTCAAAGAAGATATGAAAAACAGCCTTAAAGAAACAGAAGAAAATACAAACAAAAAATTGGAAGAGATGAACAAATCTATGAGAGAAACATGCCATGAACTAAAAGCTGAAATAAAAGCTGAAATAGAAGCAATAAAAAAGGCGCAAAATGAGGCAAAGATGGAAATAGAAAATCTGAAGAAAAAGGCTGGAACCACAGATACAAGCATAACAAACAGAGTTCAAGAGATGGAAGATAGAATCTCTGAAGTGGAAGACTCAGTAGCTCAAATAGATATATCAGTCAAAGAAAATAGTAAAACTAAAAAAGCCATAACTCAAAATGTTCAGGAAATCTGGAACACCATGAAAAGACCTAATTTGAGAATAATAGGAATAGAAGAAG